>OY998179.1:147245603-147720563 GCA_963921935.1 Galeruca laticollis | reverse complement strand
TACAAATTCGTCTGCCGTGCTTCGTTCACTACAACCGCCCTGATTGGACAACGCATTGCGATGGTCCTGCAAGTTCTCAAGCATCTTGTTTTCTATGTCAACGTGTATTAAATAAATCTTAATTGTAGATTATTCTTATTATTTAAAACACCTTCCAACCCTCGACTTGCATCAGTCATCATGTCGCAGTTGTTGAGAGTGAATAGCACAAATCATGTATTTACCTTCCAACCGCCTACCCCTATTGTACTCCATCCGGATAAAGATTATGAAATAGCGTTACGTTCCTTTCACTCATACCACAGCATACCAAATATTGATAATTGCAAGTTTTACTACTATGACGACAATAACAAGCTGCAAAGTTTTGATTTTCCCACAGGATGCTACGAAATTGCTGACATTGAATCGTTTATACTGGACAAGTTAGGCGGCAGCAATTCAGTGAGACCAGAATCATTATTTGCACTAAAACCTAATAATAATACGTTACAATGTATGATTTTCAGTAAATATAGAATTTCGTTTGAACAACCCAACAGTCTGGGTAACATATTAGGATTTTCTGCAAAAATACTCGAACCGAAACGATGGCACTCTTCAGATCTACCTGTCAAAATTATAAAAGTATCTAGCATACGTTTCGAATGTAACATTACCACTGGAGCCTTCGACGCAAACAGACCTGCTCATACTATTTACGAATTGGTCATAAAAGTAGATCCTGGGTACGCCATTGACGAAACTCCACATAATCTACTTTATTTACCCGTTATACCACAACGTGAAATAACCAACGTTACTGTGTTGGCTGTAGACCAAGACGGACGACCTATAAATTTTCGTGGTGAAAAGAGTACCTTGGTGTTGGAGCTTAGAGCGAGGAGCAACAGATGGGATTGATAATTAATCATAAAAGACGTTCCAACGCACATTCAAAGTCATTAGTTACGCGGCAACCTTCAAAGCAGCAGCTTACATTTGCCAACAAATTGTTCTTGCAGTCTTTAGGCTTTTTGTTGAAAGAGAAACAACAACAACAACAATGACGACTATGTATGGAAAACGTTCTCGTATGAACGATATGCCACCAATGTTTGATATTTACCGTAAGCCGCAATTTGACGAGTCAATCCGCAAAGCTGAATATAGAACATATGCACCGTTCATCAAATCATTCAGTTGCAGTGATATTGTAGAATTTAGCATCAATCAAGTTGATTCGTTTTTTGCCATGAACGAAACTTTGTTGTGCATTAAAGGGACACTCGATGTACAAGGAGCCGGTGACGTAAAACTGGCTAATAATGTTGGTGCTTTCCTTTTCGATTCGTGTACATACAGTGAAAGTGCAAGAGAAATGGAAACGGTTCGAGATCCTGGAATCGTGAGCGCGGTACGTGCCATGACTTGCTACAATCAAGAAGATTCTAATCATATGGCTATAGCAGGCTGGAATTATCCCAAAGACCCTCTCCTAAATACCACAGACAAATCATTCAACCTACAAATTCCTCTCAAACATATTTTCAACATTTTCAATGACTATCCTATGATTACGTGTGGACGACAAACAATACGTTTAGTTCGAGCTCGAAACGATAATGACTGTGTTTATATTACGGAAAAAACCGTTGCTGGTGTGACTTCCAATACAACCGTCAACATTAAAATTACCGACATTGAATTAAAAATCAAGCATATCTATCCTAATGATGATATTAAGTTGGAACTTATGAAGGCCATTCAAAAGGATCGGCCTATAGTTATTCCGTTTAGAAAGTGGGAGATACACGAACTGCCGGCAATTACCAGAAATGCTAAACGTGAAGTTTGGGCTGTTAAAACTACAACCTCAGTCGAACGACCTCGTTATGTTATTGTTTTCTTTCAAACTAACAAACGTGACAACAGCAAAGCTGATCCCACTCTGCTCGATAATGCAGACATTCAAAGTATACGTTTATCGTTAAATGGCGAATATTTTCCCAATGAAAGAATGCAGTTGAACTTTAGTAGAAACGACTACAATGAAGCCTATTTCAACTATACCGAATTTTATCTCAGCTATATGAATTCGACACAGAAGCGGCCTCTCCTGGATTATTCCTCTTTTAAGAAACGCGCCTTGTTTGTTATCGATTGCTCGAAACAAGAAGAAAGCATGAAGGCATCTACTGTCGATGTAAAACTTGACATTGAAGCAAACATTGGTTTTCCCGAAAACACCAAAGCATATTGTATCATAATTCACGACTGCGTAATGGAGTACTTCCCTCTCACCGAAATAGTCAAGACTCTAAATTGAAGTGTGTGTTGCTGCTGCAAGTCAGTATTCAAACAGTCATCATCATGAGAATAGCGATCGTAGACATTCAGGGATTCGTTATAGATGGTCTGTTTGTTGCTAAAGAACTTACAATCGAAATTGGATTTAAACAGAGTCATTACATATTTTTACCACCCCAATCAATTGCTACGTTGAGCAACAAAGATAAGAAGACTGTGTCATACTTGGAGAAGAATGTACATGGTATTCGGTACTCTTCGGGTGACATTGAGTACTCCAAATTGGATGATATATTGGAAAATAAGCTATTGTATGCTGCAGATTTCATATACGTACGCGGACAACAAAAAGCAGAATTTCTAATGAAGAAATGCCATATATTCAATGTTTTTCCACATATTATTGATGTTTGCAAGTTTGACGGTACATCATGTGCTACTGGAAACTTTGAACGTGATCCAAATCCTTGTCACGTCACTGGACTGTACTCTTGCACACAAAGAAACGTAGAACGTCTCCGCCGCTGGTTTTTCAATAGTGTATTACCTTTGTAAATATTATATATTAATAATAATAATAAATTGATTTTTGAAATGAATGACATTTTTTATTAAAACACCTTGTATTTGCTTAATATCTATTTATCGATTATAAATTACATTACACTTCCTGTTTAAGTTTAACAATTTTTAATAAAATTTTAAAATAACAAATATTGATGTTAATGTTATACATGTCATTTTTCATGTTGTAGAGAATACTGCTGGTGGAGGGTTGTGTATTGGTCGTATTGAACACTTGTTGGCTTTATTCGGTTCAATGGATATGTTGTCGTTTGAGGTGTCTGACGTCTAAAGATGTGATCTAAGGCACTTGCAATCTCCTGTTGTTGTCCTCCGTTTTTCAATTCTTCAGGTATCCAATTTATCGTAAGCTTATCCCATACTCTTTGACTTGAGTCAGCTAGACATAGGTTTTCAATTTGCTTTATAACCTTTTTTTATCTTCATAAAAAGTAACGTCCTTATTCAATCCATTTATTTTTATTATATATTCTTCAATTCGATGTCTGTATTCTGCGAGAGACATCCTGCAACTAAGTATCGAGTACTCCAAATTGAATGATATAAAATATGAAAAATCATCATGATATTGATTTGAATGTTGGTTATACACATTTACATAAGTTCAAAAATATTCCACCACACCTGTATATGAAGTCGATGAAAATCCACCATTAGCAGCCTTGACACTAAAATGCTTTTATCATAAGATCAATCCATGTATTTGTGCTTTAACAAATGTTTTTACCTTAAATAAACATTTCATAGTGAATGATAAGTAAAAGAATAGATTAAATTTTTAACGATAGATATATTTGTAGTGAAATTAGGAAAACAGTTATTATATATAGTTCTTAATTGTGTGTTACTTAAATGACTCTGTAAGTCTTTGTTTTCTTTGGTGCAGAATCAGGACTAAAGATATGTGTTCTTTTGTAATTGATAAACATTTTCAATAGATCTATATTAGTGCAATATATTCTTTTTAAATATTTTTTTAAATAATGAACATAACTTGCAGGACTTTTAATATTTTGAGCACTACATTGTAATTTATATGTGTTGGTGAGTACCTTTCTTAATTTCGGTGTTAATGCTGTAAATTCTGTAGTATCAGTGCTAACAATAAATTTCGAATAATCAGTTTCATATTTTGTTAATTGTTTCTTGTTAAATAATGTTGTAGAGAAGAATAAGACATGTAAATGATATCCTTTGTTCTCGGAATGTTCCATAATACCTAACACATTATATTCATCATTAACTCTGGATACTTTCCAAAAAAGTTTATCAAAAATAGCTATTGCAAAATTCTTATAATCTGAAGTGCTGATTCTTTCAATTAAAATACTAAACTACACATTCTTTGTGATGTCCAATTTTCAGATAATTCTATGGCCTCTCTATCAGGTACTAGAAACTCATTAATTGTATCAATACTATATCTAGAATAACAATCTCTATAAACTAAATCATGTAAAGCATAAGAAAACGTAGGTGTATATTCTAATTTTCTATCATAAAATAAAATTTGGGATTCATTAAGGTTATGATAAACTTCTGTATATAGAACTGACCATGTACGAATAACTTCCCAATCGTCATTGGAGTTCTTCGAAGATGTGCCAGTGACATTTGAGGCTGCAGTCGTTGTCATACTGAAATTACCAATGACTTACTTTTGGTAGTTGTGCGTTGAATCTGTGGAAGATATAATATAAAATTAGTTAATTTATTATCTGTAATTACCTATACATGTATTGTAGGTTTATTGAACCATTTTATTTCTTTGTTAGGTTCAAAATTATTCATCTAATATCTTCTGAACGATGGGTAAAGTTTAAATAAAGCACTTGGATTATCTTTATATTATTGCTCTTGCATATCATATTTTTTAATGTCTTGGTTACTATAGCATAATGTTAAGATTTTAGCATACTTACTTGTTAACAATAACTTCAGATTCAAATTCGTCACCTTTAATGTGATTACTTGAATTAGGAACAAACTGTATCTTATTGAATATATATACACACATGTTTAATTTTTTACATGCTAATTAACGTAACAAGTGTATACATAATTTCCTCTATTACGTCAGACTCACGCTTTGACTGCCTCTGGCGGGTTTTTTATGACAGAAAAGTTAGCGTCGAACAACTTGGAACGAGCATTTTTATACCTTCGGGACTGGTTTTTAAATAGTGTATTTATTACCTTTGTAAACATTATATATTAATAATAATCGATTGATTTTTTATGAAATGAATGATATTTTTATCAAAATACATTGTATGTGCTCAATCAACTATTATACAATTTCCTCATCTACGAACGTCATAACAATATTATCATAATTTCCGATGGCAGTGTGGTTTAACTTTCACTGCGAGTTTGATGAGTTCATTGAACTCTTGGATCGAATTGTTGTAGGGGTCTTCTTTTTAATAATCTTTTTAACTTCTTTTTTATGTCTCTTCTCTATACAATTGAATATTTATTTTGTGTAACGCTCTTATGAGACTTTTTTGTTAGAATCGTAAATTTATGATTGAATTCATTTATATTACAATTATTAGAATGGTCTCCGTGGTGTAACAAATAAGGTACATGACCATGATGTAGTAGGTAGACGGATCGATTCCCCGTCGTGAGAATTTTTTTTTCTATTGTGTAGGGGTTTTCTTTTTAATAATCTTTTTAACTTCTTTTTTGTGTCTCTTCTATACAATTGAATATTTATTGTGTGTAACGCTCTTATGAGCCTTTTTGTTTGAATCGTAAATTTTTTATCAAAATTCATTTATATTACAATTATTAGAATGGTCTAAGTTACTTTAAGCCCCCCGGTAGCGCGCCGCCTTATCATCCTAACGGATCTTTCTCGACTACGTCACATTTTACAGCAAGAAGCGTACGGTGCGCTCACATTGCAGCAATACCTTCCTTCGCTAATAATATGCATGAGAGCTTATGGCGGCATGTGTTGAATGCCTTGCTATAGACGCGAAGGTTGTGCGATCGAATCTCACTGAAGTTTTTTTTCAGATTTTTAAAACAGGACTAAAAATGGCGGCCTTAAATTAAAAACGCGCGCGCCGCCGCTCTCAGCGCCACCAAGCGGAGATTTTTGAAGTAGTGAGCCAGAATCCCCATAGCTCTATCTACTCTGTATCGTGCTAACAAACCGAAATTTCTCCAAAAATGTAGTATAATCTGGATCTATAGGACCCATTGTACTTACTCTGGTGAGCTGAAAATCAATAGGTTCATCTGAGAGGTACCCTGAAAAATATCCAATTATAAAGTTGATCACTTTTATACACTCCGGAGGCTGTATCATGTTAACAACCCGAAGTTTCTCCAAAAATGTAGCACTTCAAATACCATAGCTCCCGTTGTACTGGATCTAGTGATCTGCAAATCAATAAGGTTCATCTATAAGACGCCCTGAACAATTTCTAATCATAAAATTGCTCACTTATGTACATTCCGGATGCTGTATCATGCTAACAAACTGAAAATTCTCCAAAAATTACAAAAATGTGGTACTTCAAATACCATAGCACCCGTTGTACGGGCTCTAGCGAGCTGAAAATCAATAGAGGTTATCTGTGAAACGCTCTGAATAATATCCAATCATAAAAATGATCACTTGTATACACTCCGGAGACTGTATTGTGCTAACAAACTGAAATTTCTCCAAAAATGACAAAAATGTCGTACTTCAAGTACCATAGAACCCGTTGTACTAGCTCTGGTGAGCTAAAAATCGATAGGGTTCGTCTGTGAGATGTCCAGAACAATATTCAATTATAAAATTGGTGACTTGTTCCACTCCAGAGGCTGTATCATGCTAACAAGACATGTTACGAAAAGTAGCCGACGACGTCATACACACAAGATTGTTTTCTGATCTGAAAACAGTTTTTCGTATTGTTCTTACTGAATAACGAAAAAATGGCTCAAAGAAAATCCAAAATTCCAACTTTTTATGGGGTAAACCAATACTTTTCTCACATATTAGGTAGGGTTGGGCGGAAAAGTAAAATGTAGATGCTTATGAATGTAAATGATTAAACTTATTTTTTGGCATCAAAATAATTGTTTTCGCTATAACACCAAAACCTTATGCCATACAAATAGCAGATATCGCCTGTAGACTAGTGGCGATGTATATTATATTTCTACTCAACTTGGTATTTTTAATCATCTTCAAAAGCGCTAAATTTGAATTGTCCGAAAGTGCCCCATGTCTGAATGAACCCAGCTCTCCTCTATATGATAACAATTTATTATTTTTTAGGTATAAGGATAGCAGGTCTCTCTGGTATTTATAAAATTGCAGATTACATGAAGGGCCATTTTGAGAAGCCTCCTTACAGTGAACAGACAAAAAGGAGTGTATATCATGTAAGAAATTTAGAAATATTTCGACTGAAGCAACTTTCAGGAAAAATTGATGTTATGTTGTCTCATGACTGGCCCAGTGATGTGTATAAACATGGAAACGTTAAACAGCTATTAAAAAAGAAACCTCATTTCAAGTAAGTACAAAATTTCTTGCACAAATTTGATAATTCTGAGATATGTATTAGCAATTTATTATTCAAATATTTGTATATAACAAATAGTGAATGGAATAAATCGCGAAAACGACAAGAAATCATTTGGGTGATAGCAAGACTTTATAAATAAATTACTAAAACTGCTATACCGACACTAAATTGCAATAAAAAAAATGCTTGTAATAAAATTTACAGATAGAGAGTCATTGTTATGAAAAACGCGTGTAACTATGTTGTATTTTCATGACATGACACTTACAATGTTGTTACACATAATAAAATGTATGTACTAAATTATACAATATGATTTATTAAATTTACTTTAGTAACTAAGTTATTAACAGCTCAAAACTTATATAATGTAAACATTATTTAAGCTGCTACCTGGTCACAAAACTGTATACATTTGAGGAGTGTAATCACACATATCCTGAAGATTTATGAATTTTTCAGCTTTACTTGAAAGTGCATTTTGGTAAATCGATGGCATATCTGTATATATATTCTGAGTGTCACAACATATTGTTTCTTTTTTTTACGATTACATAAGGAAAAGCTATCCCAAGGGTGGAAGATGTTATGTGATTTTCTTATCCTTAAAGTAGTGAGAGCGTCAGCACATAGTTGAATTCATAATCCTTCTGTTATCTTACGTGGCGTCCCTTTATATGCATTTCTCCAAATTTGTAAAATCCTTAAAAAAGCTCTGGTGCATCCAAAGTACTTTAAAGGGGTTCTTAGTTCTTACAATAACATTAGTCCATTCAAATGGTTTATAAACCATGGATATTTCTTCCCTCTCAAATCTATCACAGGGAAGGAAGCTGTGGCCTTTGGTAAAAAATTTTTGGTCTATTTGAGTAAAATATTTTGATATTATTAGGATTAGGAAGCGAAACATAGCAATTATTTTCCAATTATTGTTTTGACCAACACATCGATCAGACCAAACAATCAGTTTTCTTTCTTCCCCTAACTGCAAGGCCTCAAATCTGATATATATAAAACAATAATGCGGATGCGATTTTGGTAGATCCTCTATGTACCAGAGCTTCATGCCAAAGCATCATTGTTTTTCTTCCTCATCTGAACAGGGTACTCCAAATCTGAGACTAAATTTACTTTTAAAAACGTCAGTGTAGATTTTTGAGTTGGGAAATTTTTCCAAAAAGAGTTTAGGCGTTTTCATTAAACTTCGGTCAGGCGAAACACATTTTAGAAGATTCGTTTCTTTAATGATTTTCATGTAAAGGAAACGAAGAGATATAATCCTGTCTTACATCTTTCTTGGACGATTTTCATGCCTACCTTGAAAATCTCTTATTTCTTTCCCATTCTTTATTTTTTCCACAAGGTACTGATTTCTCCTAAGGGTCACTCCAAATATTTTACAAACAGTTTTCTGACACAGTTTGACATTTTCAACATAATACTTTACGGTGCACTGTCTCCTTGAAATATTTTCATCGGCCTTCATATCTCAGGATCTTGTTAGCACTAACAGTTTACATAAATAAACATTTTAAAAAGTCGAACAAGTTTTCCAACCAACTGCTCAGAATTACATCCTCTCTGACATAGACATGCACGCTCCTAAAAATCAAAAATAATTGTAATGGTTGTGTTTATACATACCACGTTGTTTTAAGTACTTCATTTGGAGGTCGAATAGCTTCTACAGTTTTGTTTCTTACTAACAAATACTGTTCACCTTCTTGCATGCTTTTTCACATTTTGTTTCCATTTACCTAAATGCAGTCTTCTCTTTTTGTCACTATTTAAGTGGAAAATACCCGCTGTTGAAAGTTGCACCGCCATTTCACAGAAACATTTAACGAACATACAATGTTGTTCTATGGAACGCGAGATTCAAACTGACTCAAGGTTTCGTTACGGTGCAAATTTTTTCCATCCGAGTGCCGCCAATACAATCCAATAAGGATATAAAGGAATTCTAAAGATGATAATAACACGTCCAACCCTTGGTTACTCTTATACAAATAAAAAACATATAAAAAATTACCATCACCGAACAATATGCAAAAACAAATTTTCTGATAATGTTGAAATTGTTTACCGTTATCGAATTGTCGGACTTACCTCGCGCCATTTTCAACAATCGCATTTACTCCTAACACCCTGTGATAATCTCAAAAAGACATTATCAAAAGAAAAGACATTGTTAAATTTGTGTAAATAATAATTTCAATGTGGTTAGCGGACACCGAACTATTAAGGTCAGGTAAACATAACAAAAGCACGTCCGCTGTAAAATATGATGAGGAAGGCCAAGAGTACGGGCCACTGACTCATTAGTTCTAATACTTCCTATATATAGAAAGGTTCGACAATTTCAGGAACGATTCATTATTATTATTTTGAATGGTACAAATGTATGTATCTATAATCTGTGTTAGTAGTTCATAATTATATTTTATCCCAGTAAGTTTTAAACGATGTTTTATTCAACCCTAAAGAATGGTTACGAGGTAAGTGTTTCTCAAAGATAAATGGTTTTATGGTTAAAGAAGTCTATACGAGGGGCACTTACTAAGTAACCACCACAACCCCCTTCAGGAGAAATTCTTATCTCACACCACTTTAACACATTCAAAAAAATGATTTGCTTTTCCTGATGCTTACAGAGATTTTTAACCTGGTTGAAACTATCGCATTTATCGAGGTGAAAATTTGTATGAGCATCAGTAAAAGTGAATACATTTTTTTTATGATTTATTTGGAAGATGTTAAAGTGTTGTAAGACAGGAATTTATTCTGATGGTGAGTGTTTGGGGTAAATGCGATGGTTGTAACCGAAGCGAAAATCTTTGTAAACATCAAAGTTTTTTTAACATGTTTTATTGCCATTTTACAATCTACTTCATCACAAGAGTATTTAGTAAAAGAGTTGGGTGTTTTCAACAAAACAAACCTAACCTAACACATATTGTCATATGGCAGTTTTACGGTAGTACGATGCGATATTTTAAATTACAAATCCATACCCAAAACCAACATATTTCCTTTTGCGTTAATTTCACACTTACAAAAACCATACGTTATTCCAATGTAAAACTAATACATTTTGATTTACGTTGATCTACCATTATGAAAGGGTATAAAATAAACCTTCAACAATAATGAACAAGCACCATGCGCCGGATGATCACCATTGCATAATGTACACCTTGCTAATGTTTTCTGGTTTCTGGCATATTTTCGTATCATTCTTTCCTCCACACTTCACGCATTTCTATGGTTTAGAGCAGTAAGACTTTGAGTGTCCATATTCTTGACATCACATGCATTCTAATATGTCGCTAATTTTCCTTGGAGGTTCTATTGAGATTTTTATATTGTATATTTACTTTTCTGCGTAGATTGCTTTATTATTTGAAGAGTAGAATTGCTAAGAGATCTAAGTGCCAAAAATAATAAATTTCAGGAACTAAATAAAACTTCACCATTTTCAGAAAAATGAATATTTATTACTGTAAACACACAACTGAACTTATTACATGATTGTTAGAAGGACTACAAATTTAATTATTATTACTAAATAAAACAAAAGAAAAATTAAAAGTATTTTTGCAGAAAGATATAAGTCCATCATTTGTCACCCTGCTAATTGGGTATAAGTACCATAATCTAAGTGCCAAAACACAACACTGAGTTTATTGATAAAGCTGTCGGAAAAATTCCTGGTTGTTTTTGTCAACAAATTCAATCACTTTTTCCAGGTCTTTCTTCTTGTTAGGGGCCAGTGGAACAGTAGATGGAAGTTTTTATAATTCCATGTTAGCAATGTCTCATTGTTTTGCTTTTTTTTCAGGACATAAAACTTTTCCCAAGCACATACATCAGAAAAGCTGTTTTTACAAGATACATAACCAGGCTCTTCTTTTGTTAATTTAATCAAAGAAATCTGAGTAATAGCAATTTTTTGCGTTAATGCATTCAGTAGCTTTTTTTCAAAATCAAAGAAACGGTCATACATATTCAATACTTTAAAAGGCTTTGAAGGCCTCGATTCTTTAATCAGATTTTCAAGATCTTGCATAACCTGCATTTGGCAACTCGATTTTTTTCTCAATAATCGCAAAATCACAATCAGCAACAGAAAAGCTATGCCCAGATACTAGAAACTTGTGTGTAACCAAATCAAACATACCCGTTTCTACTATAAACATGTACAAAAAAACCAACATTCAGTTTTTAACTTATCTTGAGCAATTATTGCTCCATACAACAAGATGTTTCTTTCTATTTGGAAGTAAACCAGTGTTAAGACCTGCAAATGCAAAATGCTATCTGATTCCCACCTCGACCCGAGTTCACCTCGTGCCACAAGCACATTACGCCATCATTCGTGTCAGTTATATGAATGTTGAAATTGGAGCATGATAGTTGGCACAAGTAATACATATCAATATGTGTCAATTTAAGCAAAGCAAACACCTTTTTAAGATCCATTACGATGTTACAAACCTGGCTATCAGGTAATGTGTGCTGGATACTGTTTCATTTTTCATATCAGAAACAGCTCTTCCAGCTTTTCTGTGATGTAACTCGAGCTGTTTTTTAGCTTTTTCTAATATTGTGGGATCATTGGATTTAGATTGGATATTGCTTCGTGGTCTGTGGAACGATAATTTTGGAAAATCTTTTAAGAAAGCATTAAACATACGGTTTAAGTTAAGTCCTGACTGAGTTACTCTTTTTCAGATTTTGAACGACTGTAATGTGAAACATCTTTTGGGAAAGAATTTATTTAATTTTAACTTTAATTCTATCACTTTCAGTATATTTAAACTTCCTATGTCCTTCATGGTTGTCTTTATAAACAATACAGCCTGATCGCTTCTTCATAAGGATTGCCTGAACCTTTTTTGGAGATATTCCAAAAGTACTTAAAAATGTAGCTTTGCAAACCCTTTAAAAGTTTCCGGTACCGGCCGGAAGCGTGTAGCTTACAGTTGATTGTCTCCTACACTGAGCTGCTTCAGTGTATGTTCCGTGACATCTTCTTTTAATAGGAAGTACCTCTATAACGCCCATCAGGTAGTTGCCTTGCTGGTTCAGGTCCAGTTTATAGTAACCTTCGAACAACTTTATTTTAATGTTGTCAAGCTCTCTGCAGCTGTATTTGCGTTTGCAGTGCGCCTGAAAATGTAAACATATATTGTACTAATGGCCAGGTGTGCACTTTAGTTATTATAGATGTGTAATACAAGATGGGAAAGGAATTTAGGCATAACTTTGGTTAAAGTAGGTAATGAGGTTAGGCCTAGGCCAGGATGTGAGGTTATATTTTGACTACCATGTTTTATAGCATTTGCACAATAAAAGATAACAGTGTGGGCTTACTTCATTTACTATAAACCAGCACATATCTGTAAAGGTTGTGGATGTTTTGCTGACATCTATTTTCTGTTGTTCTTGTTCTGGGTGAGGTAAGACTTGCCACTCAGTCTTGCCTTTCGCTGTTTCTCTCTAAACTGTAGTTTTTCAACTTTTTCATCTTGACTAAAAGCACTAATATTTAACCCATTTTCGTCATCAGACATCTTTAAAATTAATAAGTATCAAGGTGGTAAACAAAACACGATATGATAGTGTCTGCTGTTACAACGTGTGGAAGAATACGCTAGTATAAGCTTGTGACAGATGTGGCACTTACTCCCATTAGCAGAAGCAGCCTGTCTGGACATACAACCAGCACTATCTTTTGGATTTATAGAAACTACTACAATCATCCTTGCCACATATACCCTTTAGCACTGGCTCATAGATACATTTGTAGTGAAAAACAGTATTTTTTCAAAAATGGCACTTAGATCTCTTAGCAATTCTACTCTTCATTTGGTGAGGTTCTAGGTCAACAAAAAACATGGAAAGTGGATCTTTTGTTGTTCTGTATCTAATGTTCATTATATTATGGCGTTTTCTGTGGTCTCTTCGTCTTCAAACTTGCTAGTTGATCAGACAAAGTGAATAATTTTTGAAGATGTAATAGTGGCGTGAGACAGAATTTGTCCCGGGGGAGGGAGTTAGGGGTGAATAATAATAATAATAAACAACTTTACTGCTTCAATATATAAATACAAGAAAAAAAGAAAAAACATTCAATATAAGGTTGAAAACAGGAAGTTTAGTTTCCAAGTTTACGTGTGATATAACATCAACATATAAATTGTTCCTCCGCTTAACCTTCAGTATATGGCTAGGTCGGTGTGACAACAAAAAATTACAATTGAATCTAAATTTTATCATACGGATGACAGTGTTGCATTGAAAATAACTGTTTCTTGTAGAAGCCCTCTTATATCTTTGCAATCCGTAGGTTTTAAACCTGACAGGGACCTGATTACAAATGGAGCATATTTGATAGGTATAACTGCTTCTGAAAATTTATAGTCTGAAGATTGGAGGTGAGAGGGTTTCTTTGTATCGGATATTTAAATTATGTAGATCGGATCGATAGGTAATTTTTCTGTGCATGTATGATAGTGTTTTATCAAAAACTATTTTTTGAAAAAGAACAGTTGCATGTGTGATAATTCAATTATGGTAACAAATTTCAACATTATCAGAAAATGTGTTCTTGCACATTGTTCAGTAAATGGTGAAAAATTTTATATTTTTCATTTGTGTAAGGGTAGCTCACTATGGGTGACTTTGTCAAGGGCTTGATGTGTTAATATAGTTTTTCCACTACTAGCTGTGAAGTTGACAATTATTGTGTCATCTAGCCAACTGAGAAGTTGAATTTCTCTATTAGTGGTTAATAATTTTTTTCTATTGTCAACCTAGGTCAATAATGGACAAATTCAAATGTTTTGAGAATTCAGGGATAATAGCTTAACAAAAACTAGTGCAACATAATTTTGTATACCCAGGAGATTGTGTTACTACATATTTACTGCTTGAAATTACCTAACAAGATAAAATTAATTCAATAAAACTGTCATTAGTTTAAAATTCACGCTCAACCAAAAATTTCTGATGACATAAGGAGTGCGTTCATAATATATGGGTGAGGTGAGGAGCGAAAACAGTGTCAGTGTCAGTCAGATGACGGAGTAAACGCATAGGGAGAAATCAGTTTGAACGATTTGTAGATTGTAGATCGACACTATCAAAATTTGACATTGAAATGTGCTGTTTATTTTCCGTTAATTTTAGAAAAACGAACGAGGATCGATGAATGTTTTTAGCTTCAACATTATCACCAGTGGAATTTGACAATCTTTTGTTGAAACTGGTAGCTAACCTTGACCCACATAGACAAATAATATATTATATTACTTTCTCTATGGTGAAGCATATGTTATTTTATGAACGCTCACTTTGTACCCAAGTGTTGTGAACGCACTACCGCTGTAATTGTTCAAAGTTCAAAGTAAAACATATACCACGTTTTGTGAAATTTTTGGATGTGATTGTATAATTGGTTTCGTTAATTCGTTGCACTTAATATTCGTGATTATGAACTATAGGAATAATGGTATTCTATTGCTGTGTGATTAAATTATACCTACATGATTTTTATGATATTTTTTTATTTTTGATTTTTGTCTTAAATTTGGCTAGTAGTGGAAAAAAATGTATATACACCACGGTGGGGAAGACATTTATAAACCTCGCACTTTATTCCGCTCGGGGCAAAGCCCCTCGCGAAATAATTTTGGTGCTCGGTTGATAATAATAGTCTTCACCACCTTGGTGTATAATATACTATTATTTACGATAAAAAGACGATGACGTTGCAAAACAAAATATTGTGATGTTACCAAGCTGTAGTTTTTCCTTTACTTAACGAAAACTAGAAAAGTCAATCAGATGTTAGATTGACAGTTCTTCTTTTTCATTGTTCCGTGCCTCGTAGGGCGTAAGTCAAAAATATTTATTTAAAAATAAAAGGCTTGTATGATAGGCTTGATTAATTTAATATAAATATTTATTCATGAAAAACTATGGATAAGATACAAGAAACAATAACCAATCATTCTATATTTGAATTAACATTTAATTATTTTACATAGAAGAGGGTTAAATGACGAACTGTGGGTCCTTATAGCTTATTTTATGCTCTATAGAACCATCTTCGAGGGCACTGCAAGGGTTTACGCTAAAAGGAATCAATACAAGCTGTAATCATCTTCATGCAAATTTAAATATTGTGTCTTTATACAATATCTATTATATTTATTATAATAAAAATAGAATGGAAAAGAAAAAATATAGATACACAAAATAAAATTTTGTTACAAGATATAAAAATACAAAATCTCCCATTTTATCAGTATTATTTATGCAGAGATACTGTGGTCGTTGTTTTAATTTGTGTATTATAAAATAACTGTACCTAATTAATTTAATAATAGTTATTAGTGATTTTGAAAAGGTGGAAATAAAGCAAATTGGATAAAAATATACAAACAATAAAACACGAGATTTCCACTACTCCGCTACAAAATCATCACTGTCTTCATCGTCACTGTCAAAATTAATAATAAGTGGTGGCACATCGTGTCTATCAAATACTACTTCTCTATCCCACCCATCTTGTATAATTTTTTCAGTGTGCTCTACTGTCTTTGACCAAATATCAGGAGTCACTTTTGCTAAAAACTTTTTCCATACACCTATTGCTTGTTCTTTTGAAGAACCATCAGTTCCCACATGATCTCTATAAAATTTTTTAACTATGTCCCAAATATGTTCAATTGGGTTGAACATACAGTGGTAAGGGGGAAGTAGAAGCACTTTGTGACCATACTTTTCAGATAATATGTCAGCTTCATATACTGTTCGTGGTTTATTCCTACAAAAATGCATATATTTAAAAAAAATAAGTTATCTAAGTATTACCATAATATATTGAAACATATTTATATCAACTTACCGTTGTACTAAATTCAATAATTGGCTTTTGAGGAAAGTATTTTCAAAAGGAATATCATTTTGTGTCAACCAGTTCTGTATATCAGCCTTTTTGGTAGCTGTTGTTGGTACTTCATTGATCACTGTACTGTGATAACTTGCATTATCCATTACAATTGTGGCAGGTTCTTCCAAGTTCACTAAAAACTGGTATTCAAACCAATGCAAAAAAATTTCTCGGTTCATTTCACCGTGGTAATCACCATCTTGTTTTTTGGAAGAAAAAACCAGCCCTGCTCCAGGAATAAATCCAGAAGAGGAACCAGCATGCAATACTATATACCTACAATAAGGAAATAACAAGTTACTACTAGGTTTCCTAGATAGACTGCATAGCTCAAAACAACTATTAATAATTATATAGAGTTAAATAAAAGAGTGTGACTAGTAAATATTTGAAAGTGTCTTAAAATGGCAGGAATGCTAGTACATAAATTAATTGCTAAATTTTATTATTCAATTACCTTGGACCACCAATTTTGGTTTTTTCACGCTTCTATGATTAGAATCTTGCCAAGAACGTCCAACAGTACCGTCTTTAAATATCCAGGTCTCATCCAAAAACACAAATTGATATAAAACTTCCTTTTTTATCTTGACATATTCATGTAGAAAATGTACACGTTTTAATGCAGTAACTCCATTAAACCACGACGAGGATCATCTTTTTGGTATTTGAATCCAATATTTTTCACTATCTTCCAGAGTGATGTTAAACAATCATTATTAAAGAGTTCACGCTCCTGGAGTTTGTCTCTTAAAGTTTTCAAGGTTATGTGTTCCTCTGAAAAAATATTGTGTTAGTTAATTGTGAATAAAATAAAACAGTAAATTCAATATATGTACTCACTGTTTCCATACATTTCGTATATAACATTTCAAAAAGCATTTTGATCAAAGTTACCAATTTCAACAGTAGGTTTTATGCGTTGTCTCTTTTTAGGTGGGCTTTTAGGCTGTTCATCTCTATTATGTTTGGCGGCAATACGGTTAACAGTGGTAACGCTAAGTTGTGAAGCTTCTGCAACTCTCTACAATATAATTACTTCAATTTATGAAAGAATAATATAAAAACATTTATAATCATTTACATTTAAATATGTGACAATAATATTAATAATGATGAATACAAATAGCGAATACTATTACTTACGTTTCTTACAGCAGTAAGCGGGAGAAGCGGGCCCCCATTTCGGCATTCTCGTTCAACAAAGATGTTACCATCTCTTGACATTTTCTGTTCAGCTGCTTCGGCATTTTATTAACCACACACTGCAGATTTGCCTAAATAATTAGTTATGAAAATAACTGTTTTTTTTAATCTTAAAGAAGCAATGAATTTAAAAGCACCAAAAAACTTGAATATTAGACGATGATCGAATGTCAATATACGTCAAAAGAAAACTGGGGAATTCTACCAGTTGATTTGACAACGTCTTGAAGTTTTGCCAACCCGTTAGCTGTAAATTGCCCTGGCTGTTGAGGATAAATTGTAATCACGGTTGGTAAATTAATATTTATTCTGATAAGCAGGAAAGTAACTAAAAATGACATCATCGTCTTTTTATCGTAAATAAACTATATCATCTTGACCTTTTCCAATTTCTAGATCTTTTTTTGCTATCTAGATAATTTCGTTCATTGAACGTTCAAAACTTCAAGTAAATTTATGATGTATTCATTTCAGGGCAGACATTGAAAAAGGAGTATTGGGTAGCAAACCTTCTAGTGATTTGATGTACCATTTAAAACCATCCTACTGGTTTTCATCTCATCTCCACTGTAAATATTCTGCACTAGTCCAGCATCAAGATGATTCTGTTACGAGGTTTCTATCATTGGACAAATGTCTCCCAAAAAGGAATTTTTTAGAAATACTTGATTTTCCCGACGATAATTCGAAATTGCAATTGAGTTACGATTTAGAATGGTTAACGATATTGTATCTAACAAATCATTTACTGTCTGCTAAAAGTACATTTACATTCATGCCTGAAGCTGGGGATAATGAAAGGTAAGAGTTTCATAAATTAAAATATATCTATCTATAATCAAAATTCTAGTAGAATTGTGGTTGAGTTTGGTCAATCGATGGTAAAATTCTCAATAATTTCACAAATTTTTAATAATTTTTCTGGTCATAATATTTAAAACTACTTCAGCTTGTTTAAAAGATATTAAATGAAAATAGAATTTGAGACACTATTACAATTGTTCATTGCTATTATCAACTCAATTATCCTTGCATAGGCTAATATTTTATATAATTTAATACTGACAGTATTAATAAATGCTAATTAATTCATTCTTCAACTTTTTAGCTTTCTTTATTCAATTGTGCTTAAACTATTAAGGATGATTCGCTAGCAGTAAATCACACGGTTAGTTTAGTACAACAGGGATGTTGACTGTATCCAAATAAAGACATTATTTTAATGTAAGGTGGTAGTTTCTATCATAGAAATACTAGAAAACACAATATTTCTCCTTATTTTTAAGCCAGTTTATTATTATTTAATAAATAAAATTTAAATAAATCAGTCTCAAGTCACGTGACATTGAACATCAATCAGATATTATGACGTCACCTGTTTCCAAACAACATCATCTGACGCTCTCCGTATATAAAGGTTCTATGGGTGCGTTCAGAAAAAATAAGCTATAACTTAACTGTTGAGTGAGTCCTCACTGAGCAACGAATGGTTGACGTATGTCTTCTGAACAATCATTTTTTGGAAAGTATAAATATTGAAAACTTAAAATTATGGCTAGATACAATCTAATAGGTATGTTGACTGTATCTAAATAAAAATCTTTTATCGTAAGGTGGTAGATTTTATCATAGAAATACTAGAAAACGCAATAGTTCTCCTTATTTTTAAAACAGTTAATTATTATTTAATAAATGAAATTTAAAAAAATCAGTCTCAAGTCACGTAACATTAAACACTAATCAAAGATTATGACGTCACCTGTTTCTAAACATCGTCTCTATGGGTGCGTTCAGAAAACATAACTTATAACTCAACCGTTGAGTGAGCGCTCACTAAGTAACGAATGTGTTCAAACAACCGTTCAAAGAGAGTGGTTCTTTTCAAAAGCGTAATACTTTCCTGCTTTCACTAGAGCGTGATACGCCCCTGCTTTAAAACAATCTGTTTTACCCGGCCAAACAGGGCGAACCCCCATTTCATGTTTCTAAAATGTGTAACCAGAGTGTATTTATGCTGGGACCTAGAAGTAGACGTAAATTTGATCTCTCACCGGGCAGTCGCTCTCAATTCCTTGAATATCGATGCGAGTGTCGTAGCATCTGTTATCGATATTTTTTTAAATATGTAGTTATCATTTTTATTTGTTAACTTGATCGCGACGGTAGTGCTGTGCAAGGTTGTAAGTCAACACATTTTTAATAACATTTGTGAATATTTCTATAAACAGCCGTATTAATTCTCCTGACACCAGCAGGGTTGCCACATGCTCAACCAATCTTATTTTTTTATTTATTTATTTATTTACGAGCAAGCCCATTTTAGGTATAAATTACAATTTTAAAATTATAATTAAAATAAAATGAAAAGATATGGAATATTTACATGTCATACAATAAAGAATAAGTAAAAAGAGGTTAAAAATTTAAAAAGACAAAAGACAACAAACAATAAACTTCAATAAAGCATTAACATTAGAACATTAAAGCTCGGCACTCAGTAACTGAGTTTTAAAGTGATGAAAGGGGGTGCTAAACATCTCAAGATCATTAGAGTATTGGCTAATCTTAACATTCTTGGAATACAGCTATTGAAAGTATTGTTCAAACAATAAAAAGGTACATAAAATGTTTGTTGCTGTCGGGTTGATCGGGTTTGAACATGAAGATTAATTTTTGCTAGAAGTTCAGCACAAAAGGCATCTGCCATTGATAATGTTGAAAAGTAATGTCAGGTCTCTCTGTTTCCTCCTAGTTTCCAAAGAGGGGATGTTCAGAAAATGCTCTAACAAATCATAATCGCAAAAGATACCCAATTTATAGGCCATGTATCTAAGAAAATTGTGTTGGACATTTTCAATGTTCCTGCTGAGTGTTATGTAATGAGGAGACCAGACAGAAGAACAATAATCAAGATGGGGTCGGACAAGTGAACAATAAAGGACTTTAATTGCAGATGTGTCAGTAAAATCGTGGGTTAGCCTTTTGATAAAACCTAACATTTTCATGGATTTATGGATAGCTGTAGGTATGTGTTGATTGAAGCTTAAGGTGGGATCTAGAATAACTCCAAGGTCCTTGATTCGATTAACAGACTCCAAGACATGACCATTTAAGGTATAATCGAAAGTAGTAGAAGGTACATGAGATCGATAAAAGCGCATGACATGGCACTTAATAGCATTCAAGTCCATGCCATTTAAGGAGCACCAGTTTGATAGATTATCAAGATCAGACTGAAGCCTGAGAGCATCAAAATATGTTTGAATAGTTAGGAAAAGTTTTAAATCATCTGCAAATAGTAGTGCTTTGCCATACCTAAAACAATGAATAATGTCATTGATAAATAAGTTGAATAATAAGGGACCAAGGTGTGACCCCTGAGGAACACCTGAGGTTACTTGAAATAAGTTAGAATAGTGGTGGTTTACTCTAACCATTTGAGTCCTGTTTGTAAGATAGCTACTAATCCATTGTAGTAACACCCCACCTACACCATATTTATCAAGCTTTTGAAGTAAGAGAGTATGGTTGACCCTGTCAAAAGCCTTAGAGAGGTCAGTGTACACAGAATCAATCTGGCAACCCCTCTCCAAAGCTTCCGACAGGAAATCGACATAGGTAACTAGATTTAATTCAGTCGATTTCCCAGCACAAAAGCCATATTGTTGTTCAGTTATGATGCCAGAGCAGTCATATGTGAGGTAGTCTGTTATAATGTTCTCAAACACCTTAGGTATAGTACTGAGAATAGATATGGGTCGGTAATTTTTGATGTCAGTCTTGCTTCCCGATTTGTATATTGGGGTAACAAAAGTAAGTTTCCAGTAATCAGGAAACTCACCTGTCTCCAAAGATTTATTGAAAATATAGAAGAGAGGGCGAGACAAAATGAAGCTGCAAGTTCTATGTAGGATTGGAGGAATAATGTCAGGACCAGGACCTTTCTTTGTGTCAAGGTTTGATAATTTCTCATAAATGGTCGAAATTGGAATGTGGTAAGAGGAGACGTTAAGTTTCGGTTCAATTTCAATATCATTTAAATTAAGATTCAGATTTTGAGTAGTGTAAACTGATGAAAAATGCTTGGCAAACAGATTTGAAACTTCATTACCACAAGAAGCAAAAGAGTTGTCAAGGTTCATATTATCAGGTATGCAGTTATTTGATCTTTTAGTACGTACAAAATTCCAAAAAGTTTTAACATTACTTTTAACGGAGGTTTCAACAGAATGTATGTAATTTAAATAGCATTCTCTAGATATTATCTTACATTGTTCTCTTAACTGACTGAATATTTCATAATTTTGGGGAGTTCTGTTTTGTTTATAAATCCCATGTGCAACCTTTTTATCATTGACCAGGCTTTTAAGTTGAAAGGAATACCAATGTGGGAATCTGTCAATAACAAATCTCTTCAAGAGAACAAATAACTCAATTACCGAGTACAAAGCGTCATAATAAGTAAAAATCATATCTGAAAGTGCCTTCCCCTGAAGAAGCCCATCCCAGTCCATAGCCTCCAAACATTGGCGTATAGCTTCAAAATTGGCGCGTCGAAAATCATAATAAAAATCTTCCATTTTCCATTATCTATTCAATTAATGCTTATAACTGTTTTGTATCTAAGAGATAATTAGATTACACAGTTTACATTGTATGTACTCTATCTTGACCTCTGAACGAGGAACTGTGGAGTTTAGTATTTTTATTTTATCACTGAACGCAACATCTGTCTGGTTTTGTATACCTTTCCCGATGCTTGGCAACACTTCTTAATATAAGGTAAAACATGAAGTGTGTATTTTCTTACCTGTTACTTATTCCGAATTAAACAATAATAATGATGTTTATTGTAATTTCTTACAAACGGTTATTGGCCATAGTCCTTCTGCCCATTAAATTTACATATTTTATGTTACATGAAGACATGTTAATATTGTTAACTGTAATAAATATGTAATAAAAAATAAATAACAATAAATTCACTCTGATAGTTCTTGAAAACTTTCCCACAGTGTCTTCTCTGGAAATTTGCATATTGATATTCTGTTTTCTCTGGTGATACAGTATTTGGTCATAAAAAGTGTACTGTATTCGTTTTTTGCACATTTTTCTGCGTGTTTTTGTATGCGTTCATTTAGTGGTGTGATTTTCATTAGTTCATATAACAGCTGATTTGGAGAATTATGTAGTGTATTCCTTAGATGGCGGATTTTCGTGATTTTTCTAATTGAGGATGTTTCTGCGACCTGCAGCATATGTCTGGTATAAAATCGTGTCTTCAGGAGAATGATACTTGCATATTCTGACGTCGCATATCAGTTGGTATTTTCGATGTTTATTCCTCGATTTTTGTATGATAGGGAACGGAAATGACAGGAACCAGTAATGGTACTTTTCTTTATATTTGAGCAGTGAGCTTTGAATTTTAATTTGCTGTCTAGTAGTATGCCTAGGTACTTTATATTGGGTTGTGGACGAATCTGTTGCATTTAGAGGGTGATGGGAGGGGAAGATTTTTTCAGTCAGTGATGAAACAGGATTAGCTGTGATGTTGAGGGATTAGGAAGTAATCTCCATTTATTAAACCAGATCATTGTCTGAATGATAAATTCCTGAAGATTTTCGGCTGTTTTGTTTCTATTTTTTGTATGACAAACTAAAACTTTAAATCAGTCCTATTCCGAGGCAACTGGGTACCGGATAGAAAGATAAAATGGAATGAGCACATTGACCGCATGACGGAAGAACGAATTGTGAAAATATCAAGGGACAAATCACCAGCAGGACAAAGAAGCCTTGGAAGACCTAGGAAAAGATGGAGTGACAACCTCCCAGGTGACTGAGCAGATGCAATGATGTGAAGAAAAACAGGCAATGATGCCTATACACAGCAGGAAGAAGAAGAAACTAAAACTGTATCGTCTGCGTATTTCAACATGTAGCTGTCTTCCTTGAAGTGTTCTGGGTCTTTATTATAAATATCTGCACAGGATATATTATATAATAGTGGTGCCACAGGAGAACCCTGTGGCAACTCTTGTTCATATTTATAAATTCCTTTGAATATTGTTCATTTATTTTAACCCTGATTTTTTGAATATGTTTGTTATAATTCTGATTATGTATTCCGATACCCTCATTTCATGAAGCTTGTATATCAATTCATAATACCAGACACTATCAAACGCTTTTTGTATGTCTAGGAATAATGCCGCTGTTTTTCCTCCCTTTAGTGCCGTTGTTTGTATGTTATTAGTAAGGGTGACCAGAGGATGTACAGTAACGTTTCGATGAGCTTTGCTATTATGTTTTTTTCTAGATTCTGGCCTATGCTGCTAAGTAATGTTATTGGTCGATAAGTTTGTACTCTTGTTTGGTATGTGTTACGCTTTGGAATATTTATTATATTTCCTATTTTCCAGCACTCAGGGTAATAGTGGTTTGTTAAGCAGTATTCATACATTTTAATGATGTATTGATGTAAGTAGTAGCTAAGTTTTCTCAGAATAGTTTTCGTGACAGAGTCATAGCCTGGAGTGGTAATTTTTCCTTTATGTAAACTTTCAATTATTGACTTGATATTATTGGTTGATTATTTATATCTGCTTAACTTAGCAATTTCGTGCCGGTATGTTTTTCCCTTCTTCTTATTGATTTCTTAACAAGTTTCTACCCATTTATTTGTTTGGTATTTCCAAATTAGTTTTTGCATACGTTTATTAAAGTTATTCATTTGTAAAATTAATTGTCTCGACCCTTACTACGTGGAATCTACTCATATTAGTGTTTTAAATGAAACTCAATGTTTCTAGCTAATTCCACAATATAATGAAAAATGTTGAAAATTCTAAAAAATTGACAACTGAATATCATCGATCATTGATGATTGGAGGTTTATTCTTTTGCAGACGAATATTATTATCTAACTGAATTAGGCTTCTTCCTTGTGCTTTGTTGGTGATTAACTTTCCTATTTGAGACATAACATTCCAGTTTTTGTATGATATGTTAGTATCTTTATTTATAAGTGTTTCTACAAATAGTGTACAATTGGTTTTATTCCTTTCAATGAAGTTATTGATAATATGTTTTCTATTTGTATAGCTGTTTATGTTGGAGTATAGGAATTTAAACATTTTGAATGTATTGGTAATTTTTGTGTTCGTCGATAGGTCGTGTTGGGGATTCACTCTCAGGGTCACATAAATCAAATATTAATATGTACATACGGCTACCG
Source organism: Galeruca laticollis (assembly GCA_963921935.1). NCBI lineage: Eukaryota > Metazoa > Arthropoda > Insecta > Coleoptera > Chrysomelidae > Galeruca > Galeruca laticollis. The sequence goes on along the minus strand of OY998179.1, from coordinate 147,695,743 downwards.
GAGAACAATATCTGTGTGTCTATGTTAAGTTATTTACTAATGTTTTTCTTAATTTTTGTATTAATTCTGGTCTATTTTCATTCTAGTTTTTCATCCATAAGGGTGTTAGTGTAAGTATTAATAATGAAATCATGAGTTGTAATTGGGTTATGAATTTTAGATTTTTAAACTTCATCTGTAATTTCTGCGGATTTTCTATTCATTGGATTTACAGGGTTGTTTGGAATGCCTTCAATAGGTTTTGTTGGTCTGTTTGAGCAGCGAACAGACCTGGCTTGATGGTTGGCAGAGCCACATGAGAGACATTTGGGTTCCAGTGTTGAGGTGCATTTTCCAAAGCATTTGCTGCATTTAAAATTTTCGTTTCAGTTTATTGTTTGGTGGAAAAAAGAGGCACATCTGGTGCAAGGTATGGGTGCAGGATTAGGAGGTAGACTGGGATAAACCGAGTAGTGATATAGTATGAAAAATATTCCATTAGAAAGGAGATGTTCGAAGGTTTGTTGATTAGGGGTAATAATTCTAATTAGTTTGATGGGGTTTCCAGCACTTTTAGCGACAATTCTTTTGCAGTACATATGTTCTAATTTGTTTGTGGTGATATGTGCACTTATAGTAGAATCTTCAATTTCGTATTCATCATTAGTTATAACTACTGAGTAAGAATCTGGTTGTGATTGTTTTGTGGAAGTTTATTAGTATTGGTTTGTTTGTAGCTTGCTACTATGATATTTTTTAATTTTTCGAAGATTTCTACCACCCTATTTTTTGTTATTAGTTTTTAGAAGAAATCCTATTTTTGTTTTGATTATTTCATCATTGTGGTTTGGATTCATTGTTGAAGAATAAAATAAAGTATCGTATTTCTTATTTGTAATAGTCTTAATTTTATCTGATAGGTTAATTGTTTTATTTTTGTTGTGATTTATAGGTTGGTTAATGATACTGGATAGTTTTTGTCGGTGTGGGTTGCTTTTTAATGAATCATCTGTTTGTGTTTTAGTCTGTGCACTTGGTGTAAGAAATTCTTCCTCATCGGTTAGTTTTTTCATTGGTACAACAAATTTTAAATATTTATGATATAGTTTATAAACAACTTGTTCTAACGTTTTAATAAATGTTTATGCAACATTTTCACCTCTATACATAATTAATTCAGACAAGCTATCATCAAAGTTACATTTAACGAATATGGTATATGCTGATGCATTTTAACTGAGCAAGAGTGTGATGTATAAGTTGTAATATACTTTGCATATATGACAAAAGGGACCAATAATTGTTTTCCAAAGATCAGAAACTGTAAGATATTTTGTGGCTGAAGCTGCCCGTACTTATTAATAGTAATATCAGCAGTTGGTAATTTTGTGAATATGTGATTACAATCATACTTTTCATGATTTGCTAATGTTTGAGATGTATTAAAGAATTGTAAGCAACCATTACATATAAAAGTTTGACCATGATGATTCGTTTTTCGGCGTGATACTAGCTTGAATAAGTTTTTGATGTAACAGTAATGACTGTTTCCACTTTAATCAAAATTTAATAGTAAATTAATGTGAGTTGGTTTTATACTTTTAGTGTGATATAGAGGACCAACAATTTCCATTATTTTTAAAGCATCTGCTAATCCCGAAAACGTTAACTGAAACATTATTAAGTGTTTCAAATTGGAGTATATCAGAAAGTTTTATGGGAAACTGTATCTTACCAAATTGTAGTAATGTGTTGTAATGAGGATATTATGACACACGTCTTGGGCTACCATTAGCTTCAAAAATTGATGCATTTACGGCCCAGGCAAAACAAGCATTATCCTTATTGTCAATATTGATAACAGCCTTTTTTTATTCAATTTGTTTTGGTAGTTTGATGTTGGAAGATGATTGTAATGGATTATATTTATTTAAATTAACTTCTAAGTACTTAATTTGTAATAGACTCCAACCACTCATTCTTTCTTGCAGTTCAGAAGCTTTCTTTATAATTTCACTCATGAAATTGTGCAGTGTGATATATTTTACAAATAAAAGAAGGGGAAAACCATTTGTACGAGTTGCTGCGTTGAAGTTGTGTGTGAATTAGGGGAGCGGGAAGTATCTGGTTAACATTATAGCTGTCCGTATATGTCAAGCCATATCCGAGGACGCGATACATATTACAACACCAATTATCCCGCTCCTTTGAAAATTCAGGAGTGATACAGTGGGTTAACTACTTCAACAAAAACACAGTTACCTTCGACCATTTATTTATTTGGTCAACTGAACCAGCTGAAAGATATGTCTACCTTTCACCGCGAATCAAGAAATTGATAACCAGACCTCCAAATTGCTGTTCGTTCGAGTGTGTGGGACCTGTTTTTTAATAATATGTATTTAATATTGTATTTAATAATAAAATATGTTTAACAATTACGGTATTGTTTAATTTAATTATAGAGATAAATAAATACACATATGTAACTTAAAATACTTATTGCTGTATAATATAGTTTTCATATATAAAAAATACATTTGACAGTGCACACATAAAATTATTTTTTGAGTGATAAAAGCATTTTGGTTCTAACATTTTAAGCGTAGGATGTTCTTCTAATTCGATAACTGGTGCTCTACTGAATTGTCGAATATAGTTACTTTTTTCTAACACCTTGATGTAGACAGTCTCAACGTTTTCTGTCAACCGTGTCATAATATTCTTAAAGTGGTGCAAGTTGGTATAACCAGCATCCCATGGAATACAATGGTTGTTGTTCATTAACCAAATCGCCTGCCTATTGTAACATGTCGCTGAGACATGTTACTATTTTCATCAATTATTTTGGAGCGTTACTTATTCGTCGGCTACTCCCACCTCTAATTCCAAATCCTTTTATTTCGAATATTAGGAACGTATCGGTGATAGTTTTTACTATCATTAAATGGCTATTTAAAACTACGATTCAAGGAATCGGCTTGTTCATTTCTTCGCTGAAAAGTTACTCAGCATTCTCTGTTAAATATCATTTTGTGTGTGATTTTTAATTTTCTTCGCTGCTCTGCAGCCTTAAGGACCTTCTACAGACTATACTTTAAGGACTGTCTACAGACCTTACTGTACCGACCTCTACAAGATCCACTCACCGGACCACATCATTCTACAGTCCAGTTAACCACGGCTGAAGACCCCTGGAATACTGCTGCGAGCTGTACGTCCCGAGTTTTCCCAAGATAAGTCCTTAACTTATTTTTGGTATATATAAAACATTGAGTTGGACATTTTTATTATATTACTGATATTTATTCGTATTTGTATTGAGAATATACGGTTTATGTAAATTTATTATTGTGTGTCAAATAAATTTGTCACAACCTAAGTAACCGGCCTTGGGACTTTGCTCAGGTAGTGAGTTCGGCGTTAGTTACACTATTTTTTATTACCTCAATTGGGATAAGGTGAATCAACAAACAAAATTTCGGGACAAATGGATTTATTTGACACACAATAATAAATTTACATAAACCGTATATTCTCAATACAAATACGAATAAATATCAGTTATATAATAAAAATGTCCAACTCAATGTTTTATATATACCAAAAATAACTTAAGGACTTGTCTTGGGAAAACTCGGGACGTACAGCTCGCAGCAGTATTCCAGGGGTCTTCAGCCGTGGTTAACTGGACTGTAGAATGATGTGGTCCGGTGAGTGGATCTTGTAGAGGTCGGTACAATAAGGTCTGTAGACAGTCCTTAAAGTATAGCCTGTAGAAGGTCCTTAAGGCTGCAGAGCAGCGAAGAAAATTAAAAATCACACACAAAATGATATTTAACAGAGAATTCTGAGTAACTTTTCAGCGAAGAAATGAACAAGCAGATTCCTTGAATCGTAGTTTTAAATAGCCATTTAATGATAGTAGAAACTATCACCGATACGTTCCTAATATTCGAAATAAAAGGATTTGGAATTAGAGGTGGGAGTAGCCGACGAATAAGTAACGCTCCAAAATAATTGATGAAAATAGTAACATGTCTCAGCGACATGTTACACTATGTAACTACGGTGGTAGTATTGTTAACGGAAACGGAGATTTAAAAACTTATTGGCTTAGTCGACACCCAACATAAGCGGCTAATTCTTTTGGAACAAATTTCTTATTTTCTCTTATGAAACCTTGAACATCCACTACTAAAATCATATCTTGAGGTTTGTTAACTTTTGTAAAACTACTTGCTTTATTTCGTAATGATTGATATCAGATTTGAGTTGGGATAACTTTTGGTGATATTGCTCCAACATCCATTTATACAAACGAATCATATTTGAGTGAGGTTAAAACTATTTTACCCGTATTTTTAAAGTGTAATCGGAACATGTGCATTATATCTGTTTAAAAATTTTAGTCATTGGATTATAGGCGAATTCTTTTTCATGTAATATTAAGCAATAAGCGGATGTATCAGCATTTGTCTCAAATTCTATCCTTAGAGCAATACTTCCTGATTGTATAACTTCTTTTTCTCGGGAGCAGTCAATATGAACCAATGGCGACCAGTCTTTAAATTGTTGTGGTGTAAAAATAGGCTTACCTATTCACGAAACGGTTATAATAAGTCGTTTGAAAGTTACCAAACATTTCATATAGTGTTGCAAACTGATTATTAGAAAAATCCAAAAATAAATCACTATATGGATATCGCTCAGAATTTAAGAATACTTTTATGTTGGTTAGTTTACAATGGTCGAATTTACTCATATTATATATAATTTTACCTTTTCTATCCTTTTGAAAACCGATTATAACATGCCTAGGTGTTTCTATTTTGGTACTAGTTTTAACAACCCAAGTATGACGCTTAGAAGCAGGTATACTTATTACTCTGAACAATCTTATGCAAGCGTAATTCTTGTTGCATACTTGGTTTAATATGAGGTACACACCAATGAATTTTAGTTTAGTTACTAAACCTCTTCGATGTGAACTCTTTTGTTTACTTTTTACCATTGTGCTCTTTATATACTTGAACCAACCTAAATATACCCTCACTCAGCTTTCGCCATTTTTAAAATGAAGGTGGAACTTCGTTTGTCTTTTCAAAATCATGTTAGGGGTGTTGATAATAGGATTAGAAAACATATTCTTTTTGGTGATGACTCCAAGAGAGGGTTAATCATTGGCCCCAGCGGTTCTGGTAAAACGAATGTAATGATGTCTTTAATTGATCATCCCGATGGTTTAAGGTTTGATAATGTGTATGTGTATTCAAAAAGTTTACATCAGCCCAAATAAGTCTATCCACGCCACTTAATTCAGCCTATGAAAGAAATTGTATATGAAGAGTATAGTACAGTACAGACTGTTTTTATTTATGTCAAACATACTCTGCAATCCCCAAACAACTAATTAGAGATAATGCTAATCTGATCATAATTTTTCAACAAGATATGACAAATTTAAAACATATTTATGATGATCACGTTAATATTGACATGCCCTTTCAAGCATTTAAAGATTTGTGCTCCTACTGCTGGAAAAATAAGTATGGATTTCTCACAATCGATAAAGATTCTACCATGTCTCGTTGTTGGTACCGAAAGGGGTTTGATACTTATATGGATCCTCAATTAACCAAGCAACTGGTTAAAGCAAGGAAGTCGCTAAGAAAAAAATTCAAAAGTTTAAAGCAAGACATTTCCAAATCAGAATCCGAACTGGAGAAAGCCACTTAAAGAATTAGTTTCAGCTTTGGGTCCTTCAAACATTAAACAAGAAGCGGTTAAAACAGAAGAGATTAGTCCACCTCGAAGTAACTATAAACCTAGTTATCCTCCTATAACATATCTAACCCCTATTCATAGACCTAATTTTAATAGTACGCGACGACGGACTATCTCACCTGAAATCGACACTAGTGCAGCAGAAGACATTTCATCAACTGTATTGCCAGATGAGTCTCGTGAGGAGATTTTTGAAACTAGTAGAGTTGGATCTCAGGAGACACCTGATTCAACTCGAGAAGATGAATATATTGATGGCACTATTTCACAATTTTATAAAACCATTCAGGATCCTGCAGTTTTTCGAGAATATTTTGACCAATTTTTCACACCGCTGACCAGAGAGTACATAGAATTCATGGTTCGGGATGTTGAATTCAAATACGATCATGTTTTAGGTGCATTTCATAATCCTACAGAAGAAAAATTTTATATTGGGGACTCTGAAGTAGACTTTGTAGGCCCTAATATTAAGGTTCATGGTATCACGTACCCAGGCACGGTAGGTCTCTGATTTACTATTTTTACAGAATTCTGCATTACAAACTTCACATGATATAAATTATTATGTTGACATCAAAAAGCGAACAAATGCTGTTCATAGGGATTATAATCCAGAGTTGCTTATCCGAAGATTTCCTAATGATATTAAAGTATCTACATTAGTAAACCGGTACTAGAACCGAGAACTAGAACAGGTTCTGTACCTAACTCCTTATTACAAGGAGTGCTTACCCGTAACATGGCAATACGAGGTGGAGGGTAGCAGATGAAATATAGTAATAGACCAGTTGTTTATAGATTTTTGATAATTACAATGAACTAATTGATAGGTTGAAATTACTTGTGGCCTCACAAGCTGCTGGCAATACTGGACATAATAAAGAAATCATTTCAATAATTGAGGAATTATTATTATAATTACATAAATAGTATTGCAGCGCATTACCTTTGTCCATTAACCAGTATGCATCTTAACAAGTTTGGTGGTCATTTCTTAACTCAAGCAGATAGTGTGATAGGTGTATAGGGACCGAGAAAGATGACGCTTATGCCATCTGTCGTGAAAAAAACACAAACCATGTGATGTAAACACTATTAGTTTTGTATAATCACAGTTTTTAAATGTTCATTTTTTTAAACTGATATTAAATGTTTGTGATGTCTTTATCAAAAGTAACTTTCTGTATTCATGGCTGTTCACATATGCCGTATAAAAATACTACGCAGTTGAAATTTTATAGTTTCCCCGAAAGTACATTGAACGCTGCGTGAATAACCTTAAAGCGTCAAAAATGGATAAATTCAGTAAAAACCCATATGTATTCTTTTTTGTTTAATCAGTATGATACTACAATTGGTAGCTATTAGAAAAGTTCAAATTTTTTTCCATAAATAAAAGTTATTATCGAGAGAATAAAACGTTTTCTGTACGATTTCATTGATTATATAAAATAAAAAGCTTGTTATGTGTTTGCCCACTTTAATATTATATAATAAGTTTAAATAAATAAATACTATTAAGAGAAAGAAAGTAAACATTTGTACAAAACGAATCACTTCATGTTTTTTAATTACATTTAAGAAAACATCGCAAGGATTGGGAATCAAATAAAAATACTAGAATTTGCAGTGCTCATTTTGTCAATAATCAAAAATCAGATAATCCCCTACATCCATCTTACATACCAACAATTTTTCCTGGCAAATAAAATAAAAAGATCTATTCATTTTTAGCATTTTGTAGGTTGTTTATTACTATGTTTACATAACAATGTTTTTCTTATTTAACACCAGAGCGCGCTACTTTCTACACAAGTGCTGCCTCTATAGTTCGGTCTCGATCCCTATCACCAGCGCCATTTTATTTATGGCAGCCGGATACTTATCACTCCAAAAGTCTGCTTCGTTTACGCGGTGAAAAGAAAACCAGTTTGAATAAAGAATATTATGTATTAAATTTCCATTTGGGGGTAAAATTGGAGTAGTCGATCATTACCTCGCAGATGGTGATGTAGTATTAAATAACACGAGCTTAAAATTTCATCAGATGTCAGGTACAAAAATTATAAAAGGTGATGCAATAAAATTTGAGCATGGAACACCGACTTATATTTGCGTTGAAATACTTATAGATCGTCCAGTAGAAAAAAATGTCTAAAACTCAAGTTGTGCGCGAATTACATGCCCCGGCTAGAATAAATTATAAAAGAAGACATGTAATTTTAAAGGGATTACATGATTTAATCCAAGCTTATTTAACCGTCATGACTCGGTATGCTAAGAATAATATATACTATAACTACATTCTGGTCGTCATAAATGTCTTTAGTAAGTATGTTTGGGCAGAACCGGTCAAAACCAAAACTGGGGAAGATGTTATACATGCTATGAAAAATATTTGCAAGCAAATGAATGGTTTGATCGCTAACCTCCAAACCGACATTGGAACTAAATTTTTTAATAAATCTTTCCAAGAACTCATGAAAAAGTATGGAATTAAACAATACAGCACATTTTCAAACTCGAAAGCTAGTATTGCTGAAAGGGTAATCAGAACTCTGAAATCTTTGTTAAGGAAACAATTCAGCATGCAAGGGTCCTATAAGTGGTTACCTATTCTCTCTAAAATAACTAAGAAATACAATAATACCAAACACTCAACTACTGGTGCAATACCCAATAAAGTAACCGATAAGAATGTTAAATACATAACTGCATTTAATTGGTTGAAAACTGTGGATACCAAGAAAGTGAAATTTAAAAAGGGGGATTATGTTCGTATCAGAATGTACGGCCATGTCTTTAAAACGGATATACACCAAATTGGGCAACTGAGGTATTCAAGATTAAGAAAGTTAAACTAACGAACCCAACTACCTATATTTTAGAAGATGATCAGGAAGAAGAAATCCAAGGTGAGTTCTACAGCGAGGAATAACAGAAAGTCAGATACCCTGATGTTTATTTAATTGAAAAATTGTTGCGTAGGAAAGGTGATCAACTTAGTTAAATGGCTTGGACTAAACAGCCAGTCTTGGATAAATAAAAATGCTATGGTTTGAACAATATGTTTAATAAAAATACAAAATTAATACAAATTATAAATTTCAATGCTATGCTCTACATTTAATATAGGATTAATTATTAAAACTGTTTTATTAATAAGATGCATAAATCTGTCGCGATCACACGCGGCTGACACCCATTTTCCACGTCTAGCTGCTCGATAGACATAATCCCAAGACACCATAACATAAATCTTGTTTTTCTCTTCATTAAAATGTACGGTTTTCCCAGATACCATAATTGCAGTCAGACTCAAATTTGTCCGGGTATAAATAAAATAGTTCAAGAATGTGACTTCTTTCTTCCAACGCTCTATTATCACATCGGACAATTTCTAATACATTTTCAAAGAATCTACCTTTGCGGTTCATTAATTTCTTTTTTAAATCTTTCAAGTAGGTACTCTCCAAAACTTCCACCTTTGATATGGTTATTATGATGTTTAACTAATGGAAAAATTTCCCATAATCTGCTTAAGGAATTATACCCCAAATATAGATATAATGTTTTTTGAGAAGTTTTAATTACTTTGTTATCGTCGATCTTCTCAAACTCCATCGAAAATCCTCCTTTCACTATTTTTGGTATATTTTCATTTGAATGGAAATACTTTGTTAACACACCTTGATAGTATAATAAATTATCCCATTAACCCTCATCAAATATAATTTGTTGCCAATTGTTACCGCATAATTTCACAATGGGTACGCATTCTGATATATAGTCAATTCCAATAGAAACTGATTTAGTCTTAGATTTGTTCAAGTTAAAAATTCGTTCGGCTAAGATAATATCTTTTTTTTACAAAATTCTTCTTCAGTTTGTTGAGGTGCATAGAAATTCATGTTGAATACTTTACTAATCCAAGTGCTCAACTGCATTAAATACTGATTCATGGTGGAGGTATTACATTTTCTCTGTGGTGGGAGGTTCTATATAATATCACTGAAGCATCCATAATTCCATTAGAGTCGTCGTCCACAAAACATGTTTCCTTTACAAAGTTTACGCTTCATGGAACCATCCCAATTATGCAAACTAGAAAATGACCTATCTGTACAAACGAAAAACGATAGTGTCGTTAATAGAAAGCTAACTAAATGTTACAAATATTAGCCACCCACTAACCATGGTGAATATTACCCACCATCAATAAGCGATTGTTTTATGTGTATAATGAATCTTCTCGGATCTGATACTGAAAAAATAGTTACAGACCATTATCTAAAGAAGACGAACTTCCAACTCTTTACTAAAGAAGACTTGCAACTGTTTCCACTGTGGTACCTTCTCGAACATGATGATGGATTTGATTTGTTAGAAAAATTGAATGACTTACCCGCACACATTCGTCTAAATGATGAGATTCAGTGGAAATTACCTTGCTTTGAACACGTTGAGGACGATTTATCATATAAATATGAATGTAAAAAATGTAATTGGTGAATGTAAAGATATTATTTTTTTTACCAACTCAATAACACTAACAACGCCAGCCTACTTTTACATTTTATTTATTTATAAAACCTTTTTCATACCACAAGATTAAACAGATTTTGTAACGTTGCTTGTGGATTATTTTAAAACGAGTCCTGACTTGTTATTGACCTTTAAACCAGTTTTGCAACCTCTAAACCAGTTCTTTAACCTCTAAACCAGTTTTGTGACCTCTAAACCTCTGGTGGTGTGGTGGGGGGTATGAAAATGGTGGGGGCTATAAAAAGAGGGGGGGGGTATGCGAAAAAGTGTCACAGAACTCTCATTTATCCCCTACTCTGCATTACTTGTCAACAGTACTCCAGAATCAATTCTGTACTCCAGACAATTAAAGGTCTGCTTGTTAAGTCCAGCCATGAGAGTATGGACCCCTTCTTGGCAATCCTTAATTACAACTCCATCCTAAAATCAGACCTACCCGCACCATGTGATATACTTACGAGCAGAAGATTAAGGACTATGTTACCAATACAAGCATTGTTGAAGCCAAAATTTCCGACCGCGGACATTGAGTCTAAGTTAAAAAAAGACAACGAGTTCTAATAGAATACCATGATAAATCGGCAAAAAGTCTCTCTGCACTAAGACCGTCTCTGAAAATTTTAATGTGGGAAGACATGCGAAGCTGGAGGCCTGCCACTATAGTAGAAGAAACTGACCCAAATGATTATTTCGTCAAAAGTGATAATGGGGGTGAATACCGAAGAAACCGCCACCACTTCTAACCATATAGAGAAAACGCAGCAGAAAACCCTCCTATAGCGAAGGACCAGAAGAATTGTCAACAACATCTTCACTCTCCAGAAGATCTCCTGACTCACTCAGCCTCTTGTCAACGACCCGTTGGCAACCAACTTAACCAGAAGTGGACGAGAAACGAGATAGTACCAAAAAAATTGGACTTTGTATACAAGTAACATTTGATAAACAAATATTTATTCATAATAATTAAATAACAAATAATATTTATTATAAAAGAAATATAGTATATTACGTAACGAGTGTTGTAAGAAGCATTTTATGCACGAACGTACTTCCGTGAGTGTAAAATGCGTTACAACACGTGTTACGTACTATACTTTACCTACGACCTACTTGTATAGATAATCTTATTAGGGGATTTAAAGTACAAATAAAAACGTACATCCTCGATGCCCAGCCAAGTTGCATGTCATAGAAGTCCATCCTCGATGTCCAGCCAAGTTTCGTAAAAGTCCATTCTAAGTAGTATTTATTTTTATCAAAAATGTATGTTAGAATTACTGGAATCGCAAAAATAGCGTATACACATCTCAACTATAGTGACATTAATCCCTTAGGTGGATTACTTCTCTCAGAAATCAAACACCGTCCGCGGAATTAAATGGGTCACTTTAATCGCTTGGTGTATAATATACTATGATACATTAAGACAGCTAAAAGATGCGGATTGAATGAAACGGAACCAATTATCATATAACTCCAAATAACTCTTAGTATTAAATGCAATCTCATATCTAATAAATGTTATCTACCATTCATATATACAATAAAATGCAACGTCAAATATCTAAGTAATACATTTTGAATAAAATGGCTACGTCTATTGACAGCTGCTAAGTGGTTGCTATGGAAGTCGTGCGATTTACTTTACAGCCGTGCGTTTTGTTTTACCGTGCGTAATAGACGTCTTACATTGATTGCCGACTGTGTGTTTTTGACTACTTATACAGGGGTGGTCGTAGGTAAAAACATTTATGTATTGTCTACTTGTTACCGTTTTCGGTCCTCGATAGATCCTTTATACTGATGAGCTACGCTTACGATTAGAAGGAGGTAGGCCATTCGTACAGCGACATCGATGAGCGGGAACCGGAACTTCACGGCGACGTTAACAGGATTGCCAACTCTTCAGGCGTCTCGTGTTGGCCGTTGTGGTTTGGGTTGTGAGAATTACGGGCGATTGTTACAACTTATAATTTTTAATTTTATCGTAGGTCATATTTTGTCTTTACTTAAGTTTCTGGCATTTTGTTTCAGTTTCACGTTACTTTTTTGGTTATTATTTTTGATAATCGGGGCGTGTAATATATGTGTCCCTAGATTATGCACCATAGAATAACGTTTGGCACGTCCGCAGATACTACACGTTCGACAATTCCACAGTTATGTTTGGAGTTTGGAGACATGCACATGTCTGTAATACCAATGTAATTCGTATTATTAAAAATAAACATTGAAAACCAAATCAGTGTTATGTTATAGGTATCATACATAACAGGTATAGTTTCGGAAGGTTGGACTACTATTTAGGAAATGTTCTGCTCTTTAAGGATCTTTTTTCAAATTTTGATTATCTCAAATATTTTTCGTAATTTTTTCAAAAAACTAAATCATTCTTTTTTTTACGTAATTGTTTATAACTTTTGCAATTTTTGCCGGCTCCTATTGTCCAGTTGAGCGTTTGTTCTAGATGCCACTTCGAATCGAATGAGACCACAATCATAATTTTCGGTGGTCCAGTCTAGGTTTATGACGAATTTGCACTTGTGAACCAGACTAATTTGCATGTTTCTATGATTGATACAGAAGTTGCTCAGAGAAAGTATCCCATTTTTTATTTATTTATTCGATTATTTGAATTACACATTGAGGTATCTTAAAGCACTTTATTCTTACGCAATCAAAAAAATTAATTATTTTTTCTAGGTGGTTCTGCCAGATTTTTAAAACCTGGTAGACCTTTTGTTTTTTTCCAAAATCGTTAGTGCACCTAATTTATCATTTGTGCACTTAAATATATAGCACCTAAAAACCCTTAATTTTGACGTAAATTTTAATCAATTTCTCCAACATGGGCCTGCCATTTTTAAGGAGGTCATTCAATCAATGTTTTTGTGTTAGTTGCATATGACTAACCCACTGTCTTAGTAGTATGGTTTAGATTGTGTCTATCGTAACATGTTATCCTCTCTCAAATATCTAACCCTCATCGGCTCCAACTTCTCTACGGTTCTCCCATTTTTCTTCATTATGGTGGTATTCATTTTAGGATTTTCCTGGGTACTGAAATATATTACATTTATAAAAATGAATCTTTGGAGAATATGTATGTGGTCTAGGCTGTTATATGATATAAAACAGAAGAGGGATCCTTTTGCAGATTTTAAACCATTGTATATTTTGATCTGATATCCAAAACTTAAAATAAATATTGTATGATCCTTTTGATAATTGTAAGTAAATATTTAGATACTTAGAATTTTCACAAAGAAATGGATTGTATCCTAACATCTATAAATACTTTCAGAATATAGATTTTTGCAAGTCTTCTGTAGATCCTCCTAGAGAGAACAGCAGTATAAATCTATATATACCATCCACCTTCTTCTTCTTCTGGTTTTTGACCTCTTGCTTTACAGCATCCGGCCAGGTTCTTTCTAGAATGCAGTTTCACGAAGAGTGCACCGTTAAGTGCATCTGGGTTCGTCCCATGCTCTTCTGGAAGGATAAGGTATAACATGGGTTTATAGACTCTTCTCGTTCTGTGGCGGATCCAGAACTAATCACAAAGGTCACACCCGGTATACAGGATATGGTGGTACAGGATTAGCTAAAAGAAATTTGTCAATTAATTTGATGTCATATTTACTCAAAAATGTTCCACCTTTTAAAGTGTTCATATCAAATAAAATAAATTTTCAATAACTCCCATAAAAGTTTGATTATTTGGTAACTTTATTTTGCAACACAGGGCTATTTGTAGTCATGCATTCTCTTTACACTCCCTTCAATTATTAATTGGTGCATATCCAGTTTGAATAATTTAGTTTCAATACTATCTAGTTTTGATTGGCTGCAGCTTCTTCTAAACAAGTCCATTTGCCAATATTTGCTCTTATTATATCCTCAACTTCTGTCCCATAAAGTTTTACACTCCACCATACTTTTGTAAATACGTTGCCTCACATCAAAGCCTTTAGTGTGCGTTTAACGGTTCAATTTAATCTGTGTTTGTTAACAACTACTCCTAGATATTTTCTCTTGTCTACTCCTTTAATAGTGTCATTATCCAAGTTTGAATCTTTGACTTCTTTGCTACCCACTATTAGGGTATCACATTTTGACACATCCAGAGTAATCCGGCTGATTCGTATTCCTCTTTTAGGTTTTTGACCATATATGCAAGATCGACTTCGTCTTCTGCTATAATGATCTGATTGTTAGTGTTTGGGTTCTTTATTGTTGCAAAATATGTTTTCAAGGAAGTACCGACCTTTCAACACTAGCAATGACTTGTTATTGATCTATTAGTCTTCAACAAATTAATGTCTTATATGTCCAACTGTATGGATACATATAGACATTTATAATTTTGACTTAAAGGTTGTTTGTCATAATAATAATACTTCTTTTGTTTTCAGGTATGAATTTACTCCTAATGACAAGGAAAAGGCTTGCGTTTTGGAGAGGCTAAATGGAAATCTGGTGATACCAAAACTTTTTTCAAAAACTGCTCCAGCGTTCAAATCAAACTCTCTGGCTTATAGACCCAGACAGCCAGAACCAATACTGAATCCTCAAACAATTAGTTTATGTGAGATGTTATACATAGACGATCCTTTAACAAAAGTATCGAATATCGATGGGACTTATGATCAATTAAATACAAGTATTGATTTAAATTCGACTATCAGTTTTTTGGACGATACCATTGAAACTAATTTTCTGTGTAGTACGCCAGTGAAAAAGATTATTCTTCCTGATCCAAAATCATTTGAAAGTTTGGAAGATGTTTATGAGGAGCCAGAAAACTGATCAAAATGGAATTAGTAAGTAATTTAGGCCGGACAATTTTCGTAAAATGATTCTATTATCAATAGTTAAAAAACTGTTAATAATGATGGGAATTGTTATTCGCCTATGCAAAAAAACCTTGAGATAAGGAAGGTAGGCGTATGAGTAAAGTTGAAAGGCGGTGGGTGGCATAGTGGATAGAGCACTCGACTTTGGATTGAGAAGTCCTATGTTTGATCTGTAGCTACTGTGGAATATTTTCTAATTATTAATTAATGAGAAATTATTCTTAAAGACCTAAGTATGAATTCCCACTACACACAACACATGAGGCTAAATAACCTTAGCATTTGATGACACAAACATTCCTCCTTCTTTCTCTAAAAAGTATGTTTTATATTATAAATTGTAATTATGTATTATATACATTTCTTTATAATAAATTATAAATTAGGTAATTTTATTTATTTTGTGACATTCTTTCTTTCTCCAAAATGATAATGGACGTCACTACCACCCGCTTCGTTAGATAGCGGGACTTCTGCGGATTGACTAAGTTAGGGTGAACTGATATTGCATTGTACAGATTATGGCGCGATTGCGGGTATCCTACTAATCAACCGCCGGCATCCCACTGTTGGGGCTTAATCAATGATTTATGCAAATATACAGGCTATATGTGTACTTATTTGTTTAACAATGAAACATGATTACTAAAACAAAGAAATATAATGAAAAATAAAAAAATATTCCATATAATATATATATATATATATATATATATATATATATATATTATGATGGATTGTTATGGTTGTATACTTTACCGACAATACCACTATAATTGTTATATTATCAATTTAATATATTCAACTCTAGTATAGCTAGCTCAGTAATGAAGTAAAGAAAAAATTTTTTATGTATTTATTTATTTATGTGGAGAGCATGAGAAACTCTTACTACTCTTTGGGATCCGGAAGTGATTTTAACTCTATATCTACAATATTTTACATATGAATCATTCAAATAACTGATATTATATTTTTTTTATTAATTGGTGCGCATATGTATAGAAACTTTCAATATAGCAATCGATTTTGTCTCACAATTAAAATAGATAGAAATTATCAGTAGAATAATCGATTCCAACTGTCACTCGTATCAGTTGAAGTAATATTTATATGAACATAAACAATAGTTACAAGGATACCTTTAATACAACTATATTATATTGTTCAAGAACTATGTATTATAAATTTAAACAAAGTGATGAACTATCTTAAATACTAATATAATATTGAAATGTCAAACAATAAAATATTTGTTAAATATAAATGGTAAGTACTCAAGTCTATGTTATTACCTTTTTTTTATACTTTTAATATGTTTAATAGTTTCAGATACTAATTCTTATTACTTTTATTATAAATGTACATCTCTAATCCGAATGTTGGTACCAATAAAAATAAAAAGAAGCACCAACCTCTCAACCACTAATATTCCTTACTTGAAATTCTGTCTGCTAAAAAAACCATGTCATGCATACATATGTCATCCAGATGGAGATGTTTTTTACTAGATTTCTTGTTACAGGTAACACGTGTTTGTAATTTCTATTATTCTCCAACTTCGAATTCCCAATCAATGCTTAATGTCTTATTCAGGAACTTTACATTACGATTCCGTACCACATCAACTGATTATTCAATTTGAAATGACTCTTTCATTTGTACCATAGCCTCCAATAACATGTATTTTTTATATATTGTATATATCTTCGTAGAAATTATTGTTTTAATAGCCTTATACTAGCTATTTCGAATTAATTGAGGTGTTATTATCCTATTTTGTTATTATTTTTATCCAAATTTCTTATATATATTTTTTAATGTCAACCCTTGTTCATCTCCCGCTACATATCCTCATCTACAATTCTCTTCTTAGTAATATAATTTAATACCTTTGAATTTTCTTCAATTTTCATAATTTTTTTAAGTGTGTATTTTTAATATGGAGATCAAATAACTCACTTCTTTGTACAATAACTTAATTTTCTCTTTTTAAATTCTTCAACCATTTAAGTTTTTTAAATCTCCACCTTCCTTCATTATTCAAAAATCAACAACCCACTCCCGCCTTTCTTATTTTTCGTTGCTATCCGAAATCATAAATATGTTGATTTCAGATTCATTTTCTAATTCCTAATATATAATTACAATCCATAAAATTCACATATTTCTTGACTCAATAAATATAGATTTCTATGGTTCTATGCTTCTTAAATAAACTACTGTGTTTAAAGGTAAGTCTTATCCTTTTTATTCAAATTTCTTATTACTATTGCTCATATATTGTATTCCATTATGAATAGATTATTTCATCAATAAATTCTTTTGGTATCATATTAAAGATATTCAATTAAATGTTCCAAACTTCAATATATTTGTGAGAGTGAGAATTTCAGTTATACCTCCATCTAAGTAGTGAAGAACTATTTACTTTTATAAGGTAATAGATATTATGTATCCTGATCAAAATAGGTGCTAATAATTCTCTAACACTTAACAGATGATGTATATATGCTCTAGAATATTTTGTACATGTAAGACATATACAGTTTTTTTTGAATACTGCATTAAAATCTTCTGTATATTGGAAATATTTTCATTAACCGATACTGGTTTATATAATTCGGTGTAGTATGCTGATGTGAGTTATATTATTTTAGTTTCTGTGTTCTTGAATTATTTTCAATATATATATATGTATATATATATATATATATATATATACATATATATATATATATATATATATATATATATATATATATATATATATAAAAATATGTTCACCAATATAGTATTGTTTCTCACTACTGGGTCCGGGCTCACTATCAACACAAAGATTATTACTTCCACGAGATATATCGTTTATTATAACCTCAGCCTCTACAGAGTGGAGACTATATCCTTCACAGCATTTTTCGCCAGACGCTGTTTTTGACGAGTGCTCTTTGAGATATTATGCAGGGGTTTTCTAGAGGAAACATATATTATGATGGTATGTGATGCAACAAATGATGTATGTACTTACTTTTCTGTGTTTCCGGACATATCTGCTCGTTCTTTTGCTCCTAATAGATTGGATACAACACATAAATGTAATAAAAATGTCGCTACAGTGATTAATTATTAATTACACCACAACACAACTAGGTTAGGTTGATTTTCAACACGTGTTCAACACAATGGCTAGCAAATCAGCAGTAGTGCCAACTGCCAAGGTGATATTCAGTAATGCCAATGTTTTATTTTCATTACAGGTCGCATACTGCCATGCATACTGTGTCAAAACGACATCGGCGCGACTATCGCAAATTTTCAACCGGTAATTTGTGGCTAGATCACAAACATCCACCATAAATATGCGTATGTTCAGCCAAGGCGGCAAAACTGATATCATCCCAATTATTTACCTACATCGCTGTGCCGCTGCAGACATCTAACTGCAGTTAACAGCTATGGCCCGTCTATTTACCGCTCATTCATGTTTGCTGGGTATGACCCCCACGGCTTCAGTATCTCCTAGATTTCCTCGGGCGTCATCTTTTTGGGATGGTTTACTCCACCGAACTCTCGAAAATGCAGCGTCAAGAGTTGCCACAGGGTACCAACAGAGGTTAAGTACTTCCAGGGGTCTATTGTTCTTGACCTCGATGTAGTGGGAAACAGGCTTTAATTGTTTACCACTATCGGAAAATGAAACTACCAGTGCTTGAGAAATTATAAATTTTTATTTCTACTTCGAAATAATTTACTTTAAAAAAAACGAACCAATGAGCTATATGTTCAAATAACTAAATGTTTATTAAAATCAAACAGTATCTACAATAACTAACTACGTTATTACTCAAACCAAAAAGCACCACACCAAGCAATAAATATTTTAATTCGTTTTACAAGATACGCAAAAGCTAATGTGCAAGGTTTTACCAGTATGTCTAGATGCAGGTGAAAATAGTGAAACTTAACTAGCGGTAAGATGATAAATACACAGAGAAAGCGTTATTAAGGCACTAGCATAGTTTAACGAAGCGTTTCTTAATATGTCACATTATTTCTCCCCCGGCTTGGGACTTTTCCTCAGGTTGTGGTATTCGACTCCAGTTAATGTATTCTTATAGCAATCACTGGGATGGGGCGAACAATCGATATTAAGTTGGACGCCACCAGTTTTTTAAGCGATACTTTAATTACACAAAAAACTAAAAAGGTTAAAAACTGGAAAACCTTGTATTTACTTTAACTTAACAAAACGAAATACTGAAAATTTTTAACGCGATGGTCCAAGTTAATATAAATTTCTGAAAATCAAGATCAAATGTTCAGCAAATTATATTTATTCATAACTCAATGTATAATTCACATTAACTGCATATCCAAAATACAAGACGAATACGAACGCCTTTATACAATAAAAATCTCCAATGCTACATTTCCATGAATTGAGTATAAGACAAAGGACTTATCTTGGTGAGGTTCTGGAATTATTCAGCTCTCAGCTAGGTCCTAGTGGATGGAGATAGTGTTCTTAATCCATCCCGGCCGATTTTGTGTTGTCTCAATGGTGGTGCTCAGTCATAGGGCCTATCCAGGGGCTGCAAAACTGAGGAAAGAAAAATAGAGTAGAAATCAAGGAAACATTCTGGGAAGGAAGGAATAGATAGAACAGATAGGAAGCTTTTGCTTCAACACATAAAAAATTGAATCTAGTTTTTAAAATAAAACTAACTGAAGTCTGCTCTATCATATTCGCTTTGTTCCGTAAATAAACAGAAAATGCGGAATTATGAAGCTAAAAAGGAATGAAAAGAAATTATTAAAAATTTGCTTCAAAAGAATATAAAATGTTTCTTTTTTACAATAAAAAGAATTGAGCATACAAAATTCATAAAACGCCAGCCCATATTATAATTTGAAATAAAACAGAATACACATGAAGAAAAAATATTCCAAAAATCTAACTCGCCAGCAAATATGTGAAACCACTACGATGTAGGTATTAACGTATAATTGTTACTATAAGAAGAGACTTTTCCTATGTACGATATCGTTTAAATATACAAAATTTTGAAGTGAAAATCATTAGTATGATGAAGTTAAAATACCATAGTCCGATGGAAATCGTAACAGCCGATCGGCTTGTTACAATCTTACCTAACGGTAAGATGAAAAATACACAGAGAACGCGTTATTAAGGCACTAGTAGTGTTTTAAGGAAGCGTTTCTTAGTATTTGTGTACAGGTTTAAACGAAACAACTAATAAACTACCCTCGGTTTCCGATACTATATTTAATGAATACTCAAGAAACCGGGAATTTTATCAACTAGCCTGGAAACCACCCGAATTTCCTACCTGCTATGGCAGCGTACATGTACGAAATTATTCCAGGTTGTCACGGTTGTCGTACCTTAATTTTTCAATATTGATGTTACCACGGCCGTTGGCGCTAAATCAACCACTTAAATTAGTTAACCGGCAGAATCCGAAAACCTCTCTCTTGGAACCCTCTTATGGCAGCGAACACGCGTGAGATTATTTCGTACCACGCCTTGGAAAACTTTCGAAGTGTGCACCTGCTATGGCAGCGTACACAAACGAGAGTACTCCAAGTTGCCTTTGATCAAACATTCCAGCTTTATATTCATACTACCAAGGCCTATGGTACTAGATTAAACGTCTCGAAATATTTTGAGAATTCTACCTGCTATGGCAACGACAATACTTCTATTCTATTAATGTAAAAACGAAAGAAGCCAGGAGCCAATGAATTTATAACAGAAAGAATCATTTACAAAATATTTTTTAAATTCGCTTACCTCGTTGGCGAAAATCAGTCACAAAAACGGTCGATCGGATAACAACAGCTGATACGGAGACGGCGGAAGATAGTGGAAAGAGAGCGGAGAAAAAGCGATATTCCGTCCCGCTTTCCGGTTTTATCTATTTTTCTCTCGACCCCACTCAGGAGGTCCCCTACTTAACAATCTTAAGAAATGCGCGAACGATGCAGTAAATAATACACGTACAATATACCAGATGCTTCAAAAGTAATACACATATTCTGATATAATTATTAATAATTGAAATTTATACTTCGGGATGTCTGCAAAAATAATGACAACGTTACAAATTTTAATATATGGTTTGCAAGCCCTGCTTCATATGTTTGTAGTTTTTCTTTTCGCAAGAAAAAAGGAGATTGAATATTCTGAGGGTACCAAACAAGTAAGCATTATAACAGAGCAAGGCATTCACAGATTGAGAACTAAACAGTTGAATCTATTAATGAAACAAAACGAACAGCAATCCCAAGTGTTTTGCTTTGACCTTCAGCAGGTTCAGAATCTTTCTAAATTGCCTATTGGTGAAGCCTATTACCTATGGCAGCTCTCATTTTATTAACAACGTTTAGGCAGACAGAAGTCCTACGATTATTTGCCGATGGTTGCGCAGGACAAAACAAGAACTTTTATGTAATGTATTCATTGGCAGTTTGGTTGTCGACCGCAGCTTTTACTTCACTTCATCAGAATTACTTTTCCAATTAGAGGTCAGTAATTTTTACCAGCAGATAGGGTGTTTGGCAGAATTGAAAAAATATTAAGAACAAGAACCTTTGAAGTACCTAAATACTTAATCATCAAGAATAGACAAAAATCTATAATGAAATATACTAGGTGAAGACTGATTTGTCTAGAACTATAAATTTTTGGACAAAAATTTAAAAAAGTTAGTTGGAATAAAATATATGAAGCGAATCATCTTCAAAAAGGATAACAAGGGATTGGTAAAAATTATAGAATGAAACATAACTATAGAAATGACGATTTATCAAAAAATTTGAATCAATCACCAAGATTAAACAAAAAGGAACTAAAGAACACAATAAACCCTGCTGTTACTTTATGATGAAAATTGGGAATAAGATGAGAAGCTATTATTTTGTAAATGGGGTTTTAGAAAATAATGTACAAAATTTAGCAGCATCCCAACCTGAAAACGATGAGTTTGAAGACCATGGCCGTAAGGAATACTGCACGTCTAATTGTCCAGTGAATCCCTATTTTTTTTCTTTTATATTTTAGTTTCAAAATTTTGACAGAATATCTTTTATTTTACAACAATTTGTATTCTAATTAATTTCAAATAAAATAAGATCCTATTGCCTTTAATTCAAAACGGTTTTTATAACAATAAGTATTCCAAATAAACTTTTTCTTATATTTTGGAACGGGTATTTTACTTTTGGAATCTCCGAAGACAAGTTTTTGAAAAGGTCATTACATGTATTTTGCTTAATAAGTTCGTAAAAAGCTTAATTTTTCGCGAAATTGACTGTCTCGACCCTTACTTCGTGGAATATGCTCATATTAGTGTTTTTAAATGAAACTCAAGGTCTCTAGTTAATTCCACAATATAATACAAGTTATTTAAAATTCTAAAAAATTGACAATTGTTTCGATAAATCAATATCATCGTCAGAATGACAGAAGTTACATTTCATTTTATGCCTACCTGATGTTTAGTAGTTATATTTGGTCTAGCCAAATATAACTCGGTATACTCGGTAAGTTTTATTAAAAAAATTTCAGCATTTTTTCTTTCTCAATTAACAACTATTTTATCTATTTTTATAAAACACAGAATTTTTACTAATTTTATCGACAACTTTAGAGATCATGGTTGTTTTTTACATTAGCTAAACTGAAAATGGTTGCATTACTAAAGTAAATATTTCTTTCTACAGTTTTGTTCTTCCAACCCAGGAAGATAAAATTAATATGGCTGAAACGCAGTCGTAATAAATTATTGAATTTGTCGACGAGGAAACGATGGAGAGGATGAAACTTTTAATTTTATAGTTTAACTAAATGACGTAGCGTACTACAATTGGACACTTTAAAATTTTCTTATCTAATAGTTTTATAATAAATTAAAATTAAAATCAATATAACAAATTTATTGGATTAATAATGTAATGTTTTTCTTGTTTATTTAAAGTTTTTATTTCGACGGGTGGGATAAGTTTATACACACGCTAGGTTACTTTATTCACGAAACTATTCACTAATTTATATTATATACACAGTATATGCACTTAAACTAATTTATATATATATATATATATATATATATATATATATATATATATATATATAACACTTCACTACTATTTACTTGTTCACTTGTTTATTTCACGAGATCACTATAAATTGACATCTCCCGCTGGTCGGTCCTTTATATATTAGTTCCTTTTTTACTAGATAATTCTATATTGCGGCTTACACAAAAACAATCGGCTCCCTGGAATTTTCTAGATAAGACTGGTCACCAAAACAATGTCTAGATGAGATAGTCACAAAAAAATCGTAAACAGTTCTAAGAAATCCCTGCGCATCCGCCAAAATTTTAACTTACACACATGGCTTAGACAGAATCGGATTCAGGGACTACACCAGTGTGCTGCTTCGTAACAATAATAAGTATAGAATCAAATTAATTTGAGAATTAAAATTTTAGCTCAATACATTGTCTTATTTCTTACTCTCCATACTGTGACTAACGCGCATCCGTTGGCGTGTCCATTTTCAAACTCTTAGCTATTTTTGGTAAGGAATACATGTAATGTGAAAGTATGTGAAAGACAAAAGTGTAGAAAGACTAATAAGCTGACTTAAGGCGAAAATCAAAAATAAAAAGTGATTTAACTCAGGTTTACTGCTCACAAAGGTGCAGTTAAAAGTTGTGAAAAATATGATGTACTTCATTTTAACACACAGAGGAACCATTGGAAGATCTCAAAATATGTGCACGTTTCTTAAGATGTGGTATCCACATGTATTTATGTGTTATGTTTAAAATTCGGGCGATAGTCCTGATAATCAATAATTCCAAGCTAGAAAAGTATGCGCGATGAATTAATTGAAGGTTTATTAGTCCCTTAGTTACAAAATTAAGCTTAATCGAATATGAAGAGCTTAATAAGTCGATTATTAGCGAAATTCATCATCATTTATTAGTAATTAATAATTTGACTGACTGTCCATAGTTAACTACAAATAAATTGGACTTCAAAAACCGATCATTAAAAAGGGTGATCTGTCCTGATATTCGGTTCGTTTAAACAAAAAAAAAACAACGGGTTACACGTACCATTCTCAGCGCAGGGCTACGCCTCAAGAAGGCAGGCACATTCAAAAATGTTATTTGAGGTACTCCCTTGATGATTCATTTCTTTCAATATTGTCATTTCCCTCTAATGATCATCAGTATGTTTAATGTACCTATAAGTTCTGTAAATAAGTTTTACTATTTTGTTTGAAACGTATTATTAGGTAAGTAATTCATACCTCTTTAGGTATTTCATGTTAAAAATGTGTATTCCAATAAACAAATTGACGATGATATTGATTTATCGAAACAATAATTGTCAATTTTTTAGAATTTTCAACAATTTTTATTTTGTGGAATTAGCTAGAAACAGTGAGTTTCATTTAAAAGACTAAATTGAAAACGAACTGCAAAGTTTTATTTACCAGAAATTATTACAGTACCTGTATCAAAATGTAATAGAATTTTACAAATACTTACCTAGGCCGGTATTATTCCTACATAACAAATTTTTATTGCCGAAATATCTTATCACATTAATATCAAATTAATATATAATACCTACTGATTTTGTTGTTTCTGTGCTATTACCTTACCAATTTTGAACTATAATCGATTCTTTGATCACATTAACACAATAATCATACTCACTGAATACTTTAAACTAAGCGCCTAACATTAGATCTTATCACTTTAAATTTCGCGCCTAATCTAGTGTCATCAAAATTTGTAGACGTCGGTACGCCTCGTAAATTTCTCCACTAAAAAAGGTCAACATTGTTTGCCCTAACTAGTCTTTGTGGTGAGCAATTGCATTATAAGATACAAGACCAAATAAAAAAGAAGAAGAAGAGATACCAAATATAAATTCCACTATTCCACATATTTATCATTTTATCAGAAGCGTTTGATGAGTAAACAATTGTGTTGAATTTACCGTTATTATTTCTTATAAGGTTAAGAAAATTACATTTCAATATGAAAATTGCAGTGGAAGGTTGTGCACATGGAGATTTAGAGAAAATATATGATTCTCTACACATTATGGAAAAAAAAGAGGGAATAAAAATTGACCTACTGATCTGTTGTGGAGATTTCCAGTCTTCAAGAAACATGGATGATCTTATGTGTATGGCAGTGCCTCCGAAATATCAACAGATCTGTACATTTTATAAGTAGGTTAAAACCCAAATAGTTTTTGTATAGATTTATTGAACATTATTGTTTATTTGTTATAGGTATTATTCTGGAGAAAGATTAGCACCTGTGTTAACTATATTCATAGGAGGAAATCATGAAGCTTCAAATTATTTACAAGAACTCCCGTATGGTGGTTGGGTTGCTCCCAATATATATTATTTAGGATACGCTGGAGTTATTAATATTGGAGGTAAATAATTTGAAATTAAGTATGTTTTGTTTGAAAACATTTAATTATTTTTTAGGTGTAAGGATAGCAGGTGTTTCTGGTATTTATAAAAGTGCTGATTACATGAAAGGCCATTTTGAGAAACCTCCATACAGTGAACAGACAAAAAGGAGTGTATATCATATTAGAAATTTGGAAATATTTAGACTGAAGCAACTTTCAGGAAAAATTGATGTTATGTTGTCCCATGACTGGCCCAGTGATGTACATAAATATGGAGATGTTAAACAACTATTAAAGAGGAAACCTCATTTCAAGTAAGTACCAAATATCTTATAAAAATTGGGTTATTGAAAAAAAAATTTTTGTAATGGAAAGAGCATATATAAGTTTTTTGACAAAACTATTTTTTCGCTATAATTAAAAAGTTATATCAAATTGAAAATAAATTTATGAATCCAGTACAGAAAACATGCTGACAATTCTCAAATAAACCTGACCATGTGCCACGTCAAAATGTTAACTTCTATTCATTGTAGCACACAGCTGATGCAGTGTTTTGACTTTTAACTGATAAAATATTGATATCATCAATATACTGATAAATACAGTAGGCCCTCGCTAATTGGACGTTCAATAGTCCAACATTTCCAGTAATCGGATGTTTTGGTGTGAGAATGGCCAGCATTACAGTTGGACAGTTTTGATGGGTGACCGCTCCGTAATTGGACAATAGCATTCTCATTGCACTCCACCCCTACTACTTCTGTTGCTTGGTGTCACTACAGCTAGGTTGTTATTAGGCAGTATCAAGCAGTCTTAGCAAAGCGGAGCATCATAACCTTAATGCATGTGTACTTAACTATTAAGTAATTGAGAAATGTCAATGGTCAAACGGAAACATGAAACTCTAACACAGTGTTAAAATTGAGATATTAAGAAAGTTGGGTAAGAGAGAGAGAGAAGGTTGCTAACATAGCTCTAACACATAATATTCTATACACTACCATCTATTTACTCAATCAAGAGAGAACATTGAGAAGTTTGTAAAAGATGCTGAAGGTGGTTCATCTTTAAGGCAAACTATGACAGCAGGTGAATGTTCTAAGAAGGAAGAAGCACTTTACTCTTGGTTTATAAAAGAACGTGCTCGTCACACGCCCATTAATGCTGAATTGTTAAAAGAAAAATATTTAATTTTTTATACCAAAATGAATGGAAAAGATGATTTTAAAGCAGGTGATAGTTGGTTTGCAAAATTTAAAGTGTGGTATGGTATTTGTCTGATGACTGTGGCCGGAGAAAAATTGTCTATTGAAGCAGTAGTTTATTAAACTTTTTCTACAGCATGTACATGAACTAAGTCTTACAGATGACGAGATGTACAATCAACTTCAAAGATGCAGTATTCATGGTGGCAGTAGCCTGGGATACTGTACCTCAGTCAGCAATAAGATCATCTTGGAAGAAGTTATGGCCTTCACTGGACTCAGCTGAAGAAGGGCAAGATTCTTTTGATCCAGAAAATTTAATGGCATCAACAGACCTGATGGAGTCGGTAGTATAAACTGGGCCAAAGATACTGAGCTTCAACAAGTCGACATTTAAGATTGGTGTGACGAAAATATCAACTTTCAACAGACAATAACTGATGATGAAATTAAAGCAGAGCTAGATTCATCAAACAGAGAAGAAGCTAAATACTATTTAAGGTGTTAAAGAAAATAACTGTAAAAACTGAAGATGCGTTCTCTGCTATGGAAACCTGTATCAAATGGGGAGAAGAAAACTCCACATCAACCAGCACTTTACTTGACTTTCAAG
Source organism: Galeruca laticollis (assembly GCA_963921935.1). NCBI lineage: Eukaryota > Metazoa > Arthropoda > Insecta > Coleoptera > Chrysomelidae > Galeruca > Galeruca laticollis. The sequence continues at coordinate 147,668,264 of OY998179.1, read as the reverse complement.
GGTGATGTACTGATATAAGGGAAGAAACAATCTACAATAGATAAGTATTTTTATTTACAGTAAAATTAAAACGTGAGAACAGGACAAACAAATATGTAATATAAATAATTATTTTACATTTTAAAAGTATAGTTTTTCAATAAATGTACCCTACTTTATATTAAACTCTATAGCTTAATCAAATGGTGTGTTTTTAAATGCCAGACTCGGATATTTTGGATTACTTCCAATAGTCATACACTTCCAATCATCGGGCAACTTAATGGACTAAAACTTGTCCGGTTAGCGAGCACCTGCTCTATATAAAAAATGTCCAACCCTAAAAGTTATCATGCGTGCGTCATACCATTAGGTACGAATTTTTGTTGTGAACGCCATTTTAATCTACTTAAGTTTGTTATAATTTTCTCGTAATTAATATTTATGTATGTAACAAAAATGAATAATTAGAATTTGATAAATAACATTTTTATCTAAACTCCAAATCATAAAATTAACAAAATGTCTGTTTAAAATAGTGGATTGACTTTTTGTTATAACGGCTGTAATTGAAGGACCCGCTCAAAGAGAGCAATAAATAAATGGCTGTGTGGATGAAGGAACTGTTATGTGAATGATTGTATATAAATTCGTGACGAAAATCCAATACTTTCTACAAAAAAACTTTATTTATGCATTTACTGTGACATATACATATTTCGGGACGCTCTGTCTCTATCTGACATAACAACTTTCTTTTTTTTACAACTGGCTTGCAAAATTCATTCGTCGGTAAAAAAGTTTGCTTTAGCGATGAGTACAGGTTGACAGCAGTCGGCTGACACTGTTGCCTTTTTTTAATATAACAAAAAATAGAGAAAAAATATAAACTTAACATTCCGCCCCCCTGAAAAGCCCACTTTTCAATGAAGATAAGTATGATAGAGGATTGCAGCACATCAAAACAGTACATATATACATTTCGATTAATATATATATTTATGGAAATCAGTTCTCGATTGGTAGCGCGCAAACTTTAGAAACGTTTCTTTTCAAAATATTACCATTTGCCATTCGAACCGAGACTACACGCACCACATTGTCAGTACCATAATGTAATTCCACAACACAAGCGAGAGGCCATTTTAAAGAAGGTAAGTTATCTTCAATTAGAACGACCATGGATCCAACTTTTAAAATGGGTTCAACATCAAGCTTCCATTTGGAGCGAGTTTGCAGCTGGCTTAAATAGTCCTTTGACCATCGGTACCAAAATTGTTGCTTGAGTTGTTGTAGTCGATAGTAGTCCGCTCTGGAAATTTTAGCTTCTTTGAGGTCTTCTTCTGGTAAACTTGCTAGTGAGTCGCCAATAAAGAAATGAGAAGGAGTCAAGGGTAGGAAATCGGTAGGGTCATCCGATAAAGGGCGCAAAGGACGTGAGTTCAAGCAAGACTCAATCTCCACCAGTAGCGTGTACATTTCCTTGTAAGTTAAATGTGATTCACCGAGTACGCGTTTAAGATGGAATTTTGTGGACTTAACCGCAGCTTCCCACAAACCACCCATATCAGCTGATCTGGCTGGATTAAAATGCCAATTTATTCAGTCAAGTGCCAAAAAATTTAAAACTGAATCGTTATGATTTTTATCATTAAGAATATCATAAAGTTCAATAAAATAATTGTTAGCTCCTACGAAATTCAAACCATTATCGGAGTAAATATCACTAGGCTTTCCACGTCGAGAACAAAATCGTTTTAAAGCATTTAAAAAACTATGTGTTGTTAAATCTTTAACTAACTCTATGTGAATTGCGCGAGTAGCGAAACAAATAAATATACAAATATAAGTTTTAACTAATTTGCTTCTTCTTAACGTGCCTTCTTTAACTAAAATAGAACCGGCGTAATCAATACCACATTTTGAAAATGGCCGACTTGGATTTATTCTTGAACTAGGCAAGTCACCCATAATAAATTTACAAGGTTTTGGATGGGCTCTATAACATCTAATACAAGATTTTACTATACGTTTTACTGCATTTTTTCCATTAAGTGGCCAGAAATTTAATCGGATAATAGATAATAAATTTTGAGTTCCTGCGTGAAGATACTTTGAATGTTGATCTAAAATTATTAAATCAGTGAGTTTATGTTTATAGGGTAAAATAATTGGGTGCTGTTCATCAAATGTAATTAAAGATTTCGATAATCGACCACCCACTCTTAAAATATTTTGACTGTCTAAAAACGGTCGTAAGTTTAAAAGTTTACTTTGTTTATTTACGTTTTTCGAATTTGTAAGATCTGCAATTTCTTGTTTAAATATTTCATTTTGAGCCAATTTGATTAATTTGTTTTGTGCTTCACTCAACTCTTGGGCAGTTAACACCTGAGACTTAACGTTATTGTTGAGCTTTTCTTTATTTAAACAACGATTTTTAAAACGTAAAATATAAGCTGTCACGTTTAATAATTTATAAAAATTTGAATATTTTTGAAAAATGTCAAATTCGGGTTTTTGTTCTTGAATAATTAATGAAATTGGTTGTTTTTTAATTCGAGTAAATTTTGAACATCATTAAATTTAGATTCACGATCATGTTTGTAAATTAAGTTGCACTTTAAAAATTCGGTTCCGTTTATCCAAGACTTATGTTCGAGCAAATCTTTAGGACTCGAGATATTATATCTGCGGCGTTAATCCTTTGTGTTTACGTGTTTCCAATTATTCACGTTTGAAATTTCAGTAATTCTTATTACGCGGTTTGCAACAAACGTTTTTAACTTACAAGGTTCAATCTTTAACCATGCTAATACAATCGTCGAATCTGTAAAATACGTTATTTTGTCAATATGAATGTCTAAGGTATTTTTTATTTTAAAAATTAACTCAGCTAATAAAAGAGCACCTAATAGCTCTAAGAGAAGCAACTCGAGACTTTGCTGTAAACAATGTTATTTATTTTTGGCCATTTACTGTTGATGATAAATATACGCACGCGCCATATGCTTTTTCAGAACTGTCACAGAAACCATATATTTCAATTATTTTTGCGTTTGTTAACAATACGTGCCTATTAAAGTTTATTTCATTTAAATAACCAATTTGTGTGACAAATTCGAGCCATATATTTTTTAGTTCTGCAGGTACATTTTCATCCCAGTCTAATTTTAGATGCCAAGTTGTTGCAAAATTAATTTCGCTTTAATTATCGCTGGACTGATCAAACCCAACGGATCAAAAATTTGGGCAATTAACGACAGAATCGAGCGTTTGGTAATCCTTTTTTCATTTACATCTAGCCTTAATGAATATCTTAATACATCCTCATTAGCGTCCCAAATTATTCCTAACGTTTTTAATTATTTTTCATCTTGAAATAATACAAAATTTTCATCTTGACTGCTGACTGAATTCTTTATACAAGTTAGAACTGATTTGTTGTTTGATGACCATTTCCTTAATTCAAAATTTGCGCCCGTTAATATTTTTGATAACTCATGGTAAATTTCTATATCTTCTTGTTTAGAATCTACACTGGTTAATAAATCGTCCATGTAAAAATATTTTTCAATAATTTGCGATGTTCGTGGATATTCTAATTTATTCTGTAACGCTAACTCTTTTAAACAGCGTGTCGCTTGAAACGGTGCACTTGAGGTGCCATACGTAACCGTGTTAAGTTCATAAATTTTGATAGGTTCATCTGGTTTTTCTCGCCAGATTATTTTCTGAAAACAACGTTCGCTTGAATCTATATCTATGCATCTATACATCATTTTTATATCAGCGCTCAAAACATAAGCTCTTAAACGTAATCTGAGCAAAATGGAATATAAATTCTCCTGAATAGTCGGGCCTGCTAAAATTAAATCATTGAATGAAATATTTGTACCTTACCTTGCGCTTGCATCGAAAACAACTCTGCATTTCGTGGTAACTGCCGAGTCTCTCAAAACTGCGGTATGCGGTAAGAAAAATGTTTGTCCTTCTATTAAAGTGTCCGATTCTAATAATCCTTTAAATGTCATGTGTCCCAAGTTTTCATAGTCTCGCATGAAATTGATAGATTGCGATTTTAAACTGTCATTTTTTCCAAGACGAACTTCCAAATTTTTAAAACGATTCAAAGCCATAATTTTTGTATTTCCCAATAAATCATGGCATTCTGGATTAAAAGGGTATTTTACGATAAATTTTATGCGTTCGCCTTGTTTTGTGGTTGCCTTAAAATATTCTTCACAATACTGCTCACTTTTTGACAACAAAATTTTAGCATCCAGCTCTTCAATTTGCCAAAACTTGGTTAAAGTATCATTTAATTGCTTATTCGATATTTTTGTATTAACGTTACAAACTTGCATTTTATTTGATTCCTCATTTAAATTAAGATTTCCGCTTACGATCCATCCCAAAGATGTTTCTTGTAGTACAGGTTTATTTTCTCCTAATTTTAATTTACCTTCTTTTAATAAGTCAAAGAAAATACCTGCTCCGAGTAATAAATCTATCCTTTTTGGTACGTTAAATTGTTCATCTGCTAGTTCGAGTCCTTTTGGTAACTTTAATAGGGTTTTATCAAAATTAATTAACGGTAATTTTGAAGTAATTTGAGATAAAACCAAAAATTGTAAGTTTAATTCAAAGTCTCCATTTTTTTATTTAATTTTTGCACATGTTCTATAATTTTAGTTTCGATTTGATTTATTCGAGTTAACGGTATATCAATTTTTTGGCATTTTAGTCTTAATTTTTCTACTAAGGTTTCACTAATTAAGTTCTATTGACTACCAGAGTCGAGTAACGCAGTACATTTAATCCATTTTTTACTATCGTCTTGAATAAGAACCGTTGCAGTGGATAATAAAACTTGATTCGAATCAATAATCGTGTACGTGTGGGTTGCTTGTGTATTTTCTTCGTCGAAATTACCATTTTGTGTATAATTTTCATCTGATTGATTTATTTCTGATGATATATTCTGGCTTCCTGTCGATATAGTAGGTCTTGAGTGTTGTGACGTTTCATTTTGAACAGGAGCGCAGAACGTGCTTGTTTGCCGATTGACCCTCGAATCAGCTGATTCTCTTGGCTGCGCCTACGCCTGACGCGACGATGGTTGTTGCGAGGCAGCGTTGCCATATTGTGAACGTTGTATCGGATTTTGAATGTTTTGTTGAAATTGTCTGTAATTGTCTACGTGTAATGCGGTGTTGTTTTAAATCACATTTTTTACATCCTCTGGATAAACAATCTTGTTTAAAATGACCAGATCTTAAACAGTTGGTGCATAATTTGTGTTTATATAATTTCTGATATTTTTCCTTAATATTTAAATTAATAAATTTTGAACATTGATAAATAAAATGATTTTTATTACAAGTTAAACATGTGTTTTCATTTGATGTGTTTATAGGTGACTGAACGTGTCCCACTATCCTTCTTAAGTTTGTGTTTTGTTTTCTGAATGGTGTTTTAATACGTGAAGAAGTGAATTCATTAGAATTATTGTGTTTTAAACTGTCCATAGAATGAACGGCTTCTAAAGTAAAGCACTTTTTTGTTAAAAATTCAGTGAATTCTGACATTGTTGGCAAACTTTGATCATTTTGTTTATTTTCCCATTCCTTTTTCGTCCTGTCATCTAATTTTTGCTAAATTATTGAAATCAATAAAGCGTCCCACATTTTAACAGGTAATTGCAATTTTTCCGATGCAGATAAATGTTGATATAATAAATCTAACAACTTTCTTAACATCGATGAAGATTCTCGTGTAATGTTCGGGAATTCGAACAATAATTGACTTACGTGCGTGTTTATAATAGCTCTACGATTTTCATATCGTTTTCTTAATAAGTCAAAGGCAATTGTGTAATTGTCGGCCGTTAAATCCAAATTTTCTATCAGTTTCAATGCGTCATCCTGACAACATGATTTTAAATACATTAATTTTGACACCTCGCCAATATCCTGTAGTTTTTCTACCAAAGCTTCAAATTGATCGCGGAAACTAAACCAGGTTTCATATTTTCCGTAAAATTTGGGCAAATTTAAATCAGGAAGATTTGCAACAACGCTTTTATTTTGTGAATTAGGACTAAAAGTAGTTTTAAATTGAGACCGTTTTATACTGAAATCATTTAATTGATGAAATTTAGCAATAATCTTTTTTGATTTAGAAATTTCCGTGTAAAATAACGATTCGGTGTCTAACCTATTAGCCTTTTCATTGGAATCTAAAAATTCTAAACTCGTTTGGACCCTATCAAACTCTAAAAAATCGTCTTCGACGCCTTTTAATCGACATTCGATTTGAAATTGGTCAAGGTTTTCTTAATTTTGCCATAAATAATTTGAAAACCGATCTAATCTATCCCTAATAACCTGTCTTGCGTGCGATAATTCTGAAATTTCAACTTCATCAGAGCTAACTTCTATGTTCCAGTTTTTTTTTATTCTTTCGCGGCATTTTTCTTGGCATATGACGAGAATGATTGCTAATTTACGTTTATAAGGTATAAATATCCTAAACAAGAACGAGAATTCTTTTTTCTTTAGAAACGAGTATCTTAGAAGCGTGTTTAATTTGCGAATTAATGTTTGACAGGAATGTCACTGTTACTTGAATTAACAAATAACGATGTAATTATTACTTTTATACTAAAATAAGACGTGCGATTGATTTAAGTTATCGATTTAAAATCAATTAATAACGAGAAAACGTACGATACGATTCGATAGAGGCTAAGCTGATTTTACACACTTTAAAGGAAAGGAATGGTTGGCTGCAATTAAAGCGGTTAAATAATTAGAACGAGCTCACCGGCATTATTGTTTCTATATATGTTCCACCAGGTCGATGTAGTTTCAAATCTGGCTCGAAGCGTCCATGTTTAATATCGTGGATTGACTTTTTGTTATAACGGCTGTAATCGAAGGACCAGCTCAAAGAGAGCAACAAATAACTGGCTGTGTGGATGAAGGAACTGTTATGTGAATGATTGTATATAAATTCGTGACGAAAATCCAATACTTTCTACAAAAAAACTTTATTTATGCGTTTACCGTGACATATACATATTTCGTGACGTTCTGTCTTTATCTGACATAACAACTTTCTTTTTTTTTTACAACTGGCTTGCAAAATACATTCGAAAGTCGGTAAAAAAGTTTGCTCTAGCGATGAGTGCAGGTTGACAGCAGTCGGCTGACACTGTTGCCTTTTTTTTAATATAACAAAAAATAGAGAAAAAATGTAAACTTAACAATGTCTATATGAATAATGTAAAACGAATGGAATGGTTTTGATTTAATTTACAATATTATTTTTTTACAAACTTATCTTGATGCTGTAGCATCTCGATTTTCAACTGTATTAAACCCAATACCACTTTTTAGAAAATCTGTTGTCATAAATATATTCATATCAGGTATATTATCGGAAAAACATTTATAAATCCTTTATCACGCGTGTCTAAATAAAATTACCTGTTATAAATAATTTTTTTGCATTAAATGTCGGATTTTTTAGTAGAAGTCTTTGACACTACTATCGTGACATTGGTTTAACATTATGACGTCATAGGCGTGGCACATTTGTAGTCACATGGTTCTTTTTAAAATTTTATCAATTTTTAATTGTTTATTATTAATGTAAAAAAACTTTTAAGAGTTTAGTTCATGGATATTCATACAATTTCTGTTAAAGTTCTAAAATACATAAAAAACCGATAGTTATTTTTATTCAAGAAAACCAGTTAACAATATATTTTTCAAATACTTATTTCTTGTTCTATTGATAATTGAAAAGTGTATTTTTTTTGATGTTTTCATTTTAGAGAAGATGTTGAAAAAGAAGTATTGGGTAGCAAACCTGCTAGTGATTTGATGTATCATTTAAAACCATCCTACTGGTTCTCAGCTCATCTCCACTGTAAATATTCTGCAGTAGTCAGGCATAAAGATGATTCGGTTACGAGGTTTCTATCATTAGATAAATGCCTCCCAAAAAGGAATTTTTTACAAATATTCGATTTCCCGGATGATAATTCAAAATTGCAATTAAGTTACGATTTAGAATGGTTAACGATATTGTACTTAACAAATCATTTACTGTCTGTTAAAAATACAACTACATACATGCCTGGAGCTGGAGGCAATGAAAGGTAAGTGTCTCATAAATTCAAATATGTCTATCTATAATCGAAATTTTAGTACTTAGAGTCAGTTGTTTCAAGTATTGCCTGTTACTAGTGGAAAAATACGTAGGGAGAGAAATTGGTATACTTGACTGTCCATTGTTTTTGTCTTTAATGTGTAATTCCAAATTTATATACTCTCTTCTTACTTCTTACTAATAAATTGAGGACCTATCGAGTTATATTATTAAAAACATTGACTTTTCTATGTAGAATTAAACACTTCTTCACAGTCCAGTCGGTAGAGGTTCAGACTGTCAAAACGTGATAACTCAGAAATAACTATGCAGACCTACTTTAAATGGCAAGTACAATAATACCTTAAAATGCTGACAAAAATTTTTATCAATTTAATTGAAAAGTTCGCGTTTTTTAGCGTATTTCCGTAAATAAGTCAGCAGGATGACTTGTACGAAAAAATGCTTCATATATGATTTATTTGTAATAAAAATAGCTACAAAATGCCGGTGATCCGATTTTGAAATTTTCAATAACAAAACCGTGAGATGGAGAAAACTGTAAAAAACGTCAATTTTTTAAAGTTGTTGTAAAAACCAAGTTTTATTAAACTTTCCCAAATTTTAGTTCAATTTATATACAATAATGACGCTAAAGCTGAAAATCAGGAAAGCAAAACTTTTTGTTCTATGAAGTTTTATAAATCTACTGCATCGAAAACTCAAGGCTTTGCCAAATTGGTTTGAAGCATCGCTGATATTTGAAATTTGGTATACAGGTAGTGTAAATATGCAGAAACAAATATCAATTTGCAAAATTCAATTATCTTCGTTTTTACAGCTTTGGTAAGGTTTTATACGTCACCCTACTTTTATACGCCACCGTACTTGCTATTTAAAGTAGGTCTGCATAGTTATTGCTGAGTTATCAAGAAAATACCACTTACACTGACTTTTCGGCCTCTGCCGACTGGACTATCATACTTTTTTATTATTTCAATAATAATAATACTAAACAGAGAAAAAAATATGCTTCGAGTTACAAAGCAACGAGATGTAACTAGCTCATTTCAATAAGAATAAACCAAACTTTCTTCCAATCATTTCATTCTTTAAAGCTAATGTTCAAGTAATTTATCTTTGTTATTCACAAAAATTAGTGAGTAAGAACAATTTTGATCCTATCCTTTAACAAAGGTTACAAACACATCATGTACACATTAATCAAGCTATAAAATTAAAAAAAGTATGTCCTTGGCATTATGACAATAGCTGTTATCTGACATTTTTAGCAAATATGAAGTTAACCTCATACATATTTAGCACACAATATGAATTGGTCTACTATTTACTGAAAAAAAATGTTGCTTACTTTATTAAATGAAAACAATTCATGCTATCCAATTGACCTTTTTTTAGGCATGACAGTACCTAGAGATGTGAGAGGAGAATATTCTCCAGGGAAATTTTTCTACATAATTTACACTGAAAAATGTTCCAACGATTTTTAAAATTTTGAGTTTCTCTAACTTTTCTATAACTCTTGCAACGTCTGACTGGCAACAGTAATTCAGGGAAATCCTCTAGAAGCGCGAACATATACTCCTATACAGCTGTGTGAATTGTAAATGATGTGGTTTTATTTTGGATCAGTTTAGACAGTCTATAAGTATAAAAACATGGACCAAAATAAATTGAAAGGTACCACAAAACCTAAAAGTAACATTTGGAAATATTTTAGTACAAAAATGTCCATGGGTAGACAGTATATAATTGCAAATTCTCCAACTTAAGAATATTATTGGGAATATTCTCCGGCCAAAATGTGGAACAGCTGGTGGCAACAGCCTCAGCTCCGTCCTACAATCGGTTTTAAAAGTTTTTAACTATCCGCGAGGTAATACTGTATAGCAGAGAAATCAATTCCGAAATAAAAAAAATAATAGATCACAGTTGCAATAGACAACGTTTCTACCAGCTGAAAATGGGACAGCGGGTGGCAAAAGCCTCTGCTCTGCCTCACAATCAGTTTTTTATTTCAATTATCGATAAAAATATAAAATGTATTTGGGTAATTTGGGACAGGACAATAGGTATAACAATCTAAATCGGAAAATTTAAAACAAAATGCTATTTCAATGTATTGAAGGTTCAGTCACTAATTCCAAAAGAACAATATAAAGAACACAGTAAGAAAAACTGTAAATAAATTTTCTTATCGCTTCGAAAAAAAAACCCGGCTTACCAAAGTACGGTACTAAATTTCTAATCAGTCAGACTACTAAATCGTTTACTGAAATCAAATATAAAACTTTTACTCAACGTAATATTTTATTTGCCGTGTTTCGTAATGAAAATTACTTACTCAGAAAATAAGGGACGGTCGGGCACTAACAATTCACTTGACTTTAAAATGATCAATTTAACAAACTTTGTGACACGCGGTAGCAAAGTGCAAAAATTTACAAACTGCAGCAGACAGACAGAGAGACAAAACGCTCGGTTTTTGGAATTTATAATTTAATTCCTACCTAAAATTTTTGGCGTTAACGGTGGTGAGGGAATTAACTTGAATCGATTTACTGACAACAAGAAATATTTCTAATATACTGGGCGGCTTTGGTTTTAATTAAAATAGTTTATATACCGGGCGCCCTCGATAATTTGAATTTTGAAGAGCGGAATTTAATAATTTTTCTTACATTTCTTAGATGATAATTCATGGCTTTTGTACTAATAAAATAAATACTTACGGGACTGAAACGGTACCAGAAATTGAAGTTGGAAAGTAAGTAACGAGTTATATACACTTTAGTGATGAGCAAAACCAGTACACTTGGTTGTACTAGCACACACCGTACAGTACATCAAACTGTACCGTACAGTACGTGCCGTACAATTGTACGACGGGACCGAGCGAGGGAAAAGCGTGACCCGTATCTCGTACTAAACAAATGAACAGTTTTAAGTAGTTATATTCTATTCTGTTACGATTACTTTTCGAAACGCACAATAGTTGCTGGTGTTGTAGGATCTACGAAATAATAATACCTCTAAATATTGTTTTATTGTAATTATTATATTCATATTATTCATAAAACAATGCACTACTAATTGAAATATTTTGGGTTCAAATTTTTAAGCTAAAATTTGTTTTAAATTACTTGAATTTGAATATTATATCAATTTTAAAAAATTATCTCACATATTAAATTGTCTCAATTGTCAAGCTAATAAAAAAATATACGATACTTTACTAAAATTTCGTAAGCAATTACTTCAAAATTGTATCCATCTGATCAGTATATTCATAGTACGTATGTATTTACCTATTTAATTTACATATACGAACGCAAGACGCAACAGTCCCTTTAATCCGTTGTGAGATGTAAGTGTGTTGCTGGCTGCTGTCAAAGTATAATGTTTGATTGTACGGTGTACGATCAGTGCAGTAAAATTGTACGACACGTACATCGTACATTAAAGTGTACCGTACATTTTGTACGACACGCACGCGTACTTCCCATCTCTAATACACTTATTAAAATTAAAATACCATCGGAGACAAAATAAAATCAATCCAAAATGTTTCAAAAAAACTAACTCGTTACACAGTGACAATATACAAACAAAATTACATTCAATTATATACTTTTCTTTGGAAAATAATATGTGAAAGTCCCATTTTGTTCAGTAGCCGATTTAGAGTAATAAAGTAATTTACGTTTGGCAACATCTCAATCTTTATAAGTTTCGGTGTAAAAAGTGTTTGATTTATATGACGTTTTAATTTAATTTTAATAATAATAATAACAATGTTCTTTTTTGTTTCAGGTATGAATTTACTCCGACAGAGAAGGAAAAAGCTCACGTTTTCGAGAGACTAAATGGAAATCTGGTAATACCAAAACTTTTTTCAAACACTGCTCCAGCGTATAATCCAAACTCTACGGCTAATAAACCCAGACAGCCAGAACCTATTCTGAATCCACAAACAATTAGTCTATGTGAAATTTTATACATAGATGATCCTTTAACAAAAGTGTCAAAAATTGATGGGACTCATGATCAATTAAATTCAAGCATTGATTTAAATACGACTATCAGTTTTTTGGATGATAGTATTGAATCTAATTCTCCATGTAGTACGCCAGTGAAAAAGATGATTCTTCCTGATCCAAAATCATGTGACAGTTTGGAAGATGTTTGTACAGAGTCAGAAATTGAGCAAGATGGAAACAGCACAGAATCTAGTTTAGATCAAAGTTCAGAAAATGTTTCTATAACTAATATTAATAAATCCGTTGATAATGTTGATGATTCTGACACACCTATACCAAAGAAACTTCGGAGAAGAAATATAGAAATGTATGCTTCTATATAGTTTTAAAAATTATGTATGACATTGTAAAAATTGTAATTATTTATTATATAAATATCTTTGTAAATAAATTAGAATTGATGATTTTACTTTTCCGCCCAACCTATCTAATATGCGAGAAAAGTATTGGTTTACCCCAAAAAAAGTTGGAAATTTAAAAAAATGTTGTTATTTTTACGTTTTCCATCACCAACAACCCAAAAACGGTTTTTAGAAAAAAAAATCCTGTGTGTATGTCGTCGGTCATTTTTCGTTACATGTCTTGTTAGCACGATACAGCCTCCAGAGTGCAAGAAGTAACCAATTTTATGATTGAATATTGTTAAGGACATGTCACATATAAACCCTATTGATTTTCAGCTCATCAGAGCCAGCACAACGGGTGCTAGGGTACTAGAAGTACGACATTTTAGTCATTTTTTGAGAAATTTCAGTTTGTTAGCACGATACAGTCTCCGGAGTTCAGCGAGTCACCAATTTCATGATTGAATATTATTCAGGACAGTTCACAGATAAACCCTATTGATTTTCAGCTCGCCAGAGCCAGTACAACAGGTGCTATAGAACTTTAAGTACGATATTTTTGTAATTTTTGGAGAAATTTAAGTTTGTTAGCACAATACAGCCTCTGAAGTATATACAAGTGACCAATTTTATGATTGGATATTATTCCGAGCGTGTCAAAGTTGAATCCTATTGATATTCAGCTCACTAAAGCCAATACACCGGGTTCTATGGTACTTAGAGTACCACGTTTTTGTCATTTTTAGAGAATTTGCAGTTTGTTAGCAAGATACAGCCTCCAGGATGTATACAAGTGACCAATTTTATGATTGAACATTGTTCAAGGTGTCCCACAGATGTACCCTATTGATTTTAAGGTGACGAGAGCGAGTACAGCGGGTCCTATAAATCCAGATATATTACATTTTTGGTTATTTTTGGACAAAGTTCAGTTTGTTAGCACGATACATCCTCCGAAGTGTATACAAGTGACAATTTTATGAAAGAATATTATTCAGGGCCACAGTTGCGGAAAAGTTGATTTTAATCTTTAAAACCGTTTATTTTTTTGTTAAATTATTAGTTAAAAAATAATAAATTTAATTTTTAATTTCTACACAAATCAAAAATTTAAGTCGATTAGATTGAATTCAAAATGTCCAGTCCATTTTTTTGCTTCAGCCAGGGTCAACTAACTGTGTATATAATCTGATTTAAGACGAGAGGCTAAATACCACCTTGCATTCCGTCGTTTGCGCATGCGCCACTTGTTTGGTGCCGTGCGCGTAGTGTTTTACTATTATTATTGTTACCATTTTTTCAACCCAATTCAATTTAAACAAACATACCAAAAATGTTCATAATCTGAAACCAAAGTTTGTTTCTTATGATCAATCAAAGTGGAACTATAAATGTCTAGAAGAAAATTGTAATTGTAAAGTGTGATTGAAAAAACAAATAAATCAAATTATACTGTTGCACAGACATACAAGAATAACAATAAAAAAGTGACCTATTATGAATGCAATAGATCTGGTAAGAAATTCATTTTACAATTTTGATTTTACCTAATTAATTTTTTTAAAGGAAAAAAACGCTGTAACATCAGTTCTGCTAAAAAAGACTTCCTAAAAGTCAATTAAGGTTCCTGTAAATTTAATATGATAAGTCAAAATGTAGCAGTAGTCAATCCAAAAACTTTTATGAGTGAGTTTCGATCTTTTACAGTGCATGGTGTCGTGTAGTGGGTCCAGTCAAACATGAACTGTTTTGTTCTTGGCATATTGATAGAGCGTGGCAGCAAAATTTATCAAAGATAAAAAATCTGAGGTCTATAAATCCATTAAATTTCTTCAACAAAACGCGAGCACCGATGAATTTTGTGAACTTCTTCAGAAGACCACTGTACAAATGCTTTCAGATGTGGATACTCGGAACTTTGGTATCTATTTTCAAAATAATTATGATACAAATTATGAAAAGTGGGTTTACTGTTTCCGAAAAGGTTGCGGAATAAATACAAATATGCGTGTAGAATCAATGCATTAAACGTTAAAATATTTTTATTTAGATGGGAAAAAGGTTAAGAGGTTAGACAAAACTTTACATGTTTTATTAAAATTTATTCGCGATAAATGTGTTGACAAAATTATCAAACAAATAAAAGGCGAACATACTGTTCACGTTAAACAAATAATACAAAGACATATAAATGCTACTTCCACTGATTTTTCTGTAGATTTTGACAAAGAAAATAAAACTAGATGGCTCATAACTTCTGTTTCTTTAAAACAAAAATACCATACCGCGTACAAAAACTTCTTGACCAAAGCTGTTGTGTACAGAATGTAAAATTTGCTATCATACATATTTATGCACATGTAATGATTTCTGTATTTTTAACTGCATTTGCAGGCATATTCATTACATAGAAATGACGTATTACCCGAAAATAAAATGTACAGGAACAGAATTATTAAAAAGTCAAAAACTTACAGTGGGACCAAGTCAACGTACGATAAATCTGACGTTTTAAGGGAAAAATTTTCTGCAAAATTGATAAGTACAACGACAAAACTTCAAAATACAAAAACATTGGTAAGTTAAATGAAGAACATATTTTACAAATTCAGTATCATTTACAAGCAATTGATAATTTATTGGATTTGCCCACCATATCTAGTCAATATTTTACTCCTATTAACCCAAATGAGCCTGAACACAAAAAAATTAAGAAACAGGATAGATTCTTTCCGACTCAAAAGAAAATTAGAAAAAGTAATTGCAAAAAACCAACAGAGTCAGAAATTTTAGATATTGGTAAAAATATGAAAAATAACTTTTGCGGTTTAGATATTTCCCACTCATCATCAGAAGATCATAAGTATCACTAAAGTGTAGTCTGCTGAACTTTTTTACAATTAAGAAATATTTAGTATAGACCCGATTTTATCTGTTGTGTATAAGAAATAAATATAAAACGCACAATAACAGACTAAGTTTTTTATTTCCCATTTAGAATTTTTTAGTATTAACAATAATTTATTAGTATTATTTTCACGTACAAAAAAAGACAATTGCACATCTTCCACACGAACACCTAGGTGGACGACGCCCGACTTGGCGCATGCGCAAACGACGGAATGCAAGGTGGTATTTAGCCTCTCGTTATTTAAGTGTTCAAGGCCAAATTCAAATAGGTTGTATTCTGATTTAAAATTATTTACAATTCAAACCAGTCACACTAACTTAGGATTTTTGTCCCTACATTTAGGGGCAAGAAATTTTTTTAGGGATTAAATTTTATTGCGTTTTTCTTCAAAATTACACTACTCCCCGTACTTATACATTCAACCAGTTTATAAAAAAATGAACTGAATTAATTAAATGATACAACTGTTAAGCATTTATTAGTTTAACTTAGTGGGTTTTGAAATTTCTTTACGAAGGAAGTTTTGAAGCAGTCAGTGTTGCCGCCTTGCTTGAAGGATATATTCCTATTCGAAGGATTTTTGACTCCTTCATGGGACAGGGGAACATTCATGCCGTTTTGAGGGACTCGGGGCCAGATTTTAAGGTGGGGCAGCCCTGAAGGGACAGCAACTTTGTTAGCTAATGCAGGAGAGGATATTCTTATAAAGTGACATGTTGGTTGGAAGTCTACAACTGTAGCGGAAGGACATATTGAAGATATTCTGTGATAAATAAAATTGTCAATGTTGATGTCCCTTCCACTAGTGGCATATATGAGTTTGCTATTACATGTACTGATCCTTTTGAGCATGGACCTTCAAGCAGTAAGTCATATCGTCATGAGACACTAGAAGTTTCTAGCAACTTGCAAGATAGCAAATCCTAATATCACCATACATAATTGTTCCAATTGTGTCATTAATATAAAATTATAAGTGCAACAAGAAATTTATGTTTTGGATGTGTACAATTACATTTGAAAGATTAAGAATTAATATATTGTATTCCATGCAAATTTTAATTATTACAATAGACGACTTAAGAATTTGGATTAAAGAGATTTGTCAGTAGAGTTGTGAGGAATGTATAACTAAAATTATACCTATAAAAATTTATATATTTGATTACTATTAAGAAGTATTTTTTTGTATAATAAGAGATAATCAATTCCACATATTTATTAACGCTATATACTTATTAGGGGAGCGCTGGGAGGGTTTGGACAATATACAAATAAATAAATATGGCGTGGACACGAATATGAGAAATTACCTAAATCAGACCGTTTGATGTATAGGTGTCGTAAATACCTTTCTGCATATTTTTTTGAAAAATAATTTCATAATTATGAGTTACATATCTACATATGTTCATATCTAATATGTCCAAACCCTCCCCCAATGACGGGATGGTCTGGACGATTAATTAATACGCAATAACAGTATGCAAAATGTTTATTTGTCAAAGATATATTCAAAATATGTTTATAAAACTATAACCTTAGCAATAATATAAGCTGAACTCTGTAAGATCGACATTAAAATATATCATATCTAAATATCGGGAACTTTGGTAGTTTCAAAACCACTTCTCCATATGACACAAATGCTGGGGGCTCTTCGCTAAATCTAAACCGGTTGGAAGCAACTTGCTTTTTCAAAAATTTCATGTTGTAGCCATCCACCAACAACTTCTTCTATTTGAGCGACATAAAGTCTAACTGATTTCTTCCTAAACACTTTACAAATAACGAAACTATGGACATCGAGTTTTGTAAGATTCTCAATTTCATCATTATCCTGTTCCAAGTCTGAGAATGATTCTTTGTAAATCACTTCTTCCTCGTAGGAAGAAAAATCGCTAATAACTTTTTTCTTCACAGCACAGCACAAAATCTAGTTTAGATCAAAGTTCAGAAAATGTTTCTATAACTAATATTAATATAGTAGGGGAGCCCACGAGGCTAAATGGGGATTTACTCGAGCGTCGTAGAGACCTATTGGGATGCAAAGCTTAGATGATAAGAAGAAAAAAATGCTATATGATATATACCTTTACATCGGTGGGGGAAGCGGCTATAGATTTTTAAATATGTAAAAAAAAACTGTTGCATGGACATCCTCGAGCGCGTCAGATATTGATAGCATCAATGCCCTACGTATTTTTAATAATGTACGTATATTAATCTGATCGTTTGCATGATGCGGGTGGTTGTATTTAAGGGTTGAAAATGAAAAAAAAAATTTAATCGAGCGCGTCAGATTTTCTAAGGGAGTGTTAAGTGCACCAAAAAAAAGCTCTCATTCACTAATCTGACGATGTCGATGGGACGCAAACTCGCGGCCATTTTCATAATGTGCAAAAAAAATTCGCCATTTTGAAATACTCAAGCGCGTCAGATTAAAATATATATGGTTCATCTTTATGTTCTAAACGTACTGTCTCATAATCTGACGATTATCTAGAGGGATTCGCCTGATCTGACAAAAAAAAATTAGAAAAACGGTTCACCTTAAAGGCCATCCCTGCAACTTCCCGCTAATTCCATTCCTGGACGCATAAAATTCTACTTATGACATTTTTGAGCTCAAAATATAATTTATGTGATATTTTGAGCTCGCTGAGTGTTCAAAGAAATAATATTTCTATGCATTTGAGCTCTCACAGCTCGAAAGTCTGATAGAAGTTTCATAGAACACTATTTTTGGAATTTTCAAACCGCAATAACTTTTGAATGGATTAAGCAATTTTCACGCGGTTGGCGCAATTCGACGCAGTTTTATCATCCTCATAAGTAATTTTGCAATTTTAATTGATCGAACCACAAATTTCGGAGTAGTTCCGAAAAAACACTTTTTCGGGTTTCTTTCGTTCACGATATCTCTTGAACGAATCAACAGATTTTGACCAGCTTGGTGGCGATCGACGTGGTTTTTCAAGCTCAAAGGCGGACTAGTTTTTGAAGTTGATCGATAAAGCCGGTTAAAAGTTATTCCAAAAAAACCACTTTCAAAAAAAAATGTATCTTATTTTTTTTGAGATTTTTCAAAATTTCTCAAAATCTATCGGTCCGAATCGGTTCAAATTCACAGGAAATCTAATTTTGAGGGAAATATTTAGAACGCCGTTTAGTAGATTCCGATCGGTTTAGTCGTTCAAAAGTTATAAGCTAGTCACACACACACACACACACACACACACACACATATCATACACACATAGTGACAACATCACGGAGGTAGTCAGGGAAGCTTCCTATGACCTTAAAACGTCAAGATCTGATGAAAACTCGATTTTCGAAAAACGGGGTAAAACCAATAACTTCCCGAATTGTTTAAAATTTTTAAGGAGAAGGAAATGTAGGCATCACGCGGCTGCACGCATTCAACTTTATCGACGAATTTTTGTTATTTCGGCTTGCGGAAATCGTCAGATTATATATTTTTCATTATTCTTGAATTATTTCCTTCGAAATAAAAAAAAATTAGCTACGCTCGAGAATGTCGAGATGACGTTTTTTTTTACAACTTTGTTGCCCTCCCCTTTTTTTACGTCATTCTCAAATTGTCAGATTAGTGGAATATACACTTAAAGCCAAAAGGTCGTATGTGACATTTCAATAAAATAGAGTAATCCCTAAATTCAATTTTTTGTAGTTTGTTTTGGCATGTATTATATTAAAATCTTCACAAAATTTCGATATGGGGTTTCAAAAATCTGTGTTTATAGTTTTTTAAATGTATTAAAAACACAACTTCTATCGTTTTATCAAAATGAAATTATTTAAATTGTATCATTTAAGATTAAAAGCTACATACGACCTTTTGCCTTTCATTATTTCGCAAATGATTGTACATAGATGAGATAGAAAATTTTATTAATTATAATTTGAAATATAAAAGAAAAAATGGTAAAAAGTATTCTACAGAAGTTCAGTTTCTTCTTGATCGGGTTCTGGAATTCGATCTACTACGTTGGAACTACATGGAAGAGATGTATAAAAATTATGGTACATGGCTGGCATAGCATCTACTCTGCAAAGGTTCACAAGACTTTTCTTTTTTTTTCAGATATTGGCAAAGGTTTATTATATTTCTTTTTCAATTCTGGTTCCAAGGCAGTTCTTCTATTAATTTTTGGCGCTACTATGGGCATTTCAGTAAAATTTTCTTGGGAATGATCTTCGTTTACAAAAATAATCATTGGGCTAGTTTTTCTGAATTGGAGCATCTTAATGTTCATCCAGTTGATGATATTCCCGTCTTTATTTTCAGACATTTTTTGACTAGTTAAAGAAAGTTTCAGTGCTTTAGATCTAAAATATCATTGTAAGAAAGCTCCTGAACAAGATACGGCTTTTTTCGGCGAGCAGTTCTAATTACAACAGGCCATTCATGTGGAGTATAAATTCTCAATGTTTTTTGCTAGTCTCTATGGCACTATGCATCGAGTCTACATCCATATCAGTATGACCCGTTTCTAGAAAATTTTGGTCGATAATTTCAATTGGCAGTTTTTTTTACACTATACAATAGCAGGGAGGCAATAAACCGGTTACGATTTTGATCACCACATGAGTCTGAATATAAAGAAACATGTTTGACTGTATCAGGTAGCGATTTGAGATAAGTGAAGAGGGCCGTTCCAATCTCATCTGATCCTCTTTTACCATCCGTCTCAATCCAAAAATAGGAAAATCCATCCTTGGTGCCTTGATCATACACACATAAATTGTATGAACAGAATTTCAATGCATAGTAAAAATGCGATACATCCGAGCAAGGAGTATACAAAACCGACTGCAAATCAAATGTTACCGATTTAAGTGTTTTAAATGAAACTCACGGTAATTTCATTACGGATTTAAAGCTGTTGTCTATTTCCGCTCTTTTCTTGTCGTCTTCTTTCTTCTTCCGGGACAATTATTTATTTCTTAAGTGCCTGTCGTAGCTTTCCTTCATATCCTCTGCTTCTTATCATCATCACTTTGTTTATATTTTTCACATGTGGAGCAGCTATCTTTTTTTGGCCTATGGAATCCCAGGTTATATTCTGTACAAAATATCTTCCTATATACTGCAGAAGAAACTGGAGCTGGTATATTTTCCTCAGTGAATTTTTCTACATTTAATTCATACATTTTAGTAATGTTCAGCTCGGATGATAAGTACTATCTCTTTGTTTTGGATCGGCAATAGCGACTTTCCATCACTGGAAAGGATTTAATGTGCTTCTTGTCAAAAATTCGTCTAGGTTCAGATGTCTTATTTTTTGGTGAATGTTTTCCTCTTCCGTCTTTCGAAACAACTGATGATCCACGGATTTCTTTCATTTTCGCACATCATACTGTTTTATCAGATATGTCTAAACAATGCAAAAATTCTTTTTTGCAAACCTGAATATCTCCAGGAAAATAGTGTACATGTATGTATTGTTTCTTCTAGGATTTGCGGAACTTGTATCTTTCCTTCGTCTACTTACCATTTTCTTTTTCACATATTTACATAAGAAATCTCTCTGTCTTTCATATGAACCTGTTTTCCAATAACATTCGTGAATTCTCTCTATATCTTCTTTAGTTACTTTATTATTACATTTTAGTTAACACTTAGAACAGTCTACCAATTTTGCTTTTTTCTTAGGAAATATTTTTCCTATCCGATTTTTATATTCGTTCCCAAGATTCTTTTCCTTTTTTGCTACTGATTTCTTCCATTGAAGAGAATCGCTCTTTCGTTTTCTCCTATTTCCTTTATTTTCCTCAACTCTCTCTTGTTCTTCCTCTAATTGTTTTTCATTATTGCAGTTAATTTCCTCAACAAACGCTTCCTCAGTCTCATCAATTTCATCAGCTGATGGTTCGTATGTGACATCATTTATAAAATCATCTTCTTCGTCGAGTTCTACATTTATTTTTTGGTCTTTTTCTTTGTTTATGCATATCGGAATATTTGGATCATTATTTCATCGTTATATACCGTATTGCCAATTTCATCTGGAGTCAGTTTATTATGTACACAGTAGCCTATTTTATTATAATCTAGCTGATTTATATATTTTACAGTTTGTTCTGGGCACTGAAAAGTGACTGATTCATTTATCTGCATTTGGATATCCTCATTTAACAGAATACCATGATCAGTGTCTACCACATAATTTTGAATATCAATTACACTACCAGCAGGGATATCTATTACATTTTCTTCAGTCGTTAGAGGTTCAGTTTCACATCTTAAAATTTCATATCCCAAGATTTTAACACCATGAATTACATCATTTTCATCAGAAGTTTTCAAAGCCATATTTAATATATTTCTCGATCTGGATGACATTGCTAAAAAAAAACAATTGTACAATCTAAGACCGTTATTCCCATATAACTATTTTATTTATTTATAATCGTTTATCAAGAACTAATTGTGTGTAGTAATGAACATAAAGAATATGTGCTGTGTTATAAACTATTATAGTAATATAAACAGCAACCAACTCATCAATTTATTAGTCTCTAGAATGAGCCTACCAAATTTAAAAGAATTATGTAAAATAAACAGTGAGTTGTATCACATTACATACAAACACAGATACAAAGAAATATGTTTAGTAAAATTTTTTTATTCAGCCACAGTTCAAAATTAATTAATTAATTCGTTAAGAAATGCAACAGTTACATTTTTAAATTTTTACAAATAAACTTTTCTCATTAGTTGGGATACCAAAATCTAATATTTAACGCCTAAAAATAATCTACATAAATAGCCCTGCAAAAATCTGTAAGTAATAATCATGTTCATTACAGTTTCTGCTACAATAGTTTAAGCGGGCAAAATATTTAGGTTATGTAAAGTAATGGTAATGAATTTAATGTTATTAAAACAACTGATATGCCTAATAATCACTACAACATAACGACTTACTTACCGTTTATATTTCTATTATATTATTATTATTATATTTCTACCACTGACAAGCAAATAGTAAACCAACGAAACATAAAGGTACTTTGGACTAATGCGATTATTTGGAAACAACAAATAGTCGCACGTGCTTATTCGCGCACATACGACCTTATGTTAAGAAGTAAGTGAAGCTGATTTATTTTATTCTTTATCGACAAATAGAGACGCATGTGAAACTAATGCACATAAAACCTTTTGTCATTTCAAAATCAGCACTTTTTTGTCTAAGTGATATATAGCAGAATGACCTATGGATTTAAACCGCACATGCGACCTTTTTCTTACTATTGGTTTGTTTTCCACGACACATAGGTACTTATTTTTATAATCCTTATTATCTTATTAATACAATATTGTTTACATACATCTTTTTCCATTTAATAGTACTTGATAAAATTGTCACATACATGCAAAAATATAATTTTCTAAAAATTTGTCACATACGACCTTCTGGCTTTAAGGGGACGAAATGTTCCAACCGTAAATTCGTTAAAACTTGAAATGCTCGCTAAACTTGTGTTCTCTAGGGTTCTTAAGGATAATTCAGGTTGTCGACTTAAAAATCCAGTGACCAAATCCTTTCCAGCTGATTATTTGCTTTCCAAGAGTCTGGAACTTTTACGGCAAACTCATATGCCAATCTGCGTGTTGCTTTCGGAGTTAAACCATGGTACATATTCGTGCACGTTTTAAGGTAACGGGCAAGAGAGACTTCCAATTCACTAGATAAAACTTGACAAGTGACGAAATTTAGGGAGAATAACAAATTATCAATTCCAATTTCTTTTGCTTTTTTGACATATAATGCTAGAGTTGATTTTTTGATGCCGTGCTCTTGTGCACTTTTTCTAATAGAGTATTTTTCGAATAAAACATCAACCGTTGCAATTCTCATATCGTCTGTCGAAAAGGCACGATCTGTTAACCTTTTGTATTTAGAAGGCATGTTACCTGTAACAATTTCATGATTTAGGGAGGTCTTGGACACTTGCGGGACGGTATGGACATCAGGCGTCCAAAAGCCCTCCCGCAGCATGGTTTTAATAATATAATACAAAAAAAGTATGTTCATATATGACAAAAATAACAACAAATTTTAATTTTAAAAGCTTACCCAATAGACCGAAAAAGTGTGACGTCAGAACATGGCCGCTGACAGTTACTGAGGGAAAACAAATCAATTATTTAACTTATGTCTTGTCTTGACCATTGTAATATTTTGGAAGTTTATTCGTTTTTTCACTTGTAAAGTGACACTGCAGTGACTATCAAGTAATTATGCCTTATTGCTTCGCTCCTAAATTTCCATCATATACTCTATATCTACGATATATCCACTGGTTAAACTGTCTCCACATTTCTTTAACACTTTAATTTCATTACAAAACTGCTCCGCAATGGTCGACAAATTAACAAAATAGCCATGTTTAAGAATATTACAAACGTAAAATGAACGTAAATAAATATTTGTTTTCCCTCAGTGACTGTCAGCGGCTATGTTTATGACGTTATAGCTTCTTCGGTCTATACTGGCAATAAATAAGCAACTCAAAAATCAGAAAAACAGTTAAAAGCACAATTAACAATTGATAAATATTAGATTAAACACATGGAATAATACGACATTCGTAATGCGTCGGAACAAAGCGACCTGCCTGCTTCGCGTCAAAGATTATCTTCGCGTTTAGACACGTACTAAATACATTCAAATGCGAATATGGTTAAGTATCTCTTTTGATCCGTTTTCTACTTAGGCGGCAATTTTGAAAGTGTCCAATGCCTCCCCCTGTCCAAACCATCCCGGCGCTCCTCTATATTCCTAACGAATTCAATATTAAAAATCATCGAACAAAGTTCGCATAGGTACTCTCGTATCTCTTCGTTTAACGTTTGGAGACGATACAAATACATGTCATAGCTTCTGTAGTTATTCATATTTATTTTGTATGTGTTATAGAGTTAATATGAGAACTATGATTTATTGGAATTTGAGTTAATTATGTATATTATGTGTGGTCTTCATTTTTTATCTTCAAGTGGTCTCATACCTAATCGTTGCTGTTGCTAACGAGCGTGTGTGCCGATCCTACACATCCTGGGATGAATAAAAGAAAACAAAATAATGAATCCTTTGAATTCTTTCAAACTTGTATTGAACCAAATTATGTTAAGTACTTGAAATGAGTGAATCAAGCAAGTTCTGGCGTCCATAAAAAGTTAAATATTAAATTCATTAAATATTATTCTTCGAACATAAAACATTATACACTCAAAAAAATAATTAATCAAAAACAGTTATATTAAAAATATATATTGTTATAAAAATATATACTTGAATATTTTATTATAATTATTATTATTATTTAGTTTTCGTTTTAAATTATCATTATTTTTAATTTTATTGCTAGCTCAATAAAATTACCGAGGCATGAAATACTCCTTTTCTCTTTGGGTTCCGGCGCCTCTGTTTAATACCATTAGCAATTCTTGTCAAATAGATTTTTCATTGTTATATCACAACGCATTGAATTTAATATAATTTTCCAGTACGTCTATGTATTATATGTGCAATATGATAGTGGCCTGTTTAGTATATGGTTGGCAGCTAAAAACGACTTACATATCTCTCGAACGATATATGCTTAATGTATGTATTATAAAATAAAATCTGAGTGGTGAGAGAAAGAAATTTCTGTTACTATATGACAACTTAATAATTAGAATTATGAAATCTTTTTACGAAAAAGAGTTACATATCTAGTGTGTTCATTTCTACAATTATCTTAACAATTGAATATTATATACATGCAAAGAAACTCATAACCTCACAAAGTGTTCTAAACAATTAAATTTTAGGTGAGTAGATATTACTATTATTCTCGAGAATTTTTAATTATCGGATCCAATAAACAAAAGTACACTAACCTGTATTCGCTATTTTCAAACAGAAGCACACTACGAGGTTGTATTTGTCTCTGGGTTCTGGGGAGATGCTGCTACCATAATCTCGCAATCTTCAAGAAATTTCCATATACAAAACAATTTAGCCAAATAATCTACTCAGGTACTAGCATTAGTCATTATTTAACGTTTTTTTATTTTATATTTCAAATTTTTCTTAAATTGAATTTTAGTTTAAAATTTCACTCCTGTGTTCATATATGCTTCCTCACGCTCACTCTCTTTTGTTTTATCAACAAACAATTGTTCCCAAAAATTCCATGTATTAATATATTTTTTATACAATGTAAATGTTCGAAATTTTCTTCTTCTTATTCAACACTTATTGTTAATTATCAGTCTTTTTCTATTATTGCCTTTGCAAACACACTTTATATTGTAAATAGTTTATATATGATCTGTTAGTAATTATTGTTACTAGGGTTCATACACTTAATCATCTCAAATAGTATTAATATGTTTTATTAGGTACTGTTTAACATGGATTCTCAATAACACCACTCATCCCAGAGTGAACTGACTGTCAGCTGTTCTCCCATTGCTCCCTACCCAAACTCACTGGCAGAGTTGCAAGATAGTGCGATAATACAATACAATCAGCTGACAGAACATCTCCCTCTTTACAAATGCAAGTTTTAAAGATAGCTTTTATGACAATACATAGTCTTTTAAATATGCGGGGCGTCTAGGAATTCTTTTGGAAAGTGAAGGTTCCATTTCTGTAGGAGGGATTGTCCTATTTTCCTCTTTCTCACAAACCGATTCCCTATCAACCAATTTCCCATTTTCCACACAATTTTTCCCATCACTATCTTCCCCACGCGATAATTCACTTTTATGAGTAATAAAATCATTGTCAGGAAAAGGCAGCGTTAGAGTAATTTTAGGTTCTGTATGATAAGGTGCTGGAATAAGGTCATGACGGTTTCTCCTATAGTTTCCAAAATTTGTTTCTATCATATAGGATCTTGGTTCATTTAAAATTGAAACAACTTTGCCATATAACCTTAAGTCAATTACCCAAACACTGTCTCCTACAGACAAATCAGGTAAAGATTTGGTACGGTGTCTTTTATTAAACTGATGAGCCGATTTTTCTTTAGCTTTACTTTCCTTTTCAAAAACTGATTCAGTATTAATATGTTTATTTAAAAACTCTGGAATAACTGGCAAAGGAGACCTTAATTTGCGGTACATTAATAATTCCGAAGGAGAAAATCCACACTCAAGGGGTATGGTTTGGTAAGCTAATAAAGCTAAACTAAGATCTTCATTTTTCTTGAGAAGATTTTTCGCTACTTTAACAGCAGCTTCTATACACCCATTTGATTGGGCGAAATAAGGGCTACTCGTATTATGTTTAAAATCAAATTGACAAGCAAATATTCTAAATTGGGTGCTAAATTGTGGACCATTATCCGAACGCACTACCTCTGGAATCCCGTATAGACTGAAAAGTTATTTTAATTTAGATATGATTACCGATTCAGTCATAGCCGTTAACTAGAAAATTTCAAAAAAGCGTGAATAATAGTCAGTGACAATTAAGTGCCAGGAGTTAGTTTTAAATAATTTTAAAGAAATTTTCTGCCAAGGACGTTCAGGAAACATATCTTTCATAAATGGTTAGGTTCTACAGGATTTGTCCTATGTTCAATGTATCTAGGGCAGTTTCGTACCAAATTTTCTATTTGGGTGGGCAAACGTAACCACCAAACAGATGCTTTTGCTCGTGCGCGACATTTTACAATACTCAAGTGGCCTTGGTGAATAAATTCCAAGCATCGTAACTGTAAACTTTTAGGAATAAAAAACCTGGCATTTCTTATTAATAAATCATGGGCAAAGGATAACTCAAATCGGTAAGTATAATAGGGTCTTAAATATTCTTTAATTTTATTTTTTTCAGGCCAACCAGAAATACAATATTTTCTAAGTTTAATACAAATAGGATCTTTATTTTGCTCATTTTTGATTTCCTCAATGAAATAAGGTTTTACCTGAATTGAATGAACTATAAGGTCGACATGAGCTCCCACTTCGCTTGCTAATTCATCTTCATTAGGGTAACTGCTATTTTCACAAAAATTTCGTGAGAGCCCATCGGCAACAACTAATTCTTTCCCCGGAGTATAATGTACTTCATAATCATACTTCATTAATCTGATTCTGAATCTTTGTAAGCGAGGTGTAAGTTCATCGATAGGCTTTGATTTTAACACTTGGACTAGCGGCTTGTGATCAGTTTCAAAAATTATGGGCATACCCGTGACATATTCTTGGAATTTATCTGCGGCCCAAGTGAGTGCTAGTGCTTCTCGTTCTATTTGTGCATACCTTTTTTCTGTGGCAGAGAGTAAGCGAGAGGCATAAGCAACAACTTCTTTGTAAGCTTCATTTGATTGAATTAAGCAAGCTCCAAGTCCGAATGATGACGCATCAGCTGAAATCGAAATTTGCTTTGAAGGGTCAAAATTAGTGATGTGGACCGGCAATATTCCCAGTGGTAGGGAACTTATAAATTGGGAATATTTCCTTGGCCGGGGAATTTTGCCAAAAAGTGGGAATTTATAATTTTTTTTTACTTTTGATGAGTTTTTCACTGATTTACCTGTTAAGAACCTAGAAAATAAGCTAATTTAGAAATATTATTCACCTACAGTCAATATCAAAGCTCCTATTAAATAAAAACCATTATAAACAAGTGGTAATTTACGGAAAAAACTGGGAATTTATGAAAAACTATGAGAAATTAATATTTCAAAAGATGACAGACAGTCTTAAATTCTTTATTACATGGCCTTCATTGTCAATATATAATTGAAAAACTGTTTTATTATTAAATTAAACTAAATTAGGCCTACTGGCAAAAAAATTCAATAACAATATCAAAATTTCCCATAGATTTTAGGTTTTATGCTCTTATTTTATTTAAATCTCTTATCAATTAGTTTGTAAGCCCATTCATAAAAAAGTGGCAATTTATCAAACTAGTTTAATTTTTCATTCTTATTCCTCTGAAAACACTTTTTGATTGGTAAAATTATTTTATAATACTTCTAAAGGTGTAATAATATAAAGGTTTAAATTAAGCTATGTAGTTATTTCAATCATCTTCCAGGAGTTATGATGTTAAAAGTTAATTTGTCTACTTTTTAACTTTGTAATATATGTTTATGTTTGGAGGGAAATTTAGTTATTCAGTTTTTGAGAGGGAATTTTTATCTCCCGTTGAACCCCAAACATCTAGCATCACTGCTAGCTAAAGAAATGCAGCAATTTTGGTGTTGAAAAACCAGTTTTTAAAATATCCTGAGTGTGAGTGAGAATTTTAAGGTTATAAACGGTGAGAATTATAAGGTTATAAAAGTCAAGGAAATAAAAGCACAGCCTAATGTTTTATATGCTGTGATAAAAGTAACTTGTTATTTTCTAACTCCAAGTAGGCCTGCTCTGCTGCTCTGAAGTGTTTAATGTGACAAAATGGTGTAGAAAAGGGGGATGGTGTGGGATTTTTTCCGAATAAAAGGAAAAGGTGTTGTGTGTAAATACTGTACCCAAGAAGAGTGAGTATAGGCAAGCAAATTCTGTTAAAATGGAAAGACACATTAAGAAGTGTTTGAAATGCCCTGCAGGATTAAAACATGTCCTCTTTGCTTCTCCTAAGCAAACAATCCCTTAATCAGCCTCACAGGACATTGGTGAGCCATTGAAAGTTAAGAGGGGCCTCACGTTTTAGGAACCTGAAAACAGTTGGCACCCGTGATTTGCAACAAAATTTAGGTCATTTTGTACACAACAAATCTAAAGAACGCAGGGAAATTAAGTGTTGAAATTATAACACAATATAACTTGGACCTTTGTCTTCTGAAAATATGAAATATCAAATCATTGTATTTTTTGAGATTTGTTGTGCGCAAATTTTGCAAACGAACATCTTTTTACTTTAGTTCAACCGCTCCACCGTCTTGATGCATGGCGCTGTATAGAACAATATAGAACTATGACAGAAGACGACGGTCAATTCATAGACAAATAATATTATAACTTTCTCTATGGGTCAAATGCTGTTGTCATATGTTTTGTGTTCATAAAAATATCCCAAATTTACTTTTTTTAATAGTAGTTATATGATCTGTGATTTACAGTTTAGTGTGTATACGTGGTATTAGTGGTGACGTCATAATCTCAGGTTATGTTAATTTTGTATCCAAACCACAGATTAGAGAGAGAACAGATACGAATCCCGGTAAAACATCAAACGATTTTCAACTCCGTCTTCAATGACCTCGGGCCTTTAACTCGGTATGGCCGCGATGTTGGCAGTTTAAAATATTTTCTGAATTTCTTACCAAATTGCAATGTTGACTCGGGGACAATAACAATTTCCAATGCCGGATCAAGTTTTTTTGGAAATTTCCACTAAATCTTTAAAATTGCGACATGAATTAAAACCATAATCGAATATATATTTATGTATTTATTTAATACATATATGTACATTCTTATGATTTGTTATAAATAGTCATTACTCTTGGGAGATTAATTAATAAATACATTTTTAGATTTTTAGATAACACAAATCATTACAAAAATCAACCAAATTCCAAAGTACAAATAATTCTTAATTTATCATTTATCAAAGGAAATACAAACGGGACGAGCCCAAATACAGTATTCACTAACATATCAATTATACAGTATAAATTGATAATTGTAACTATTGAAACTAAATACAACGAAATTAAAACATAATTTTGTTATTAAGATACAGCTTTTCCAGCTTATTACAAAAAGTAAACATTTTGAGCCAAGCCGTCACCGTTATTGTGCATGGTTGCCAAAGATATGGTTTGTGAAAAAAAGTATATATTTATGGTATTATTTTTATACATTATACTCTTTTTAATTGTATAATTCTTTTAATGTTAATAAAATTGATTTAAAACAAGTAATTGTTGAATATTTGTATATGTATAACTATCACACTTAAAAATAATACTTATAAAATATTTGACCTATGATCGTAAATTGAAGGAAATATGCAAATTAACAACTCTGTTGAAAAATTTCGCGAAGCAGCCCGAACGGAGTCGACATACGACGATGGACATTTAAATGGGTATGTCTACCCATCTCTCTCTCTTTTTAATGTTCTCTGTCAAGCTTTCATATATGTTCTAATCTGTGGTTTAACATAGATTCTCAATAACACCACTCATCCCAGAGTGTCTAACTGTCAGCTGTTCTCCCATTGCTCCCTACCCAAACTCATTGGCAGAGTTGCCAGATAGTGCGATAATACAATCAGCTGACAGAACAATATATTCGCATATTTCTAACAGTCTATATAGAATTTCTATGCATTGCAGCTTCTCTGTCTTCATGATCTTCAAAATCGAATCTATTTTCACAAGGTGTTAACACTTCTTGAGTTGATTCTTTTAAATCGGGTGTATCCTCCAATTTGACTCCTTTTCTATAAGTTGCTCTAGAAGTTATAGACCTGAGGTATCGACTGGTAAATTCTTGGAAGGGATGGCGTTCATTTTAGTCTTCTACGTATTACCTTTTCTCCAAATATTTTATTTAAATTCTAGATACATACCTATCTTGAATTCATATATTAAAAAATCTTTTTGAAAAAAATCAGTTTCTTTAAAATGAAGAGAACAAACTTTCATATAAGTAGACACTCTTTTTTTCAATTTTCACTTGCCTAATCCATTATTTCCTCCTGTCAACAAGTTCTCTTCCCCCAATTTTGGTTTCCACAAAAACTTTCAAATTTCCTGCTACTGGAAAACTGTGAACGTTCAGTTCAAGATTTTTTGGCCCAGCAAGAGCTCTGAGGAACACAACAGTAATAATTATTCATATTCAAAATGCATACACCGGAAAATAATTTAATTCACAACCTCAATTTTACACTGCTTTGAGTAACCCAAAATACAACAATGTATATTAACTTAGTTATACGAACACTCGTCAGAGGGAGTATCACTTATGAAAAGTAGGCAATAAGTTATTCTTTGTTTCTGTTTCTTTTGAATAAAATATTTTTTACTGGATCACACCACGGCCTTAGGATCCTAAGTCCGTGATCACTACCTGTACTTGTTTCAATTAGAACTAAAGAATTCCGAAACTTTGCGGAACGTTGAAAGGTGTGATATTTTAAGCCTGCGTTTGGGACAATTTGTTAGAGTAAGTTGGCAACAATGGAAGCACCTGGCGACACTGATTCAAACATCATAGACAAATAATAATATGTTTATTTTTCTATGTCAAACATTTCGAAAAAAATTCAAATCAAAGGTAACCTTAAATATATCCAGAGACAATCTTTTGTATCTGATTCAAATGAAAATATGAATAGCAGTAACATTGAATCAGGTATTCAATTATTCTCAAGAGTAAATAAAAAACACTTTTTAGATGGCATAAATCCTAATTTGTTTTCTGATGGAGGACCCCTTGCTAATCAAGTTATAGAAATTACGGGAGACCCAAAAGTAGATAAAACAGATTTGTTGATAGACTTTATTGTTAAATGCATTTTACCAAACAAACGTCCGGAATGGAAGTCTTCAGGAGCAGTATTGATTTTATGTGAGCATCAAATAAACATGTTCAAGATTATTAAAGTTGTTGAAACTCAGCTAAAAAATAATAATGTGGTAGATCCTAACAAAGAGATTTTAGAAAGCTGTTTAAAGAATCTGTCAATATTCAACTGCTACACCGCCGAAGAACTAGATTTAACCATTATGGGCTTAGAAAGGCTAATTCTAGCAAGGGACAATATAAGTTTAATTGTTATAGATAATATTACCAGTTATTATTGGTTAGCGAAGTTAGATTGTAACATGTTAAGTTACTATCAACATGCCATGAAGATTTTTCAAAAAGTTTATAATGCAATAAAAACTCTAAATGTTGTGTTAATTTATGGAAGAAGTTATAAGGCAAACAGTGATAATAGGAAAAGTTTTCAAAATATAGATTATAGAATAGATATTCAGCATGGTGACAATGAGTACTTAAAAGCTAGTGTAATGGATTTTGAGAAAGAAAAGATTATTAGTGTTACCTTGAAAAAAAATATTATTTTGGAATTTATTTAGTATAGAAAACTACTTAAATGTTTAATTAAGTTGAGTGATACAAGACAATTAACTAAATATTTAAAACAGTTTGTAAGTTTCAAGTTATGATTAAAATGGTCATAGATATTTTATACTAACCAACTCTCTTTGGAAGGATCTACTCAATTACTTAATACTTGACTTCTTTCACATTTCTCGAGAGAGCTGAGAGCCTAGTGTGTAGTGACTGCTCGTAGTCGGAAGTTTTGGGTGCTCACAAAATCAAGAACATGCATGCAAATTTTTAACTAAAATCATAAGAAAACAAACTCATATAGTAGATAGCTATTCTTTATTATAGCCACTTTCATGCTTAACGTCTAAACTGTATTACAGTGCTTGAAAGTAAAGTCCATTTTTCTGTTTTTGTTCTCAGTAAACTTATTTATAACAGCTTCGTTGAATTTGGGCAAATCTTGTATAAATTACATTTTGATAGATAACATTGCTAAGGCTGGCAGTTTTTCTCGATTCATATAACTTTGCAAGAATGCATTTATTCGCTTTAATGTTGTGAAACTTCGTTGCCTTTAAGCTGTGGTCATTGGAATAGCGCCAGATATGTTCCTAAAATCAGGTCTTCTATAAATGAATTCTGTCTGTAGGTGACGTATATAAAAGATTGGGTATTGCTCTACTGTAGCTTCTAAATGTTGAATACGAAATTTTTTCTCCATTTGTGGAAATCTGTCTGCTGCAAACAGAATGGAGGTATTCCAATGTTTGGTAAATGAACATATTTTTTTCTTTTTTTTTAAATCTATTAACAGCACCTCAATATACATTTATTACTTTGCAATGTAATTTTATGTAGCAGAGAAGAGGCAGCAACCACCCTATTCACTTTACAGATTGTATTTGGATTGATTAACTATAGCAAGTAGAGTGTGCCAAAAAAATTAAAATAAATAAAAAGAAAATGAAGAGTAACCAATCAGTTTTTTTAGGTTGAGTTAACCTGAAATTTGTTTTGATTTTTATTGGAATTGTAATTCGAATAATAAATAATCATTGGAGATAATCTACGAAGGTTCATTGTTTACATCGGCTCCGGTACAGGCGAAGGAAAATCTTTAGATAACCAAACGTAAGTAAAACTTGATCCCATTTACCTTTTATCTGTTTACCCTATAACCCGCTTCATAGAATTAGATTAGAGCTTAAGGAATCCACATTTTAATAGAACTAAACAAAATAAAAATCATACAGTGGAATGTCTGCAGTGCACTTGCACGGTTAGACTCAATAAAAATTCTTCTCTCTCAGTATCAGGCAGATATTCTGATATTAAACGAAACACTACTGGACACGACAAAGAGACTGAATATTGTAAATTACACAACCATAAGACAGGATAGATATGATGGGTATGGGGGTATTGCAATCCTCATAAATAAGAGCATTCCATATTCCATTAAGAACCTTCAATTAAATATTCCTGAAGAATGTCAAATATTAGCTACAAAGGTCAATGATTTAACAATAGCTACAATGTACTGCCCACCAAATATACCTATTAATAGTATACAATATGCAGAAATTTTTAACCAACTGGAGCAACCGTTTATTTTAATGGGAGATTTGAATGCCCAACACCCAGCAATGGGCTCAGGCATTGCAAACTCAAGGGGAAGGAACTTAATGGAAACTCTTAATGAGTTAAATTTAGTATATTTAAATGATGGAACAAGAACTCGTATTACCCCTCCATACCAAAACAAGAGTTGTCCAGATATCACGGTATGTTCAAATAGTATAGCTAGATATTGTCACTGGAGAACAATAGAAGATGTAGATACAAGTGATCATGTCCCAACATTCACAGAACTAAGCATAAACAACAATTTACCTACATATGAAACAGCGAGAAGATCAAAGTGGAACATCAAAAAAGCTAACTGGGAGCAATACTTTTTAAGTTTTGATACTGGAAAAAAATATAATTCATATCAAGAAATCAAAGAGGAAATAGAAAAGGCAGCAGAACAAGCTATTCCAAAAACCAGTACAAAGCCAAGGGGAAAACTTAAGATAAGAAATCCTAAATGGTGGCACAGGCAGTGTGAAGAGGCAAGTAAGGAAAGGAATGGAGCACTAAAAGATTATAAAGATCTAGCAAGTGAAGAGAATTATACAAAATATAAAAACACAGCTGCCAGAACAAGAAGGATTCTAAAACAAAAAAAGAAAAACAGTTTTATTGCTTTTACAGAAAGTCTAAACAGAGACACACCAATAAATAAAATATGGAAAATAATTAGAAAGTTCTCTAACAAAAAAGAGTACTCTCAGCACGCTTCCTTAGAAGAGAATTGGATAATCGATCTGCTTGATGCAATTGCCCCACCATACATTCCATCAGAAGATCAACAGGAGTACAGTAATATTACACCATCCAAACCATTCTCAACAAATGAACTTAATATGACACTCAGAAACAAGCAAGACTCAGCACCAGGATTGGACGAAATAACATACAGGATGATAAAAAATATGCCTACAGGAGTTAAAAATCAATTACTTGATATCTACAACAAGATTCTGGCTGGGAAAGAGGATATACCTGAAGATTGGAGAAAACAAGTGGTGGTACCCATCCTAAAGCCAGGAAAAGCGCCAAACCTGTATACCAATTACAGACCAATAGCAATGGAATCATGTATAGTCAAAATTATGGAAGCAATGATCAAATCGAGGTTGGAATACCATATAGAAAGCAAAGAGTTGCTAGCAAAAGAGCAATATGGTTTCCGAGCAGGCAAAGGGGTCCAAGAATGTACAGCGAGATTAACCACTGAAATATATTCCAATATTACGGTAAACAAGAAAGTAGTAACAGTATTTTTGGACATTTCAGCAGCGTATGATAATGTACTAATTCCCAAAATGGTAGAATATCTTAACAAGATCAAGATAAATTCAGATATCATAACATTCATTCATAACCTTTTAAAACAAAGAGAAATCTATATTAGGTCTCCAAACTCGAATAAAACAGTGGGACCCCAATGGACGAACACAGGACTCCTTCAAGGATCGCCACTGAGCCCAATACTCTTTAACCTGTACACAGCAACACTAGCAGAAACCATGGAAGATGAAGTGAATATAAGTCAATTTGCAGATGACACTTTGGTATGGTGCAGCAACTAGAATTTGGATACATCAATTCAAAAAATACAAACGACACTAAATAAAATATGGAATTGGCTAATTGAACATGGATTTTCAGTGTCGCCCACCAAATCAAAGGCCATGGTGCTTGCAAGAGGAGACCTAAGAAGGGCACCACCCTATTTAACCATAAACGGAGAGATTATTGAATGGGTTAAAGAAACAAAATACCTGGGAATAATATTTGATAGCAGGTTAAATTGGACAAAACATATAGAACATATATGCAACAAAGCAACAAAAGGAATAAACGTAATGAAAGCCTTAACCAGAGTCTGGTGGGGCGCAGATCCTAAAATTCTACTGAATATATATAAAACAATTGTTAGATCTCATCTTGACTATGGATCAACACTAATATTTAAATGTTCTCAACAAAACATGAAAAAGTTAGATAGAATACAATTCCAAGCACTGCGTATAGTAACAGGATGCATGAGAAGCACCC
This sequence comes from Galeruca laticollis, assembly GCA_963921935.1. Lineage (NCBI taxonomy): Eukaryota > Metazoa > Arthropoda > Insecta > Coleoptera > Chrysomelidae > Galeruca > Galeruca laticollis. Next base: position 147,632,078 of record OY998179.1, on the reverse strand, counting down.
CCACTAATGTATTATTGGGAGAAACAGCAGAGATGCCATTACAGGACAGGAGATTATGGATATGTGCAAAATCATCACTGAAGTGGATGGCACAAGAGAACGGCACAACAGCTGCTAGCGTCATGAAATTCTATGAGTTATATAATGAATTGCAGAGATATTGGCAAAACCGGCCTCCACCAACTTTAATAGAAGGATTTGACCTTGCTCTAATGTACATAGGAGACTTGGAAAGAACTAATAAATTACCCTGTTACGAAGGAACATATGAAGCTCAAGTAAAAGAAATAAAATGGATTGATTCAAAATTAACAAAAGGTGACTCATCATGCAAAACAAAGTTAACAGACATACTCAGTACGAAATTTAAGAATGTTACTACAATATACACAGATGTCTCATTAGATCCAATAACCAGGAAATGTGGAATTGGGGTGTTCTGTCCCAGCTTACATACAGGATTAAAAAAAGACTGAGAGATGACACTTGCATTTGCACTGCGGAGATTCTAGCGATAAATGAAGCACTGAAATTTGCTGAAAGGGAAAACATCCAAACAATGTTAATTTTATCAGACTCGAAAAGCGCCATACAAAAAATATCGGGAGCAAAAATATCGGCAAAAACAGATGCAAATACAATAAAAACAAAAGAACTGATCTACAGAATGGAGGAAGAGGGCAATAGGATACAAATAATGTGGATTCCGGGGCACTCGGGGATACCAGGAAATGAAAAGGCGGACAAGGTGGCAGCAGAAGCAAGAACACTAACCGGAAAAGGCAACAATAAACTACACTATGCAGAAATCACAAAGAACATCAAGGAAAGAATCTGGAGCGAATGGGTTTTCAAGTACCAAGAATTAGGAAGACAAAAGGGACAGAGCTATACTATGCTAAACCTCATACCAACAAAGAAGCCTTGGTTCAATGAAACTAGCCACAAATCAAGATTCCACATTTCAACTCTATGTAGAATGAGAACAACCCACTGTTGTACACCAGCCCACCTAAATAAAATCAATATTAAAGACAACCCCCTATGCGACTGGGGAATATGGAGATCTCAATCATATACTTTTTAGTTGCCCAAATCATCGGAATAGTTCAGAATTATATAAAACGTTAATCAAATTCACAAAAGTACCAATCCATGTTAATAACATTCTTAGATACCCTAATTCTGAGGAAGCTTGTATACTTACCAAGTATTTGCTTGCTAGTAATATTAAGCTTTAGTGGTATGGTTGCTGGCTTAATTACCAGATGTAGTATAGGCATGAAACATTTTTGAGTAAATATGACATCAAATTAATTGACAAATTTCTTTTAGCTAATCCTGTACCACCATATCCTGTATACCTGGCGTGACCTTTGTGATTAGTTCTGGATCCGCCACAGAACGAGAAGAGTCTATAAACCCCTGTTATACCTTATCCTTCCCGAAGAGCATGGGACAAACCCAGATGCACTTAACGGTGCACTCTTCGTGAAACTGCATTCTAGAAAGAACCTGGCCGGATGCTGTAAAGCAAGAGGTCAAAAAAACCAGATGAAGAAGAAGAAGAGTAACCAATAAGAATTTCTTGTGTTTTTGTTAATGGAAAAGATAGCAAAGAAATACTGAATGAGAAAAAATGTAAAAAACATGTGAATTACATGGTATCAGAAATACATTGCATCAATGATGGTCCCAACACCACACACACATGCATAAGTATACTTACGCATATTAATCATATATATTTCAAACTTTTTTTCTTTTCTTTAACCTAAATTATCTTTAGAATATCAGGATGATCCAGAATGTTTAACCTGCTTTTTGTAGCTTTTATACATTTTTATTTGTTTACTATTATTAGGTAATAGGTTATATAGTCTTGTTGCATAATAAAAAAGGAATTTTTTGTAACAGACTTTTTAAAAACATCTGTTCTAAAATTTGTACTAACGCCATTTTCATTTTTGTACTACAGTAAGCCTACCATACGTCCCGTACAAAACGGGACAGCCCCGTTTTCAACACCCGTTGTCCCGTGTCCCCGCTAATCTCTACCGGGACGCTAAATCTCCCGTTTTTTTCACATAACCGTTTATACAGTCATTTCAACCAAAAATTTAAATTGTCGCTTTAATTCGTCATTCTGTGACTAGAGTATCCAACTTGTAACCATAAATCAACTAAAATTCTACTAGATTTCGTAAGATATTTCATTCCTGAAGAAGGTGTGCAGTTGAAGGTTCTGGACTTTTCATCTGTGTGGTGCGAAACGTCAGATGTTTTATCAGAAATTTATCTGTAATTAACAATTATAATTTGGAATCCAAGTTTGTATGCTTGTCTGCGGATAATATGAACAGTATGTTTGGTGTACACTGTTTAGTAACACTAAATCCAATGGTTCAGAGATATAAATATCTTTCATTAATGAAAAAGCTAAGTCAAGTAAGACATTTCGACTAATAGTTATGGTATTTATTTGATGGAGACCATAATAACCAAAAGAGTTTTTGTAATGTGATAGCAAGCGAGTTTGCTGGACAGTTTACATTTAAACCAAACAGCCTCAGGCAAATTATAACCCCAAGACAGAATAAATTCACAGTCCTTGTTATTAAAAAACATCATCAACATCTTTAATGTGTTGTTCATAGATCTCTCCAGTTGATGATGGGGGTATATAGACTCCCCCAATTATTATTTAATGTTTTTTTTTATATAAAGAATGACAAAAATCAGTTCGACTATATTCCTTTGAATTTCATCATTTATCTTAGACTTTATGGCAATTAAAATACCTCCTCCCCGTTTCTTGTCAGTATTTGTTTCATCCCTATCAAATCTGAATATATTATAACTATTTAAACCTAATTCCTCATTACAAAAATCTTTGTTCAGCCATGATTCTACAAGGATAATAATATCATAATTGGACCCTAAAGACGGATGTTCCAATTCACTAAGTTTAGTCCTGAGACCACCAACATTTTGATAATAAAGATTAATTTTACCATCATCACTGAGAACATTATTTACTTCAAGTTTTTTGTTACTCGAGGAGTGTCACCAATGTATCGGATGAATACATCTTCTCCATTATTTCTTGCATCTTCTCTTGAACTTTTTTCAAGTGTGCAACTTGACGATGAGTTAAAACCGCTCTTATAAATACTTTTTTCTCTTTACTTAGACTCCTTTTGCTCTTGATGACCTTCATAGCATCCTCGGGATTGGAGAATACAACTTTCAGGACGTGTGATCCATTTTTATTATTTTTTCAAATTCTTCTTGTTCCAATCACTCTCAAGTCTTCTTTAGTTATTTCTCTGCCGTGATAGACATTTTTTCCCTAGCTACTCGTGGGACTCTTATGGAAGATGTAACAACAAAAACTACAGTGGAGATGGAAGTCAACCTATTGACTACAACTGACCTCCCTGTAACCTCCGATCAGGAACGAGAACTACTCAGTTCTCCAACTCCTGAAAGTAAACCCAGAAAACTAGGTGGTGCAGCCAGGAAGCGACTCAGTCGTCTCCTCAAGAGTGGGGTGCCTTACCAAGAGAGGAAACATTCCCCCTCTGTGGCTGGTGCCAGCAAGCGCTTACTCTCTAATGACGACTCAACCGAACAGGAGGCAAAAAAGTCCTGCTCGGCTGAATCAATGGTAATGTCAAGTGAAACTGACTTACAAAAGCCCTCTTATGGGTAGGCTGTATCCAGCATCAAAGTGGGAATTTTACACCTCGAACATCCGACAGCCTCTATAACGACCAAACAAATGGAAGCCCTTCAGTATACCATTATGGCCGCTGTAGAGGATATTTCTGAAACTGGTCCACAAGTGCAGTTCCAGAGCTGTACTTTCCGGCCTGGATGGTTACAGGTCACCTGTGTAGATCAGGAGAGTGTTTCGTGGCTGACTGGCGCGTAGTCAATACACTTTAACCATGGGATGGTGCTTCCCTGAAATGCGTCTCGGTCGACCAACTCCCAAAGCCACACATCTGCGTGGCTTATATACCTGACGAAGGCAGTCGTAGACTAACTTCTGAACAGGTCCTCACCAGACTGAGGAAAACGAACCACGGTCTGTTAACCTTGGAGTGGACTGTTTCTACACAAGGAAATTACAAGCCCTGATCAAACATGGACTTTCACCATTGACGATCGATTCACGGCCGCAATGGAAAGGATCGGCTTCCAGCCATACTTGGGTTTTGGACGGGTTGTTTTCTGTCCTAAAGCCCGGTCCTTCCAACTGGCATCAAAACCGGGTCCCTCGAAGGATCAAAACCGGGTCCCTCGAAGGAATCCGAGAAAAGCCATGGCCTGGGCCGAGGGGAAAACCTCCTGCGCCAGTGAGGAGAACCGACCCACCTCACAAGAACAGGGGGAGTGTACCGCCGGCACGTAGCCGGGGTACCAGCTATCCAAAAGGGAAAACTGGTTTCCCCAAAAAGAAGACGGGTAACGTCTCTTCATGGAACCTGAAACAGGGACTGGACCTGCTGTCCTGAAATCGAAGACCAGTATGGCCTCAAGCAAATGACCAAAACAACCAGCTGGGTCTGCCGTGACGAAAGGTGATCAAGCCTCGTCAATGGCACCAACCACAGCCTCATCCCTGGGAGAAGCAGATGGTGGCGACTCAATTGATCCACCGTGTGATCTCCCCTAAGGATCTGGGGAGACACAAGTTTGCCTGCGGCTCTTCATATTCGCCACATTCAACTGTTTACAGGCAAACTTATAGCATGCCAAGGTCGCTTCTCACATCCTTGGTAAAAGGTTCAAGGAAGAATAAATCGACTTTGCCTTCCTGCAAGAATCATGGGCAGGAAACACAGACCGAATAACTGGTCTCAGCAATATTCCCATTCCACTTTCCCGGAAGTTTAGCTCTGGATAACAATCGACCACCCAACTTTGATCGCGCAAGGCGGCCCAAAAAGAACGATTGTGAGGTCGCCAAGGAAGTTATTACAGCACCAGCGATTGAATGGGCAATCAAATCATTTCAGCCCTTCAAATCTCCCGGTGAGGATGGCATATTTCCAGCTCTGCTACAAAACTGGCTAGAATTACTTTTACCCATCCTCATTAAACTGCATAGAGCTAGTATGGCGTGGAATTATATACCACCCAGTTGGTTAGCGGTATATATACCAAAAGTGGGCCGCACAGACCCACCCCCTAAATCGGTCAAACCAATTAACCTAACATATTTCCTGCTTAAAGCAATAGAAAGAGTACTGGACTGCTACATCAGGCGGGTAGCATTATACAGCTCCCCCCCCTGAGAATCCACCAGTACGATTATGAAACTGGCAAATCAACAGATTTAGCATAACACAACCTTGTTGGGAAAATCACACAATCCCTTAACAATAAGGAGATTGCGGTGACCATTTTTCTTGACATCGAAGGAGCATTTGACAATGCACTACTGGCCTCCATTGGTTCGGCTTTGGCTTAAAAGGGCATTAAACCAACGATTACCGGCTGAATATATGCCATGCTCACTAATAGAACCGTCACTACATTTCTTCCAGATGAGGCCATTAGCTTTAAGGTCTCCAGGGGCTGCCCGCAGGGTGGTCACTCTTGATGAATGACCTGCTTGGTACTCTTGCATGAAGAGGGGTAGAACTGCAAGTGTATGCAGACGACCTTGTCATTCTGGCAAAGATCAAGTCAGGACGGGTTGCATATAATATCCTTCAAATGACTTTGGACGATATCTACAGTTGTTGCCAGAGGGGAACAGATGTCTGTTAACCCTGGTAAAACTGTAATAGTTTCCATCACTAGGAGAAGGAATTTGGCGGACCTTCAGCCTCTTTTATATAATGGTGAGGTTATTCCATTTGCAGCAGAAGTAAAATATTTTGGGATCATCCTAGATAAAAAAATTGGGTCCCAAACAAATCCATTGGATATATGTGATGATTGTTAGACCAATGATCACATATGGAGACATTGCTTGGTGGTCAAAAGCTTTACAGAAAACGGCCCTAGCAAAACTCTCTGGTATACAGAGACAGGCTGGTATGGCTATCACTGGTGCTGTCAGTACCGCACCGTCAGCAGCCATGGAAATCCTCCTGGACCTACCCATATACTTCTGGAAAAGGAGGCCAGATGGACAGCATATAGAATTGTGCATATTTATAAATGCACAAAACAGGCTTATACAGCGCAAAGCAGAATGCTAGCGGGTACTGAAAGTCATAGTGTTCTGGGAATTGACCTCTGATATAATGCCTCCAACAGTAAACTACAATCTGCCTTATACCATCCTATTTCCAAATAGAGATGAACTCTTAAGAGCAGACATCTGTTGGTATACCGATGGTTCAAAGACACCCTCAGGCTCTGGTGCGGGTGTATTCGGGCGCAGACTTAGGACAGAAATTTCAAGGATCCTATGCAACCGTATTTCAGGCGGAAATGTACGCCATTGCTTCATGTGTGGAGAGTTTGGGGCAATCCAACCACACACATAGATCAATAAAAAATTTCACGGACAGCCAAGCGGAGAACGCAACAGGGTATCGCTGGTCTGGATCCCTGGCCACTCTGGTATATGGTAATGAGAAGGTGGACTCTCTTGCAAGGGAGGGTGCCGCTTCGTGTGTTTATCGGACCAGAACCTACAATTGGCATCGCAACAAGTATTGCCAAACACTAAATACCTGGACAGCAAGAAGAGTTTTAGACTTCTGGCATAATGTACCAGAATTGGTTCATTCAAAGGTCTTCATACATCCTTCGAATAATGTATACAAACAAATGTTAGGCTATAATAGACATGACCAACGGTGCCTAACAGGCCACTGTCGTTTGAATCATCATATGCTGAAACTTGAGACTGTCGGATGATCAGATTTGCCGTCTCTGTTTGGAATATGATGAAACAGCAGAGCATATAATTTGCGCCTGCCCCGCCGCGACTAGAGTCACGTAATCTGATGTTTGGCAGGGCCTCTCTCTTGCCCTCGGACCTTAAATATCATTCATTAAACAAATTAATCGCCTTCGTTAAGAGGCTGATTTTGTTTGGTGAAATATGAATAGGTATGAGCCACAATAGACTCTTACGAATCGCAGTGGAGGGCCTTATTGACCCACTCATTACAAACCTAACCTCCAACCTAGTTATTTCTGTAACAATTGCTTTCACTTCTTTCAGATCATCTTCCCATCAGCTTCTATTTTTGGGTAGATTATACACCATAACATTTTGTTCCTTTTCACTTATCTCATCAATGATGCTCTCTTCGGACCAAGAAGTTGGAGATTAACCGATTTTCTTCTTCAATTCATTGATCTCTGCCTGCATATTATCAATAGAGGCGAGAAGCTTAGGTATTAATTTTATACCCATCTGGCAATCGGCACAGTAAAATTTCAAATTTCTGCCACCTCTCAAATCCATCACCTTTAATTTTGATGCATTTAGACCAGAACATTTCTTTTCTCTATGAACAATTCTCTAACAGCCGTCACATACGGTCGGAATGTCTACTTTCTTTGCAACGTGCACAATTCATTTCACAGAGAAGTCTGGACCTGTTCGCTGATTTAAAATGTATCTTTCTCGCATTTATTTTTACTGTGAAGGTTTTTGGTAATTAACTTTTTTGCTAGGAACTTCCAGAATAAATTGTTCCAACTAATGTTGTTATATATGATATATTTTAAAATTGTAATGATGTGTATTAGATCACGGGATAGATTGTAACCATTGCCACACTTTGACACTAAATTCCAGTACAAAGCACACCGTAAACTGTCGATTTTTGATTATATTCAAGAGCACATAAAACGTGACCTGTCTCTTGTACACATTATGTTTTGTCACAGAAAAGGATTTTAAGGTGTATTTCATTTGTAGACTCCTATCGGCCTGTTTTTATCAACTTGAGAACTTTAACTTTGTATGGCCTTTATATATTAGATTTAATCACATTAGTTCATAGGAATAAAGGCGATTATTTACGGAATAGTGATATTCATGCTCATGACAAGATATAAATCGAATTTCTCTATACCTTACCAGCGTATAGAAATCGGTAACAAATCACCTGTAATAATGGCAATTGAACTTTATAATTGTCTCCCAAGATGTTTCAAAGATATACTTTGTTTGATCTTAAATTTTAAAGTATCTTTTTTTCATTTTAATTTGTTCATATTTGACCTGTCATGTCATTATGTGATATTGTGAGATCAATAAATTCTATTCATCAATTTTAGATTTATAGGTCGATTCTGTGTTTTTCGTAATCATCTACGAATCTGTAACTTCGCGATTCTGTGATGTTGTCTGTAACTCGCTGAATTACAGACAGACATTTGAACTACTGTACGTCAAATTTCGATATTTCTAACCTATAACTTAAACAAAATCCAACTACAAAAATATTCCATTTGAATAAAGCTATACTATGTCACATAATCCTGTAAAGAATGCTTGTTTATCTAATGAAGGAAATAAAAAAAGGAGGAGATTGAAAAATACAACCTCAGAACAGTACGAAATGTATTTGGAAGCAATTGAAAATGATTATGCATTCAGAAGCAATACAATCAATCCCACTATGGACCAAAATTGTATACATAAGAAGTGGGAAGAGTTAGTGTACAAATTAAATGCAGTAGAGTGGAAAAAGGTTTGTAAAATTATATAAACGAGTTGCCAGTATTACATTTTGCATTCTAGAGATATGGTACCAAAGCGAAATATAGAAAAATTAATCATCATAGAATTCAAACTGGTGGGGGTTCTGTTTCAGAAGCAATATTAACTCCATTAGAAGAAAGGGCATTGAGTGCTTGGGGTATGGTAACAGTTACTGGAAATGAACATGTTACCACATATGAGGGCATTCCAGTAACTGCTAGCGATGTAACAAATCATGAAAATGAAATATTTTATGAAGAAGAACCACAACAAAAAGATATTTCAACAGAAACTGTAATAATAAATGTTGAAAATGTAACACCCCCAACAACAACTCCTCATAAGCGAGTAAGACCTAAGCCCTTATCCGAGCTGGCTGAAAATTTAATTAATGCAACAAAAGCTAATGCTACCTTAACAGAAAATTTTTGTAAGCATATTAAGGAATTTACCAATGCATTTATTAATGTAAAAAAAAATATTGAAATTCGTAAACAACTAGATTTTGAAGTTAAAAAGTTCAAATTTTTACACCCTGACTTTTCATTGTAATATAATAAATTGGACATAGGCTAGGAATTTGGAAATTATATTATTTTTGTAAGGATTGTTTATGTTTTCATTTTTGTTTTTATTAGTTTATTATTGTAAGTATTTAGTAAGAATGTTTATTTATTTATTTGAAAGTTTTATGTCCTATTACTTTATTTATTTTTCATTATAATTTAACAATGGGAATGAATGTTGTTGAATAAAACTGATTTTTTAAATTTATGTTTTTATCATTTTGTTACAAGTAGAAATAAAATAGCTTAATAAATTTTTTATTTTCCTAAAATATTAATAATTATCTCTTACATATGCCGCCCTTGTTTCTCTTCCTAATTGCAAAATATTTCTATTTGCAGCTGGATTGTCAATGTGATCATTTTCTTGTGGATATTCAATTTCTCTTTCATCCAGATTCAAACCTGCAGTTAGGGCCATATTGTGCAACACACAGCATGTATAAATAATATTGGCTGCCCTCACAGGACGGTATACAAGTGTTCGATGTCTGGACAAACAGCGAAATCTTCCTTTCAAAATGCCATTGGTTCTTTCAATAACATTACGTGCAGATGTCAGAGTGTTGTTAAATGCTTCCTCTTGTTAGTTCTGTGGATTTAAAAAAGGTGTAAATAACCAAGGTTCTAAAGGATAACCACTATCTTCTATTAAATGACTAGTATGGTCGCCATTCTGATACCTAATTTGCAAATGATTTCTTATAGCACTAACTTGCCACACTGCGGCATCATGCACGGAACCAGGAAATCTTGCATTACATCCTATAATTTTATTGTGAGCACCTGATACCAGCATTACATTTATATAATGCTTTCCCTTTCTATTTATATATACAAAAGGTGGATGATTTATATCAGTTACAGAGGGAGCAAGAATTTCTACATGAGTACCATGAATAGCCCCCAACACACCTCGAAAACCATATTTTCTAAAAAATCTCAAAACATTTTTTTAGTTAATATATTAAAACTATCTGATTATTGGCTACCCCTGTTTGACATTCAAAATTTCCTCGTTTTGAGTAGGAAATTTTACCCAGATTGGTAATAATTCTTGAACAATTGCTGAACAAATATCGCTAATTGATCTGCTAACATTGAATTTTGATAAGACCCTACACTTAAAAAATGGAGGGTAAGAAGCACCTGTTAAAATAAAATTTTAAAGTAACCAATAATAATTCACATATATATGTAAATACGTACTTACTTTTTTCACAAGTGAAATAGAGTTATTATTTCTAATTCTAATGTGTGGTTGTAAACTATTTATGAAATTTATTGCACATTCTTTATTAAGCCTAAACATTTGAATAAATGCTGTATTTGGCATATTGTGGTGGTTACTTAGTAAGGATCCCTCGTATACTCGACGCTTACCATAAGGCATATTATTATGGAGGAAACCACTTACCTAGCAACCTGTAGTCGGGAACAGAATAAACAATAACACATTTATAAAAGCACTGGGTTCAAGTTTAATACATTTAAAAATACACGATTATAAATATCAAAACGACTTATTCAAAGTATTAATAACAATAATATCATCCTGGTTCGTTCACACCCATTATATAGGAAACATAGTTGTGTTTTACTACACATCCGACCTCCGTCTATAAACTGAACATGTCTGTTTATAAAATAACAAAAACAAGCTTTCCTTGATAAATGACATTGACCATAGCCGACCAATACTCCCTAAATACTATAATTAATATTAACCTGAATTTAAATATTATTTCTAAGTTAGTGTCCTTTTGTCTTCAATGTCTTTTAAGGGACCACTACATCATCCCCTCTTGGAAGAGAAAAATTATCATTTTAATTTTTCGATATCACTTATACCTATAACTGTTTTTATGAATGTTTTTGTTTTGTCTTTGTTTACTAAACACTACTTGTTCGTTTATCAACACACTTCACTTATTTACAATTATTTCCACTCTTTGTATACAAACAATCGATTCTTATGAACAATTTGTAGCTTTTTGTCTGGAGATGTAATCTCACAATTTACCCCCTTGACTCCCGTTATTTTAAACGGACCTAGATAATGTGAATCGAATTTGTTTCTTGCTTCATTTTTTAGAATAACTAATTCCCCTATTTTAAAATTTACGGGTGAAGGAACATTTTCGCTATTATTAACTCTACTTAATTTATTATTTATTAAAAACTGTCTGGCCCTTTCATTAGCGTATTGTAATTTATATCTCAATTCATTATCATATTTTTCAAAATTGTAACACAGTTCAATTTTTACGTTTAAAAATTCTGGCAAATTGGGTTTTCTCCCATATAATAACTCAAAAGGAGTGTATCCGTGATACGTATTTGGTGTTGTATTATAACAATATGCGAACATTCTTACAAACTCACACCAGTTATCCCTAGAATCTTTGATAAAATTTCTTATATATTCGTTAAATGTCCTATGTAATCTTTCGCAACTGCCTATTGTTTCGTGGTGGTATGCTGTTGAAAAATTATGTTTTATATTTAATAGTTCTGCTAAATTCTTCATTATTTCGTTCTTATATTCCGTCCCTTGATCTGTTCTTATTTCTTTCATCAATCCGTAATTTGGTATAAAGTTGTCGAAAATTGCTTTTGCTATTGTGTGTGCTTCTTTATTCTGAATTGGTATCATAACTGCGTACTTAGTTAATTCGCATAATATTGTAATGCAATAACGATTCCCGTTGTTACTCTCTACAAACGGACCTATTGTGTCTATGTAAATAATATCAAACGGTTTGATAGATGTATCTGTTATAACAAATTTTTCTTTGTGACTGGGCTTTGCCTTATTCACTTGACATTTATGACAATTTTTTACGTATTTCCTTACGTCTTTCTCCATGTTTTTCCACTTGAAATTTGCTCTTAGTTTCTTTAATAATCTATTATTTCCTACATGTCCCCCAAACATTGGATCATTGTGGTATATTTCTAATATCTTTTGGATCTCTTCTTTCTGCTGTACCGTTTTTGGTACGTCGCATATACATACTTGAATACTTTTTAATCTTTGATTTCCTACTTCTATAAATTCTTCTACTGTGCACTTTTTAAATATATTATCATTTGTATATATTTTCATTCTTTTTACTTCATTTCTTACCGATAGCTCTTCAAGCTTTTCCAACGTTCGTCCTAGGTCGAAGTTGTGTAAACCGGTATTTAAGGCTTCACTAAATTTCAATTCATTTTTGATCCGGATGCTCATCCTAAGTGAGATACGGTTATTTTCAAAGTGTAAAATTGGTAATTTATGTGCCTCAAGGTTATTTAAAACTTTTACTACTGCAGGTTTTTGTATTCTTACTTCTTTTGTTTCCACTTTATTCCTGTGATCCTTTGCTGTTTGTACGTTTTCATTTTGCGTTTGTGCTCTTGTGATTGCCAAGACATGTGAATTATTTATGTATAAATCCTTAAGTTCTTCAATGGATATTCTCGATATACTGTCCGCGTAATTCTCTATACCTTTCACATACTGTATTTCAAAATCATATTCTTTCCAATCGATAAAATTTAAAATTTTTCCTAGACAATGTATTTACCTCTTAATTGATTAAATCTTCTATCGCTGAAAATTTTCGGATCAGTTTTGTTATTTTCCTTATATGTTGCTTCATCCCATTCTGTATGTATTTCTAAGTTATTCTTCTTTTCTTCTAGCTCTTTTAGACTATATACGTTATCATTGATTCATAATGTATTATCAATTATCTTAGCTTTAGCTCCACTTTCTCTCGCCTGTTTCATGTATCTTATTAACTGTTTTCTCTGTTCCAATATATCTTTTGGATAATCTTCATCAATGTATATCTTTGTTCCTTTTAATTCATTCGTTCGTTCCAAAGTTTCTACTTTCTTATTAACATCTTTCATCATTATTAATACTGGTCTATTTTTGTTACTGGTTTTGTTTCCTAATCTTTTACGTTTCAAAATATCTGTTTTAACATCTACTGTGTTATTAACCTTGTTCATTACGTCTTCTAATTTGTTTTCTAGTTCTTCATCTTCTTCGTTGTCTTCTTCTATACCATGTATTATTAAATTCTTTTCTCTAAAATTTTTCTGAGTATCTGTCATGTTTCCTTGCAAAAATTCTGTTTTTTCCTTTAGTTCCTTATTTTCCATCCTTAAATCGTAGTTTTCTTTCTACAACTGCGCTATTTGTCTACTCATTTCTTCAATTTTCTCTTCTATCTTGCATATTCTCACGTTATTTTTAGCTTGATTATTGTAATTTCCATTATTATTGTATTTCCTATCTTTATTAAAATTTTCGTATCTGCCGTAGTTGTTTCCTTGATTATACTGTCTAAATGTTCCTCTTGAATGATTACCATTATAACATCCTCTGTTGATTCCTCTCCGATGATTATTCCTAAAGTCAGTTTGATTTCCTGAAGAAATTCCTGTTATCTTTCATATGTAAGACTTGTTGTTGTCCTACTATACCTTCTACTGAAACCAATTTTGATAATACCTCTTGTGTTGTTTCAAAACTACCCGCTGCAATTATCGTTTTGCTTGCATCCGTTGCGGCATTCATAGTTACTGCCTTAATCGTTGCTTCTTTCGTATATTTCTCAGCTAGCCGTTCAGGCATCCCTTCCGATATGTATGCTGCCTGTAATCTTTCCGCCAGTTTCTCTATTTCTGTTGCATACTGTGTCACATCCTTTCCGTTCTGTCTTATTTTACCAAGTTTCGCTAGGAGAAGGCTTGGATTGTCTCCTCTTATCCCTGCTTTAAGTTTATCTTTGATGTCTGCAATGGAGTTTTCCGTTGTGATTAAACTTCTAGCTTTTCCTGTTAATCTCGTTTTTATCAATAGGATAGCATTTTCCTAATTACCATTCGTGTTTGTCTGTAGTAAATCCAATGAGTCTAAGAATGACTGTAATTTACTTGCTTCGCCGTTAAACTCATTTGGTAAAACTTTACTCGCAAAATTAAAAAAATCGTCCATATTTGTCGCCATTTTCAACTGTTTGATTATTGCTTGTAATACAACAGTATTAATTTCCTCAAATATAGAGGTAGGTATGTCTATAATACAATTTAACGCTTGAAATGCCCTTTCAGCTTTATCCCTAATCCTACTTGAATAATTTTTACAAGTCTCCTGTTGTATTGAACCTAAATTTTTCCAATTTTTGGCTATTAACCTAGTAAAATTATTGTAAAGACCTACTATGCTACTAATTACTTCTATATGTATATCAGGATTTTTAGGAGTTTCCTTCCTCAAAACCCTTTTTCCCTGTTTATTAACTTCTTATACAATCAATCGTAATTTATTCTCAAAATCTTCCCACGTTATTGACATTTAAAAAAACTTTGTTCATAAGAATAGAATGCATGTGTACTTACAAATTATTTATACGGCTGTTGCCTGCTTTATTGCATCGCTTCTGCTGATATCTCTTTTCAACGCTCTTCGGTGTGTTTTCCATACTGACCAAACGAATTTGAAGATAAAAGCTATTGTTATAATGTATAGTAATACCATGATGTGCATCACAACATTATCTTGCTGTACCATGAAAGTGTTATTGACAATTCCTGTTTCTTTTGCTTCTTGTTTGGTTGATGAACCTCCCATTGTTTCTTTTCTCCAAGGTCCCAAATTTAAGTAGAAAACCATATAGTTCTATCCTTATAACATCAATTGTACCATAACTTATCATTTACTTACAGGATAATTTACCATAACCATTTGTTCTGGAGGATTACTATTTCACTATTACCATTTACCATTAATATACATTTCACTATCCATTTTTCCATTACCATATTACCATTCAATTTTTACCATTAGTTCCGTAGGATCGCCATGTAGGGCGATTACCATTTTACTATCAATTTTTCCATTACCATTTTACAATAAACATTTATTTCCATTTTACCAACCGTTACCATTTACTTCGCAGGATCGCCATGTAGTGGCGATTACCATTTTACTATCAACTTTTCCATTACCATTTTACAATAAACATTTATTTCCATTTTACCAATGGTTACCATTTACTTCGCAGGATCGCCATGTGGTGGTTACTTAGTAAGGGTCCCTCGTATACTCGACGTTTACCATAAGGCATATTATTATGGAGGAAACCACTTACCTAGCAACCTGTAGTCGGGAACAGAATAAACAATAACACATTTATAAAAGCACTGGGTTCAAGTTTAATACATTTAAAAATACACGATTATAAATATCAAAACGACTTATTCAAAGTATTAATAACAATAATATCATCCTGGATCGTTCACCACACCCATTATATAGGAAACATATAGAAAACAAGCTTTCCTTGATAAATGACATTGACCATAGCCGACCAATGCTCCCTAAATACTATAATTAATATTAACCTGAATTTAAATATTATTTCTAAGTTAGTGTCCTTTTGTCTTTAATGTCTTTTAAGGGATCACTACAATATCAAAAGGATCCATTTGATATCTCAGACGTTTTCTTTGAATTCTCATAAAGTTCCTAAAAATGATATCTATAAATAGTACCCAATTACCAACTTGTTATAATAAGGGGAATATATTTTACCAATTATAGTCTTCTTCTATTAGAATTCCAATGAATATTGCCATTTCATTGTCCATTTTTGTTAAATTTTTATCAAAAAAATAAATAAATTGATTACTGTAATGACATACGACACCAGTCAATACACACGTATATATTTACCAAATCTGTAACCATTTAACAGGTTCCAGTAAGATGCAGTTGTATGCAGAATAGCAAATAGCCTGTAGAGTTACAGATTATCTTACAGACTTGCACAGAATAGACCTATTAATCTCCTACCACTTTATAGCTTGATAATTATCTATCATTTTCTCACAGGAAATAGAATATAATGCATTTGCTACAAACACTTTCCCTCCTCAATCCCTAATACTGAAATAATGCAAAATAGAACTGGTAAAGATTTTTTTAGAACAAAAATCAGTAGTTTTATAAAAAGTTTATTGGTCGCATCCAAATTTGTCTTAACATTTATTAATAACATATTTACAGTAAAAACTTTGATATAAAGTTCAATAATTAAATAAAATACCTAACTATTCGCAGGATAATCTGAAATAACTGAAGGAACTCTCATCTCAAGCTAAAACTTTCAAATATTTCAAAATAAATACAGTATAGTTTTTATCTCACCTTATTTCAGATTAGCCTGAATATTATTTACAAAAAGACCATTAATGTAATAATATTCAATTTCAACCTTTGGCTTAGATACAATAATACCTCTAATGTGAAATAAAAGTTAGATTAAATACTATTGCACTAACGATAAATTGCAGTTAAATATGTTTCCATCCACAATGTTCAATTTAATATTTAAATATGTATATATACAAAATAATTACAAAAAAATATGTACAATTTTTTTACAAAGTAAAAAATGATCAATTCAAATTATGCTAATTAAAAACAGCCTTATCTACATATAAATTGGTGACCGGAAACATTTCAATCCCTTATTATCACACATTATTTTCCTTTAATCGTGTCACAACGCCGATAGAACAGCAAATAGGGAACTCTGCTTCCTTGTGGTTTTAAAACATGCTCTTCCTGAACCGTATTCACTGAGGCATCGTCATACCTCAACCAACAGTTGTAACCAACGTGAAATGCATCAGTTACGTAATGACCTTTTGTAGCCTCTTTTCCGTCATGATAAACTACTGCAAACAATTTGTACTGCCTTTCTCTTTGATTTTGTGGTTTCGAAGCCAGTAGTTCTGAAAGAAAATTTTAAAATATCAATTAATTGTTACGAATGTTTGATTATTATAATACTAAAAATGATTTTTAGACTAATAAATAGAGCGTAGTTAATTCACAAATATTAAATTGAATCCAACAGAGGATTATTAATAAACTGTAAGATCATCTGCAACAGAACCTAACACAATGGAACGAAGTATTAAAATAATAAGGGATGACAATGAATAAAAATAAAACAAAAGCAATGACAGTAGGAGACAAACAGATAAATATGAAAATAGTAATAGTTGGTGAGTAGCATGGACGCCGGAAGGGGGGGAGGGGCAAAGCAGGGCACTTGCCCCCCCCTGGAAAATTGAATATCCGATTTTGATTATTTACCAAAACTAAATACACTATACTTCTTTAAAAAAATCATGTAACACAACTGATAAACTAATACTAATTTTTTTAATAACATCCAATATGTAAATCGTGGCAACACTGCGTACTGCGTCGTTCCTTGTTCAGATTTTCTCGTCGTAATCACGCGGCCGCCGTTTGAGTCTGGAGTGTCGGTTTAATTTTCTTCGCATTTCCAACATTCAAGTTCGCTCAAATGTCGATTGTTGTTGTTGGTTTATTAAGTTTATTTGTTGTTGAATAGTGACTAAGTAAGACATTTTATAAGTTATGTGCTACAACTACAAACATCGTTATACCTAACTGGAAAAAAAGTGCGACGTAAGTTTAAGTAAGAGTAGGTATTGTCATGTCATACTTTAAGCACAAAGCACAGTATACACTCAAACAAGTTATGGACTGTTACTACGTTTATTTTAATTGTAGTAAATATTATTGTATTATCGGCAGTCAGCGGCAAATTTATTGTTGCCAGATTGTAGGGGTCTGCTTTATGCAGATTTCTTAGCCTATTTTTTAAATAGCTTAGAAATCTATTTATTCAAGATAGGTACCTATAGTTAAATTAAAACATAAGGAGAAACACATTCCTGCTCTGAATTTTAGCTTTAAATTAAATGATTTCTGCCATTTCTTAAAATTTAATATTTGTTCTTTTTTGGCAAAAATTAAGCTAAAACTGTTTCTGCTTATCATTTTTCCCTCTTTTTTTTGCTTCTTAAAGTCGCAGGTCGCTAATGAAGTCTCTGTATTTTGTTTTCAGAAATCAATTAGAATGGATATAAGAAGGTTTTTTAAGAAAGACACGGAGAGTGAGAGTAGTACATGCACTAACGAAGAGAGTACCTTAGAAGGAGTTGGTGTTGATCCTGAGCGCGATCCTGACAAAATGAGACAAAATATGCGTTATTAACGCGACCTTTTGTTCCCGATAAAAGCTACAATTTTAAAAGGGACTCGGATGGAAAAATAATTTTTCGCTATGAATGGTTACAAATTTACGATTGGCTTGCTTATTTGTATAAATTGTGTTACGTATCTCCCAAGTTTAAGAAGAGGAATATTTGGATCTTTCATTGTGAAACCCTTCCAGAATTAAAATACTTTCATGAAAGTGCAAAAAAATACTTGTCTTCCGAGTGGCATCGTTTATCGATAATAAAAGTTGTAAATTTTCGAAAAATTATGGAGGGTAAAAGTACCTGTGTTACTGAACAGCCTAGTAGTAATGAACGCGAGCTGGTGAAGTCTAATAGAGAAAAACTTGTGACAATCCACGATTTATCTCTCCGTGGTAAAACCACTGGAAATTTTGAAGATCTCCTAAACTTTAGAGTCCAATGCGGAGATTCAGTATTAAAATCTCATTTGGAAAATTGTACAAAAAATGCTAAATATACTTCTCACCACACTCAGAATGATTTACTAAAGAATTGTGGTGATATTATTCGAGAAGAAATTATTGCAGAAGTAAACGCAAGTGACGGTTTCTCAATATTATCCGATGAATCTGCTGATATTTCTGGTGTTGAGCAGCTTTCAGTAGGAGTCAGATTCGTAGATAAAAAAAATTCAGTGCGTGAGGAATTCATAGGATTTACTGAACTCACTTCCATGACTGCTGTAGGCATATCATCAGCTATTTTGGAAGTATGCGAAAATAATGGTTTCAACATGCAAGTTAGTGGGATTAGGTTTTGATGGTTGTGCAACAATGGCAGGCCGCGAAAACGGATTTCAGAAAATAATTCGTGAGAAATATAATAAAGCTCTCTTTTTTCATTGTGCTTCGCATAGGCTCAACTTGGTGGTCATCGACTTGAACAAAATTCAGTATGTGCAACATTCCGTAGATGTGATTAAAAAAATTATCAACATTTTCCGTGAAAGTCCATATCGGAGAAAATATGTTCCAAAAATTCCGCTATTTTGTGAAACTAGATGGTCTGCTAAGTACAAGTCTAATAGAGTATTCTCGGAACATTTTGAGGAAATAAGAAGCGCGCTTGACGATTTATCTAATACAATGGAAGTAAATGGAGATACATGATCGGAAGCCAACCAGTTACTATGCGCCATTTCTAATCCCAAATTTATTGTGTGTTTGCATATTATTTCACAATATAGTACTAAACTGGAGCCTGTATGTAACATTCTACAAGCAAAAACAATAAACCTTTTGTCTACAAGAAAACATATTCAAATCCTCTTATCTATTCTGAAAGATCACAGGGATAATGCCGTGACTTATTTCAAAGCTATTTTTCAGAATTGTTTATTGGACGGGGAGAAATTTGAAGTTGATATCAAAGTACTGATAATGCTGAAGACTATTTTCGTTTTTCTTTGTTCATTCCGTATCTGGATTCAGTTATTCAGTCGATTGAAATCCAATTTTCCCAAGAGACGGAAAACGCTTATGCTCTGTCTATTTTCACCCCTATTTAATTACGAACGATGAAACATATAGTTTATTAAAAACAAAAATTCATCTCAATCATGAAAGCATGAAATCAAAAATTTGGATGTTGAAGCCCAAACTTTGAAAGAAATGTGGGTGTCAAAACTCAACACTGACCTCGAGCAGCTTGAGGTGGTTGAATTAATAGATGAACATTGCCAGTTATTCCCAAACATCAAGAAAGCTCTAAAAATTTTCGTAGCTCTACCTCCTACCACAACAACAATTGAAAGATCTTTTAGTACCGTTTGTCATGTAAAAACTTAGCTAAGATCAACAATGTGCGAAGAAAGGCTTTCTGGTCTCTGTATGCTCAGTGTTCACCGAGAATTTGTGAATAAAAATAAAAACATCATTATTGAAAAAATAATAAATCGGTTTGCACAAAAGAGGAGAAATATTCTATTACTTTTCTCCCAGTAGAAAGGTACATGTACATACAAATGTATTTTTTATAAAAGGGCATATACATATTTTCAACATTAGAGTTAAGTTTTAGTTCAAGTGAACCATATATATATATATATATATATATATATATATATATATATATATATATATATATATATATATATAACAAAGAAGATGTAGGAATATCGCGTGATATGTTAACAACAACAACAAATATATTCATGGGTAATTCACGCAAAATAAAGGGCTACTGAAATAGAGTGGTAACCGTGGACATGCATGTTTCTGGCTCATTTTGCCTCATCAGCACGGCATAACCAAATAAGGATGTGAAATTTGGGAGCAAAGATGTTAATCGAAACATGGGAAAACACAAAATAACGGATTTCAGCAGGGAAACCAAACGCTCATTTGTGTCTTCAATTGGAAGATCCCGAGTTTTCAGGACATCAACCAACATCGACACGGAGGCGCATATAGCCCCCCCGCCATGAACCTTCCGACCCATAGTAAATAACAAAGAAGATGTAGGAATATCGCGTGATATGTTAACAACAACAACAACAAATATATTCATGGGTAATTCACGCAAAATAAAGGGCTACTGAAATAGAGTGGTAACCGTGGACATGCATGTTTCTGCCTCATCAGCACGGCATAACCAAATAAGGATGTGAAATTTGGGAGCAAAGATGTTAATCGAAACATGGGAAAACACAAAATAACGGATTTCAGCAGGGAAACCAAACGCTCATTTGTGTCGATGTTGGTTGATGTCCTGAAAACTCGGGATCTTCCAATTGAAGACACAAATGAACGTTTGGTTTCCCTGCTGAAATCCGTTATTTTGTGTTTTCCCATGTTTCGATTAACATCTTTGCTCCCAAATTTCACATCCTTATTTGGTTATGCCGTGCCGATGAGGCAAAATGAGCCAGAAACATGCATGTCCACGGTTACCACTCTATTTCAGTAGCCCTTTATTTTGCGTGAATTACCCATGAATATATTTGTTGTTGTTGTTAACATATCACGCGATATTCCTACATCTTCTTTGTTATTTACTATGGGTCGGAAGGTTCATGGCGGGGGGGCTATATGCGCCTCCGTGTCGATGTTGGTTGATGTCCTGAAAACTCGGGATCTTCCAATTGAAGACACAAATGAGCGTTTGGTTTCCCTGCTGAAATCCGTTATTTTGTGTTTTCCCATGTTTCGATTAACATCTTTGCTCCCAAATTTCCCATCCTTATTTGGTTATGCCGTGCTGATGAGGCAAAATGAGCCAGAAACATGCATGTCCACGGTTACCACTCTATTTCAGTAGCCCTTTATTTTGCGTAAATTACCCATGAATATATTTGCTGTTATATATATATATATATATATATATGTATGTATTTTTGAGAATAAAAATATAACAGTTGTAATCTATCTTTTCTTGACCCCCCCCCTATATTTGACCCTTCCGGCGCCCTTGGTGAGTGGGGTTTTGGCTTTCAAAGCGAAACAGACGTGATTCGGCGATAAGAGAACTCAATATCGAGCGACAGTAAGAAGTGGAATTGATATCCGAAATGAAATAAAAAGAGTACTTAAAAATAAAAATCGAATCAAAATAAATTGATAAATTCCATCTGTAAAAAGTACAGAAGTACATTCAAAACTAATAACAAATAAAAGTGCTCAGAAATAGTTGAAATAATGTTGGGTCAATATATGAGGGGCATACAAAAATAAAAGGCCAGTGGCGGAGGTGTAAGGAAAAGTTTTGGAATTAGAGATATGGAACCTGAAAGTAGTGGAGATTATACAAAGAAAAGGTCAAGAGATATTGAATAGTACTTCGGAAGAAGAAAACTAACTAAAAGATCACCAACAAAACAAAGAGAGGAACCACATGAGGAGGAAATTATCATTACAATGATGAGAGTTAATGAATAAGAATGATGAAATGATGCAAGAAATTATATACGCCAGAAAAGAACAAAACAAATTGTGCAACAACTGAAAAAATTGAAAGTATAAATGAGAGACTAGTATTTGAGCTGAATGATAGGCTTGAGCTGATGGAAAAAAATTTGAAGAAAAAGAGGTTGGACATTAACACATTCGTCTCCAGTATAATTTTCACATATCTACAAGCCGGTACGATTTTTGTAAAAAAATTGTGATGTATTTGATTGAAAAATGTTAGACTGAGTATATATAAGCAGATTATGAACATTGTTTTCGCATAAAATGAAAATAAAAAATGACCAGCTGGGAAAAATGCTTAATACAATATAGACGTGTTTCACGTGGTGCTGCTAATGAATCGATTTAAATCGTGTAAAAGTGCTTTATATTCTTGTAAACTGTCATTACTATAAGAAGTAAGTACATACTACTTTTACTCTATTTCACGCAAAATTGTTAATCAGTATCCTGTAAAGTGAAATTATTTTTCAATGTCCCGAAACCGAGGAAACAAAACAGAAAACAAAGGTGACGATGAACTGCACTCAACTGTGAAAACATTAGTGGCAAAGCTTTGTACTTCTGATGATTTTATAAATCAACTCTCAAAAACTATAGCAGATAGTATTATGAAGCAGATGGACAAAAAAATTGAAGACCTGAAAGCAAAAACTAAAGAGTTGGAGAATGAACTAAGAAGTCAGAGAGTTACTGTAGATTATCTTGTAAAGCGGCAGAACATACAAGAACGTTTGGATAAGCGTAAACATATTAGGTTTTATGGAGTAAATGAGTTCTGGATATCTGTAATAATAAAATGAACCTAAAAATAGATCAAAAGTGCATAGATTTTTGTTATAGAATTGGAAAGTTTCAAAGACACAAAATTAGACCAATTTTAGTTACTTTTACGTGTATGTTCTACAAAAATATGGTTTATAAAAATAAGAAGAAGCTACTTAAAACCTCAAATATTATAATAAGAGAAGATTTAACATCTGACAAATGAAGCTTCTAAACAGTCGGCGAAAAAGTCGGCAATAATCGAACAATATGGACAAAAGGTGGAAACATATTTTTGAAAATGGCCGATAGAAATGAAACAATGATCGCTAAAAATATTGAGCAGCTTGAATCCTAGCTGGTAACCGACGCTGATTAAATAAAAAGTATCATTTCTCCAACTCCAATCTTATTTTTGTCACTATTATAGTATAATTATTAGGTTCTTTCTTTAATTATATTCTGCAATATACATTGCATTATTTTTTTTACTTTGTGGAATGAAATTAACTTATATCTGTTATCTCTATTCAATTTTCTTTAACAAATTTTGCGTTTATCATTTTTTATATTTTATAAGATTATCTGTAGCACCATGTGCAATTGGATGTACCGGGTGTTGAACTTTTTTGTTAACAACCATTTATTACTTATTGGTTTTATTATTATAATTTTTATTTGGTTTTGAATAGTTGGTGTTTGTATGGGTTAGGTATTATGAACTCCTTAAATATTACGTTTGAATGCGAGGTCATTAGTTCCTTCATTACATAAGATTAAAAGAGTTATCACAGATAATAACATCAATATACTTTTAATTTGTGAAAGCTGGTTAAAAAATCCAATTAACAGTGATAAGATACATATAGATGGTTTTGATATATATAGGATGGATCGTAATATGAATGGTAAATATTTATGCATGTATATTAGGAATAATATTAAATGGGAAATAATTGATGTTTATAATTTGATATGGGAACAGTGTTGGATTAAAGTTACAATAAATAAAAAAACTATTGCTGTAGGCCTCATATACAAACCTCATGAACAAAATACTAGTATTTTTTTGGAAGAATTTGAAGCCAGTTTAGGATCAATATCAATATGTTACTGTTGATGAAATTGTTTGTATGGGAGACTTTAATTTAGATTTATTCGAATTAGACAGTAATACTGTTAAAACTTTTTACTTTTTATTAGATTCTTTAAATTTAAAACAGCTAATAAATGTACCTACAAGGGTAACAGCAACTTCATCAACTCTGTTGGATTATGTTATAGTGCGGGATGAAGCTTTAGTTGAGAAGGGTATAATACACAATGATATTGCAGATCATGCTATCGTTTTCTGTATATTGCCAATCAATACATATAAACAGGTTACTAAAATGTACACATAGAAACTTCACAAATTTTAACGATGATTCTTTTCAACGAGACTTGTTTAGCATATCATTTTTTAGAATTTATGATCAAGAAACCGTTGATGAAAAGGTTTCATATTTTGTAAACTGTTTATATCAGTTATTTGATAGATAAGCTCCTGTGCTTACAATAAGAGTCACTAAACCTTGGTTAACATATCCTATAAAACAAATGATTAATGAAAGGGACAAAGCTCTAAGGAAATTTAAAAAAACAAAATCTGAGGCGCACTTTCGATATCACCAGGATTTTCGTAATTACGTAAATAAAGCCGTTTTTCGTGAAAAAGGGCTTATTTCACATACCAGCTAGGTCAAAAGAAACATGGAAAACATCAAGGTCAAATAAATTGGTAATAGAAAAAAATCGAGTTTATCGGATAACTTTAGCAATGTTGATGATATTAATAAATTTTTTATTGAGTCTGTTCCTAATGCTACCCCAGGTGAAAATGTCTCAGTATTATAGGCACTGGCTGTGATGAGTTAAATATCACTATGTTAAAATTATATTGTCCTCATGTGGTATCATATATCACACATATAGTAAATTTTTGTCTTACTGAAAGTGTGTGTATGGAAGAGAGCGGTTGTGCGGGTATTAGCAAAAGTAAACAATCCCAAAGAGTTCAAAGATCTTCGCCCAATCAGCATATTACCCATATTATCAAAAATTATAGAGAGAGCCATGGAGACTCAAATAAAAAAGCAGTTAGTTTCGTTTTCAATATTACCATCAGTTCAGTCGGGTTTTCGTAAGGGATATAGTTGTACAACTGCTCTTCTTCACATAGTAGATGATATTATTAAGGCTACTGATGGTGGTAAGTGTACACTACTTATACTGCTCGATGTTAGAGCATTCAACACTATAAATCATGACTTATTAATCAGTATATTACAGTATATAGGTTTTTCAGAAAATGCTCGCTTATTAGTTAGTAATTATTTAAGAAATAGACAGCAACATGTCTCACCAAATGGTAAAAACCCAGAGCTACTTTCACTTTCGTCGGGTGTACAACAGGGCTCAATATTGGGTACGTTATTTTTCTCAATTTATACGTCTCAACTATTGCACATATCTAATTGTAGTACACATTTTTTCGCCGATGACACCCAACTCTACTATAGCTTTTCCCCGCAGGCAATAGAACGTGCTTGTAATGCTATTAATGGTGACCTTAATGCATTTGTAGAGGCCGCTAAAAATCATTGCCTTTTAATCAACTCTAATAAATCAGAACCTCTCCTATTTGGCTCCAAACTAAATCGTCAAAAGATTTCCATTGAGATTGATGTTAAGATAAATAATGAAAAACTAGCTACGGTCTCGGAAGCTAAAAATTTAAGGGTGATACTGATTTGAGGTTTGAGAAACATATTAACGCTGTACTTCAAAAAGCTACATGTCTTTGAAAATGGTCTATGGCATCAGACATTTTTTTGCCGTATGGAGTAAAAAAAACAATTTGTGAGACTTTGATTTTATGGGTGTTTAATTATGCTGACACTCTATATGCTCCATGTTTAACTGTTGAATATAAAAAGAAAATTCAGAAAATGCAGAATTGTTGTCATAGATATTTGGTATTCGAAGAGGTCGTAGCATTTCAAATAAACTTAAAGAAATTGAGTGGTTAAACATGAATAATAGAAGGATATTACATTCGGCGTGTCTCTATCATAAAATAGTACTTACAAGAAAGCCGTCTTACTTTCATCGTAAAATAACATATAGGACAGGTATTCACAATCTTAACATTAGAAATAGAGGTTTAATTACAGTTCCATTCTTTAAATTAGAACTTTTTAGATCGTCTTTCAGATATCAAGTTGGCCATGTCTATAACAGACTTCCTACATATCTTTAAAGTTATAAAATTAGTAAGTTTAAAGTAAGTGTTGCTAAATATCTTTTCACTTCTCAAACCTGACCACTCTGTTAATTATCTTATTTAAAAAAATTTAAAATGTGTCAAGCTATAATTCCTAACCTAAGCCTGGGTACCAACTTCATTTAAGCATTTACACTCCTTAAGGTTAAGTAGTAGAGCAGCTTTCATGGTGCTTAATGCCTCATAAAAGCTGAACTTCGCCTTTTATTTTCATTAATGAATCTGCTTTTACATTTACTCTATTGTAAACATTTATATTTTGAAAATAATAAAGACTATTATTATTATATGGTTTGAAATTTTATTCCATGTGCCCTCACTGCACTGCAAGTTACGATAGTTACCTATAAGTTCTCCATTTATTTTGTTTTTGTGCAAAACGTAGCAAATATTTTTAAAAAGAATAAAAACCCAAAATGCATGTAACAAATAAAAAACACAAGAAATTAAAACAAGCACAACAACGGCGTACCTATAAATTAGGTTCGGGGGAACAGAGATGATTTTTACCGAAAAACTACTGAGTGATGCATATAGTAAATTTCCTCCCTTCCTGCCTGTGTTCTTGAAACACAGAGAAGTAAAACATCTATACCTAATTTTAGTTATGCAGGTTCTCATGAACCAGGTTCGTTTGGAGGACAATAAAAAATTGAGTCTTTTCATATTTTGCTGGTATCCCAACATTATTTTGTTTTGTTATTGTGGCCTTTTATACAATATCGTGGTAAAGTATAACTGATGGTGTTCTCATATGCGGACACGTTGGTGATAGTCCTGAAGGGCTTCGAACAACTAACAATTCATTTTAAATAGAAACTATCCGAAGTGGGACATAGCAATCTATCTGATAGTCGAGAGGCCATAAGAGCGATCAACTCACAAATAATCAAGTCAAGGTTGGTCTAGAGCAACATAAGGCCAGCAGGCTGCATACAGCCTCACTTTTTGCGGGCCTCTAAATGTATAAATTGCCCTCAAATAGGTTAAATACCCGGTGAAATATGTTGCAGAAAAGAGAAATAACAAACATCGAGTCTATAATGACCGTTGGTACAAACAACAATAATAAACTTCAGTTGATTGTTTGTATAAAAGTACTATCGATATCTAAAGAATATAATATGAAACGACGTTACACGTGAAAACGTTTCAGCAATATACAGGGGAGACAATAAAGGCTGTCATTGCAGATTAAAAGAAAAAACTGAAACGACAAACAACAAGTAACACTGGAAATTGTCAAAGCAGAAACCTTTTAATGATGGAGTGCTTATTAAAAATTGTGCAATCAAAATGACAAAACAATTCAATGAAACATTCTCAGTATCGCATCAAACAATTGTATGTCATGGTTGAAGAATGTAAATATTTTTCGCTATGCCTGGAGAAAAACACTGATCTGTCCAACATTAGCCAGCTTGTAATTTTTATCGGAACTATTCAAAACGACTTCAGTGTTGTAGAGGAGATGCTTCATATTATTCTTCTCCATTGTACAACCAAGGGTATGGATAAATGTTCCTGTATTGATACTGATGGAGCCAGAACTATGTTAGGAACTGAAATTGGATTTGAATATTTGAAACAAAACAACATCAATTGCTTTGTGTGATACACTGTATTGCTCATGTATATGGAAAATCCTTACCTCAAATGAATGTTATGAAAGTGGTTTTTAAAATAACAAATTTTATTAGAGGGGGAAATCATGCTTTGACTCATAGAAAGTTTGCGATTTTTTAGCCGAAGTAGTTGCTACATATGGGGACTTGTTACTTCACACTGATACTCGCAGGAAACTATTCGCCTTACGCAAGGAGATTCCTATTTTTCTTAAAGATGAAGTCAAGTCCAATACTAGGGAGCTGGAAAATCAAATGGTAGATGCATACTTGCATTTTTAACAGACTTGACATCTCACCTTAACGAATTGAATTTGAAGCTACAAGGAAAACAGCAGAATATTGCCAACTTATTTGGACATGTAATTAGATTTAAAAATAAAATTAAGCTTTTCAAGTCTTCATTACAAAAAAATTATTTTTCATTTTTTCCAAGTTGTAAAGAGCATTTTGAAGAAAAGAAATATTCTGAGGAAGTTTCAAATTTACCTCACATATAATACATTCAAACAATTGCAGAAGAATTCGAAAATCAATTTGAACACTTTAAAAAAATCGAAAGAGGGATTTCAGTTTTACTCAGCCCCTTACAATTTCAGTTGAGAATGTAAGCAGAGAAGACCTTCAGCTGGATTGGACTTTTTCAATTTGCTGCCAAATTGCAAAACTTAGGAGTTACACTGGTTTCAATGCAGTGAAGCATGTATGTTTGCAAAAGCAGCTTTTCCAACATGAAATTTATAATGTGAAAATATAGATGATCCCTTTCTGATGTCACTTACTCGGTTGCTTCATTTATCAACAACAAATATTAAAGTTAATACCGATACATTAGTTAGTGAAAACCAATATCCTCAAAGTTCCCACCAATTTTTTTGTAATTCGCTATTTTTTGAAAAAATTTGAAGAATCACACAAACGCGTTTTTCTTTGTATACATATATCATATCTATTAAAACTAACTGATAAAGTTGCATACGAAGTATTTTATAATGCGGCCCTCCAACCGTATTTTTTTCTTCAAAACGGCTCTTGGGACAGTTTCAGTTGGACAGCCCTGGTCTAGAGACACTAAATAAACTAGACAAGGACAACAAAGTTCTCCTAATCTGGGTGCCAGCACATAGGGGTATACATGGGAACGATTTAGTGAGAAAGGGAGCTACAACCTCTTTCAGCAAACCAGAACCGTTTTGTTTTCCAGGAGGTAATATCCTAAAAGCAGAACTGAAGAAAATAGAGAACCTCAGTCGACAACTCGAATGGGAGTCTATATCGGGTATTATACATTCGAGATTGTTCCTTGGAAACTCCGACCGCGAAAGGACTAATAAATATATCAACCTAATAAAAACAACATACATATTATACAAGAAAAATGGCAGCAACAGACGAACAAGCTGTAAATGTGCTCTGCACAGTTAATAAAAATAACTTCAAAGAAAAAACATTTAAATGTTGCAAAACCAAATCAACGCGAAATCCAGTGTGTATCAAGTGTGGAAATCTATATCATGGGCCTTGTGCACAGTTGAAAAACTTACAATGTGCGAAAATATGTGACACGAGAATTATTTGTTGTGGAAATAAGCTAATTGAATCGACAGAGGTGAAATCTAATAATACAGAGGTAATTATTAAAACTCTACAAGCAGAAAATGAATTACCAAGAGCTTTATTGTCTGAAAAAGATCAAAAATTTGAAATTTTAAATGACAATAACAGGTTGTTAAAACAAAACAATCAGCTATTATCAGATAATCTAAATGCTTTTCAAAAGAATAATGACACCAACAAAAAAATTATCAACTCATCCAGTTTGTCAACAAAACAAAACCAGTTGAAAGTGAATACAAACGACAGGGATTTAACTCCAAAACAGACAC
This sequence comes from Galeruca laticollis, assembly GCA_963921935.1. Lineage (NCBI taxonomy): Eukaryota > Metazoa > Arthropoda > Insecta > Coleoptera > Chrysomelidae > Galeruca > Galeruca laticollis. Next base: position 147,602,182 of record OY998179.1, on the reverse strand, counting down.
CAGTGGTCCCAAACATTTCCAAAATTACTAAACACATGAACCTAACCTCTCGAAACAGTTATCAACACTTGAAAGAAACTCAACTGAATAAATTTGATGAAATAATAAACTTCAGTGAACCAACCGAAATCAACGACGAGTTCACTGTGGTTACTAGGAGTAGAAGAAAACCGGTGAAGAAAAATTATGGAGAAAGTAACAGAAAAAATGTTTTTAGAGTATAGAATTAAAAGACAGAAAATATAGAAAATTACATAAGAGAACAAGGCAGCTTCAAGGATGCTGACATAGTGGTTAAAGAACTACCAACAGCAGAATCTCAAAACAAGTGTTCCATGTTTGGAATTGATTTTGAACTAAAAGATGAAATATACAAACCGTCGACATGGCCAAAATCAGTTGCATACAGAAGATTCAATTTCCAAAAATACCATAAGTATGGACAAGAAGAAGAGGGTTTTTAAATAGTGAATTTACTACAGATAGTGGAACGGATACAAGAATTGAAACCAAAGACAAGGAACAAAAATGGACTAAAAATGAAGAATATATCACACTACTACATCTAAATATGCAATCTATTGGTAACAGTATTGAAAAAATTTTAATTGATAATCCAAATTGCTATTTTATATGTGCTACAGAGCACTGGAAATCAATTGACCCACTGAAATATTTCAAAATAAATAATTATCATTTAGCAAACAGTTTTTGTCGTAGTGAAAATAGGCATGGAGGGAGCGCTGTATACTGTAAACAAATGTTCAAATATAAACCACTAAATTATGTAAATAAAATATTGGTTGCTGGAGATTTTGAGTGCTCTGGTATTGAAACCACCATATCTGATGTGACAACTATTATTATTTCTGTATATAGGCCAAGTGGTGGAAAACTGATTATATTTTTTGACAAATTTGAATTATTGTTAAATAAAATTGGTGTAGACAATAAACAAATATTTTTTGCAGGGGATTTTAACATAGAGTTAAAAGATGAAAATACAATAAAATCTAAACTATTATCATTGACTGAGTCATTTAGCTTTTTTCATGTAATTAATGAGAACACAAGGATAACTGACAAAACTAGAAGTTGCAAATATATTCACAAATTTTAAAGGCAATTATAAGACGGAAGTAATAGATATTCACGTATCAGATCATTGTGCACGGACAATAACATTCAAAAGTACAGTAATAAAATCAATTAATCATATGTATAAGAGATTTTTTAATGATGGAAATATTAATAATTTCATCAATCAACTTAAAGTTCAAGACTGGAACCTAGTGTATACATGTAAAGCTTGTGAAGTGGATGAACAATGGAATGTATTTATTAATTATTTCAGCACTTTGTTCAGTGAATGTTTTCCCTTGAAATATGTTAAATTATTTAATAAAAAACACAATTATATTAAGAGTAATGAAATAAGCGAAACTAAAAATAAATTAGATATATTATTGATACTATATAAGCATAATCCTGCTCTTAAAGATGAATACATGAAAGAAATATGATAATCTGTTAGTAAATACAAAAAAAGAATAATATAAACATAGAATATTTAATTCAGATAATAAGAAAAAATGTATGTGGAGTATATGTAATGAAATTACAGGACAAGGGAAAAACGATACTTGTATGAAAGGAAATTCAGAAAAAATTGCTAATGACTACAACACTGAAAGAAATTTCCATTAACCGTTAGCAAAAACTGAATAACAGTTATTAGAAACTTGCATGAAATAGGCATCAAGTTCATGATTATGGTTATTAAAGTCACTTTGTTGGACACCACTGAATAACTGTTAATAGATATAATTTTTTAAGAATTTCGTATAACCATTATCGAGTGCACTTAATAAGTATTATAAGATATTCTAATAGCAATCATACTGTCCTATAGTAAACGTTACTAGATGTTCAAATAAAAAACAGAATATCGTCCAACTTTTATCGAGTGAGCTTAATAGATATTAGAGGATTTTCTAATAGCAACCATATTGTCATATAGTGAAGGTTACTAGATTTTCAAATAAAAAACATAATTTCATATAATTGTTATTGAGTGCACTTAATAAATATTATCGGCTTTTCTAGTAGCAATTGTACTGTCATATAGTAAAGATTATTAGATTTTCAAATAACAAACGGAATTTTGTACAATCGGAATCGAGGGCACTGAATTTAGATTATGGGATTTTCTAGAAAAAATTATACTGGTAAAAAGTCAACGTTATTAGATGTTTTTAAGAATATGATATGTCATATAACCGATATCGAGTGCAATTTTATAAGTATTATAAACTTTTCTAATAGCGGTTAGACTATAATACAATAAAGATTACTATATTTTCGAATAATTATCTGATATTTTTAAATAAAACTAAATTTGCTATAAAACATTTATATTAACAAAATATAACAAAATATTTAAATTAATGGAACTAACTATAGATAACTACAAAAATACAACATGATAGATATAAAATCAAATAAACATATTTTCCAGTTAAGTTTAGATATCAAAGCCCCCAAAAATTATTAGATTGAAGAAGCTTATAACAAAAATACAACAATTCAAATAAAAATGTTTTCTACAAAATAAACTTAAAGAAGGATGAGATACGTAATTTTTACATACTTATAAATGTTTTAGTATTTCGATTGATTGGTGTATAAGAGACGTGAACATAGTCAGATATATAGTCACTTAATCGCCACTGTATTAATAGGTTTTTGAACGCCATTTATATACTCAACCCAATTTAACACTGTTGGCGTATTCAACCTAACCTCACAGTTAATTGCAAAAACTGCAAATAATCACCTACACCGCACACAAACTTTCAACACTCAACACTCCTAAACCAAATGTGAAAATGAAATTCGCGGCGCGCGGGTGTTCCAAGGTTCTAACCACAAATAACCAATAAGACGAGATCGACAATCACATCGGTGTAATGTTCGGACCAGAAAAAACTGCATTTCGATGCTAAACAGCCGTTTCTTTCAAAAAAATTATTCGATATCTTAATAACTGTTATACGAGGACTGCATAATTGTAAGTAGGTGATCTATTTTGTTGGGACTGAATAGTGTTAAGTGGATACCTAATTAGGACTAGTAGGTGCTGAATTGAAACAATTCAATGAGGTCTATAACGAAATGACTATAGTTAATAACAGCAATTAGATTTCCAGTTAACTACATCATTTTATCGAATAACTGTTATAAAAATGTTTCAACAAAGTCAACATACTTGTGATAATTATGCACATGCTAGTAATCACTTGAATTATTTTAACCACTATTTGATTTTTTGTACCAGTTATTAAGGGCATCTTAAGAAAGAAATCTAATTAGGGTATTTTGCTCAGTGAATACATATCTAATGTCGGTAGTTTCTGAGTTAGTTTCCAAAATGGAGTATGTACCATTCCATTTTAATGCACTGGATAATTTAGAGTCCATGTATACTCCTAGGTTCTCTTCAAAGAATATAGTTGAAATAGCAAGCAACTTAAAAAACAAATATACTTCAGGTGAAGATGTAATTCCCACTGTTGTGATTAAAAAAATAATACATGTAATTAATGATATTTTAGCATATTTGATTAACAATTCTATTAAATTTGGTGTATTCCCGTCGCAACTAAAATTAGCTCTTATTGAACCAGTATACAAAAAACGAGATCCTGAAGCATCTCAAAGTTATTTGAGGCAGCTATGTGCAATAACATTATAGCGTTTTTCCAAAAATGCAATTTATTCAGCTCAAGTCAACATGGTTATCTTAGCAAAAGATCTACGCAAACTGCAATATTCCAATTTACACAAAATATTTTCAATTTAATGGAAGAAAAATATTTAGCACTGGGTATATTTCTTGATCTGTCAAAGGCCTATGACTGTCTAGACCACGAATTCTTATTATTGAAGCTAGAACGCTATGGAATCAGAGGAAACTACTTAAAATGGATACAATCTTATATAGAGAACAGAAAACAAAGGGTATGTATTAAGAATAATAATTTTCAAAATATAAAGTCAGATGTACTAACAAATAATGTGGGAATTCCACAGGGAAGTATTGCTGGGCCATTACTATTTATTATATATATGAATGATCTATGCCAATATAATTTCAATTTTTATCAGTTTATAACTGTGTATGCAGACGATACTAGTCTTATTGCGGGTGGAGAAACATCTCCAGAAGCAGTAAGGAATTGCAATGATATATTTAAAACAGCGAAGGAATGGTTCGCACAAAACAAATTAGTGTTAAACGAAACAAAAACTAATGTCATACTTTTCAATAATACAAAATTAAATGAAAAACCCAATGTAGTTGAGTTAAATACCAATGTGTCTTTTCAATTGACAGATAATACAAAATTCTTGGGAGTATTTATAGATGAAGTTTTAAAATGCTCACAGCATATAGAAATGAGTTCAAAGAAAATGAGTAGTATAATCTATGGGCTAAGAACTGTCACTAAATATCTGGATAAGGAAGCATCCAAGACTCTCTATTTTGCCAATTTTGAGTCGGTCTTAAGGTATGGAATAATTTTCTGGGGCAACAATAGTAATGCTGAAAAATTATTTGTTATACAGAAATAGCAATTAGAATAATAAATTATATGGAATATAAAGACTCAGGCAGAACTGTATTTAAATCTAATAACATTTTAACCATGTATGGTTTATACATTTTTGAGTGTTTACTGTATTTATATAAAAATAGAGATATCAATTTTACCAATAGTGTAATGTCACACAATTACAACACAAAGCAACATGAATTGTATTATCCACATTACAAGCTAACGGTCACTGAAAAGTCTCCTTATTATATGGCAATAAAATTTTTTAAGTAAATTACCGCAACAAATCAGAAACTCACAATTGATTACTACATTTAAAAAACAAGTAAAAGAATTCTTGGTTCAGTTAGAACCTTATAATATAAATGATTACTTAAATCATCATTCGTCCTAATTGTATGGGTGTGACGTAATTTCGTTATGTGTGGTCAGTTATATTGTATATCTGTAAACATATTTTGAAATAAAGATTATTATTATTATTCTCATGGGGTTCCTGACGGGACACTGCCACTTGAACGAACATATAGTGAAAATAAAAAACACCGGAGACTGCTGATTTTGTGGAGAAGAGGGCAAAACACCAGAACACATAATCTCTGTCTGCGCCAAAATAGCAAGCCATGGAAATCGGAGAATTAACCTCCCTGCAGCCATTCCAAATAATATGTCTGTCCCTTGTATTCCCAAACTTTTTATATCTTTTACAAACTTATCTTTCCACTTTGTCTTTGTCTTCCTGGCAATCTTGCCTAGTTAGGTCTCCATTCTGCAATTATCCAGGTCTATAAAGCTAGCATGGTCACATCAGCAGAATCGGTTGGGAATAAGGGCAGCAATTAGTGCTCATTTAGTGCCAAAAGCTGAAATTTGATGCTCTCATATATTACTAGAAAATGAGAATTTTGCTAACTTTTAATTAAGCTAGCAGTGTACACGCTCATACGCCGTAAGAACTCAATATTAGTTTTAAAGCAAAATACAGAAAATTTAGTGCTCAATGAGTGTTGGTGGTAAGTGTTGAGAAATTTAACGAAAAAAAGACTTTTTTTCAATTTTTATTATCAAAACTTCTAGTATGTTCCTGGGGTGAATACACAGATCTGCATTAGTAATTAATGATTCTATGGTGTTAGATATTTAGTGCTCAATTAGTGCTGGCGATATGTGATAAGAGATTTGACGGAAACATCTTTTTTTCAATTGTTATTATCAAAACTACTAGTATGTCACCCTGAGCATGTTGCTGGGGTGAATACACAGATGTCCATCAGTAATTAATAATTCTATCTTGTTAGGTATTTAGTGCTCAATTAGTGCTAGCTATATGTGATAAGAGATTTAATGGAAAAAAATTAGTCCATAACAAAGCAGAAATTTATTAAAAGATATTATTTTATGATAGAAAGTGTTGGTAGGATAGTTTAAGTAAGATACGGGGGTAAATACACAGATCTGCATTAGTAATTAATAGTTTTAGGGGGTTTGGGGTGTAGTATTATATTGTAGTTTGTAGTAACATTCTTATATTTGTAGTACAAATTGTAATGCCCGAAAAATGAAATCGCTAAATAAACCATTAACACATCATCAGATAAAAACGAAAACTACTTTAATACATCTAAAATCGTTTGTAGTATGTATATTGTAGTACAATTTTAAATTTCGTAGTAAGAATATGATGATGTGTTAATGGTTTAATTGACGATTTTATTATATGGGCATTACAATTTCTACTACAGAAACAAAAATGTGCGTGAAAATATTTTTTCATCAGTTTCAATTATTTCAAGTTAAGGGGTTATACTTAGTTGTAAATCCGAAAAAAACATGTTCTTTTTAATATCTTATGATAAGGCATTCCATTTAACAAATGTGGGAAACACATACCACAAGCAGCTAATTTCTTACATTTTTAAAACCCCATTGTTCGTTTCAAAAAATGCACAGTTGTACTGCCCCTGTAAACGATCTCCTGGAGGTCCTCTAAAAAAAGGTGGCTGGCCGTGAGGAAGATAACTCAGGTTTGGAATATTAAAAATGAAAATTTAGGAAAAAATAATCCAATGGATAGGTGAATGCAAGTTCATATTAATCGAAGGAATAGTAAAACTTTTGAATGGGGTTTACCAATTCATACGTTACAATTTACCAGATAATTTTGAAATTTTCAGACAATATACTGTATGTATATTCCAAAAATAAAAGAAATATTTTCTGAGAATCTCAACTAGGTATAATCCCATAAACTATATTTTAAGAAAAATAACTCTTTAGATCTAATTACCATTGTCAATTTTCAGTTTTTTGAAAAGAGAGCATCTGTAATGAATATAATCACTTTGAATATTTGAACATAATTGTTATTTAATCGCATTGCATTGAATCAAAACAACAGGTATTGTTATCAAAACTATATGTTACAATTCAATGTCAGCAGTATCTATACGAAATAATATCAACATATACATAAAGTAATAACGTGTCATGAAGAAATAATGCATACGATCAAGAAATACTATATATTTCATTCACAAGGCTTCGACTACTGATAGAGGTCTGTGTATTTACCCCCAGAAAAAGCTCAGAGTATCATACCAGAAGTTTTGATAATAAAAATTGAAAAAAAAATGTCTTATCACATATTGCCAGCACTCTTTGAACTCTAAATTTTCTGTATTTTGCTTTAGAACTAATATTGAATTCTTACGGCGTATGAGGGTGTACACTGCTGGCTTAATTAAAAGTTAGCAGAATTTTCATTTTCTAGTAATACATGAGAGCATCAAATTTCAGCATTTGGCACTAAATTAGCCCTAATTGTTGCCCTTATTCCCAACAGATTCTGCTAATGTGACCATGCTAGCTTTATAAACATCAATTCTCCTTATCCCCTGTCCTTTCTCCATTCTGTAATTCTTCTTATACCTTGTCCTTTCTAGATTCTTTTAATGTACCCATACCAACGTATTCTTTTTTATTTAATTGTGTTTACTATATCTAATTTTTCTAATTTCATAGTTCATAAGTCTTTGGTACTTGTTATACCTTAGTTTCACTGATCCATACATTTTTCTAATTATTCTCCGTTCATATATCCTTAGTTGTTCTTAGTCCTACACTTGTTAGTTTCTGCCGCGTATGTAACCACCGGTTTTATCGTCGTCCTGTAGACTCTTAATTTTGTTGCTCGGCTTATTCTCTTACTCTGCATGACGTTTTTATATTTATTATATACCCTATACCCTGATTGAATTATTTGCTTGTCTCGATTTTTGAGTCATTTTTGTTACTAACCAGGTACTTAAACTGTTAACAACTTCAATACTGAATTCATTTATTTTTACTGTTTCTGGTTGGTAGACTTCCTTTTTTATTTTCACTTCCATATATTTTGTCTTCTAATTTATTATTAATCCTCTGTTTCTCACCTCTTTTATAATTTTCTCTAACGTTTCTTCAAGACTCCTTCTATCTCTAGCTATTATTGTTAAATCATCAGCAAATGATAGTATTTGTTTTAATTTATTAATTATACTTCCACTGATATTACAAGTTTTAATTATGCCATTTACGGACACAATAAACCTTAGGTTACAGTGCATTGTAAACCCATTAAAAATCTATGCCGTTTACTGCTATGTTAAACAATACTAATGAGAGCCCATCTCCTTGCCTTACTCTAGCATTTACTTCAAATTCATCAGATGGACTTTCCCTTGTCATTACTCTTGCCCTAGAATATTTCATCGTCATTTTCACCAATCTTTTGTGGGACTTTTAGCTGTTCCATTTCCTTTATAATTGTTCTCCATTTCAGGCCGTCTAAGGCTGGCATCTCAAATAATAGCATCAATTAATGTTCTAGGACTGTATGAAAAGCTCAAACAAGGGGGACACAATAGATCTTTTTGGGCCTCAGTGCATACACAACCCCTTAGATTCAAATCTAATCTAATAACCTATCGGAGGTCCCTTGCAATTAAAAACAAAAAACAAAGTATAGTTTTCAATACATTTATCGATTTGGGATTATTATTATTAAAATTAAATGGAAGATTGAAATATCTGTTCTTGTCGCAAAACAATAAAAAAATTTGGTACTTACTCTGATCTATTTTCATATCAATGGGAAATTCAACAGCTTTTATAATTTTCGTACATCCTTGCGCTTTATAATCGAAACATTTCAGATGAAGTATAAGTATGGCTGGCAATTCGTCCAGTAGTACTTGCTGCCAAGCTTCAATTTCTTCTTTAGTTTTAGAAGATGTGAGTCCTTCCAATTTATGCGTGTTCAGTAAAGCTTCCAGGGCCTCTTGAACAGTTTTTATTTTCTGTAATACAAAATTGACATTAGACAAATGTACCAAAACTTTACCATTATGAACTCACCTTAATATTCAATTGCAATGTGAAAAATGGTTGAATATTTTCAGTGCTTATTTCTCCTGTTCGGTGAATTTTTGACTTCAAGAGTCCTCCAAATATGTCACTAATTGGGGTTTTACCGAATTCTGTTCTTCTAGTGATGCTGCCCTTGTTTTTTGGACCCATGATCTTCCATTCCTTCTCAATATCATCTTCATAGGAAACTTGAGCTTCTGTGTTATCCTGATCATTTTTAACCAATTTGATTAGCTGAAATAAATAATAAGATAAACAAACTTCCTTATGGTACAAAGGATTTACAGGATTAAATTAATAAATAGAATATTTTCTTAATACTAACCTCAAGCATCTCATCATTTAATCCGTTTAATAGGAATCCAAGAAATTCTTCCGCATCCTCTTGTCTCCCTTCTATGAGTTCGGAGTTATTCCCATTCAACAATTTTAATATCCAAGTAGGTATAAATGGAATATCAGTTTTTATCATTACATTTGTCTCTTTTTTGGAATTTTTCCTCAAATTGGGGGAAAGATGTTTAAATTCTTTCATAAAACTGCACCTGAAATGAATATAATAAAATTCAATATTCTTTTATAGAAAAAAAATTAAATACAGATTGAAAATAGTTAGCACTTACATTGCATCAATAACAGGTGTTCCTTTTCTATTATCATTTAAAGAAATATGGCCCGATAGCTCAGACAGAAGATTGTATAGAGGCGGACAGGCAACTAAGGCTTGTAGTATCGAATTTATATAACAGTAATTACTTTGATTCAGTAGTCCTCTTGGTTCTAAGCTTATAACTCTACCATCGACGGTATAAGATGACAAGAATTCTAAAAAAACAAAAAAATATATGACTTTTATTATCACAGCAAAGAAATTATATCATTAATGTTATTATTTTTCAAAATTTCTACCTCCTAATCTGTAAGAATCTGGATCAGCAAATGGCTGCATCTTTCTTGGATGCTTGATAGGACACAGCATACTATTGTTCAGATCGTTATTCACACTTTTTTCAGCATTATTCGTAGTGGTACTCTGGGTAGTCATAGTGGTGAGTACATTTGACTTGTTAGAACTAAATAAACTGGCCCACGATTTATTTACCGGGACAGGACTAGCAACTTTTTCCACATTTTCTGTTCCATTGACTACTTTGGGCAATTCCTCGGTTACATTTTCCTGAATACCGTTTTCCTTTACTCTAAAATTTTATTACATCAATATTTTTGTTTGCAATTGTAAAATGACAATAAAAATGAATGTTATTCATTTAGAACATGCATACTTACTCTTCTTTTTGTTCTTCTTGTTCTTCATCTTCAGTGATGCCGTTTTCTTCTTGCTGCTCTTCTTCGTCATGTTTTTCAGAAATATCTACTGGATATGTATAATTGGGAGCCTGAGGAGAATAAGTGGATTGGGGAATAAAAACTTGTTGCGGGTAGGAGGGAGAAACAGGAGACATGGCAGTAGTGGTATAATAGACAATATTCGGAGCATAAGGGAGAATAGGCTGCACCACCACTGAAGGCTGTTGATGATTGTAAAAGATGGGTTGGGTAATAATTGGATGTTGAATATAAGTATTTTGATGTGTAGGCACGCTACGTTGTCCTTTTTCCTTTTTCTTTTGCAACTGTTTTCCTAAAAAGAACAGAGTAATGTATATTCCACACTTAACACAGTGATAGAATAGCTAACACAAAACTTTTTTTTAAATTGTCTAAAAAATATATCCAAAGCTGAGTATACCAAGGCAGCATTCTAGTTTATGTCAAACAATTTCATTCGAATATTGAAGTTTATGAAACAATTTCAAATTCTAAATTACAAGAAAATAGAATTCTCCAAGATGCGGTGTATATTAGGACCAGCTGCCTGGTTAAACGCTTAACGGTCGACGAAAGTTCGGAAAGAGACACAGCGAGAACGTCCACGTAGTAGCGTTAAGAGAATTCGAATCTAAACAAATGAGTATGTGAAGTGAAAACCAACAGAGAAACAGGGTACAGTCGAAATTAAAGATGCGCAGCACGCAGCGCAACGAGAAACTGATTTTGTCATTTCATTGCAAACCGTTGTACCGTTCATTTGGATAGTATCATCGTACAGCAAACTTACAGCGTTTTGTGACTTATTTTTGTACTTATTTATTATTATTTAAATATAGGGTATTAAAAAGTGTCACAAAATGAAATGCTGGATAGAACCTACGCATCAAAATAAGAAGAAAAGTATTAATAATCATATGTCCGCTAATGCTTCATTTTCAAGATACTTTTTTGTTAACTTTTCTTCTTAAAAACCAAAGATTTATTTATTTCTCGGAAACCAGATGAGATATTTAAATGAAATTTTGAGAGGTAGCGATTGTGCATTTTTTCCCGTATAATTAAAAATTGTATGTCAATTATTGGCGCGCATATGGGTAATAATGTAATTTTTTTAAAGAAAAAATAAAATGTCTATGCCACTGAGACATTTCAAATGAAAAATCATATATTATATAGTATTTGAAATTAACTAGACATACTTTCTCTATTTTTAAAATTTCTTCGATTTTTCTGTGGATGCAGAGCCTTAATTATACAAGAAATTAAAAATAAAAATATGCAAAATGATTTAAAATACAAAATCTAGTTAGTCATATTGAATTGATCTTATTTCAAAAATAAAAAAAACTATCAACTTGAAATCAGTTTCTTATATTTAAAGGAAAATTAACAAAACTTAAAAATACAAATTATAGGTATCTTTAACTAATGATCGTTAAACTATTATCTATTTTACAATGGATTTTTATGCACCTCTGGCAAAAAAAATTATTAAAAAATGAAAATAAAGCTGACTTCATATTATTTCGCCAAAATTCGTCATCCCTTTCAATTTCCTCTATGTGAGGTTGACCATGTGGAGTCCAAACTATGAAATAGCAAGACTTTCTTTGGATTAGGTGTAATTGCCCCTGAATTTGATAGTTACTTTTAGATATGTAATTTTTTTGTCTTGTATTCCATCAAGTACCGTAAATGCTTTCAAATTTTCGGGGCATTTAACTTCTAAAATTGAATTATGAAATTCAATTAGTCCATGAGGACTAGCGCCAAGGAAAAATTCGTAATGTTTTCCAACGAATAAGCGGTAAGACCACTTATTTCTTCAAAATCCCTTGTGGCAACGATTTCATTTTCTTGTCCGTACTGTACAGCATACATTTCACGGCATTCCGCTTCATTCGGCATATTCTACCAAAGCTTGAAGTAGTAATTCTGTACAGTCTTTCTTGTTGCCATAAGGGATTACTACTTTGTCCTACGGTGCGTCTTTCTAGTGCTTGGACTGGAGGATCTGGAAATATTTTTCAGTTCTTCTTCTGAAGTATTTTCTTTGATTTCCCCATAATCCTGATCGGCGTTGCTGGGTTCTCTTATGGACTTTGTTCTGTGAATAGTTTTCTTTCTATTAACGGATTATCTCTCTCTAATGAGTGGTCTTCTAGCTATTAGCTGCTTAGTATATAACCCACAACGTTTTCCAGTAACTTTAATTAATTCTTCAATATATGTTTCTTTGGAATTATAGGATATAGCAGCTATCTTGCATCTCGTTTGGTATGAAGATTTAAAAGAATAATTTATTCTTTTTTCACCCACAAACTTATTCACCAAGCTGTTAAAGTGTTCCGCAGGATTATTATTTTTGTTTAACAGAAAAGACGAAGCATTATCTAATATTCTCTGCAAATATTTATCGATATCCTGCTTTAATCCATAACTGATTATTAATGGAACCAGATTTTCATTTGCATCCCCTTCTTTTGTACAAAAATAGGACAGGTGTCATGCATGCCCAATATATGTTTTACTGAGTTTCTAACATCCCTCTGAAATTTTATTATTTTTCCGGCTGTTGTTCAATCAGCTTTGCCCCAATGTTCGGAAGATTTCTTTATGGCCGATCTAAATTTAATAATATTGTCTTCAAGTTCTTTTCTTAATTATAAAGGAACTATTTTTACAGTTGAAGCACTTCTTGTTGATTTTGCCACAACCTTCAACCTCGTACATAGATTACGCAGTAGATGGTTTACACATTCCACCTTTTGCACAACTTTTATTCCATATGGCCTTTCTTCCAAAAGTTTTTTCGACACGCTGCGGTCACCATCTCCAACCAATTTAAGATATTTTACCCCATGCATCTCAATACTTCTTTTAAAGCCCTCCGGTATAATTGCACTCTCCATAGAAGTAGATGTACCTGTCCAATTTTTGGCACACTTATGTTCAGGAATATTGTTCTTATATCTAGTACACACAATACAAAAATTATTTTTGATTCCTATATACAGATTTTTTCTTGTCACTTCTCCAATTATGACAGCTACCCCTGATAAAGCATTATAAGCAGTTTTGTAGGACCTCTTGGACCACGCACCATCTGCGATTACAGTGATATACGGATATCCATCTTCATAAACATTTTCATTTTCTCTTGCAATTTTAGCCTCTTCCTCACCTGCTAACTATAACTGTCTTAACAGTACGTTGTCTATATTTTCTTCTAATTCATATTGATTTGAATCGTAGTTTGGAACATTTATGGAAGGTATATTTAAAGTGCCAGTAATTTGTTGAAGCTGAGAAAAACCGCATCCACTAGAAATGGATCCTACAAGAAAAAAAATACAACTAAATATTTGTTTACCACATTTTTACAATAATATGTTAAAATGTTAGTGTGTGTATCACAGACCACACCGTTATATATATATATATATATATATATATATATATATATATATATTATAATTGATTGTTGATAATTATAATTTATGATAATTTTATGGATAGCTCAGATTATATTATTTGTTTATTTTATTATAGTTTTATATTTTATCGGAGAACATGAGAAACTTCTCTCGTTGGGTTCTGGATATGATAATCAAAGATTGAAGAAATACATATACATAATCTTACCTTTTAATTACAACCTCTGAAAGCAATAATATCTATTAAATAAAACGATTGAAATATGATAACAGTGATATTGATACTTTAACCATAGATGTAAGAATAAAAGAAAACCAACACATTAATGTAAATATGTTTAATAAATGAATTTCAATTTTTAATCTGATTAGAACATAATAAAATATTTTGTAACTGTGAATTTATTTTGCACATTTATTCTTAAGGAATTGTGCCACCCTATATCATACATACATTCTTGGAAACAAAATGATATAATTTCTGCGTCGGCGCTATATCTCCAAACGCATGCGCTGCTACAGTATACATGTAAGAAAGAAGTTTCCTTCCATACACAACGTTTATATTCAACACACTGTTAGCGTGTCTGTGATGAAAATTGTTGGTTATAATTATTAAATGTTTTTATAATCAATTACATATAAGTAATACTTTATAAACTATATGTGTACGTGTATTTAAAAAAAAAAACAAGAAAGTGATAGATGATAGTTATGCATGCAAAAGCTGAAAATAAGTAATGAAATAGAATTGAGCACGCATGATGTACGTGATATTTTACGAGGATAAATTTACAACAGGTGAGTTTCAATATTATCTTAAAATTATAATTCTCTATAGATGAATTTTATAATGCATTATATGTTACTGTTCTTTGGCCTTTTTTATATGATATATATCAATTGAATGTTCTATTGAATTTTGAGTGTACACTTTAAAAATGTTTATTGGAATTCCAAATAGATTTAATCAAAATACACAGACCTTATCTTTCTTGCTATTACTGCCGGCTGCACTTACATCTTCCAAACTTGCCGATATCTCCTTAGAGATATGCTCCTACGGCACTCTTTAGTACTTACACAGGATCTGATACACTTATGATTAGTTTGTCATAAAATGTTTATATAATTTTAACTTTTAACTGTTTTTTAAAGAAAATTTTTGCAGAGAGCAATCTTACAGAGACGCATCCCTCATCACCATTCTAAATCCACTCATTTGTTTTTCAAAATCAACAACTATCCCGGCTTCACTAGTCCATAGCACTCTTATTTGTTTTTTTATCACAGAAATTGTTATTCTCCAGTCTTTTAGTGACTATTTTGAAAAAACATAAATTTATTGTCCTGGAGGGTATTGACACTGATTCATTTAAATCTCTATCGTATTAAGGAATTTTAATTAAGTCCTTCTTTCCTCTTACAATAGTCCATTTTCTTATATTTACCTTGTTTAGCTAATTTACAAAATGTTTATTTTTACAAATATTACAACCTATATTATTAATTAACCTATATGTAATTGATTCTAATTTAATTTTGCGTCTTGTTTGATACTTATTATACATATACTCCTTATTATTTTTGTTTTTGTAATTAAATTTTATATCTATAATCTATAAACAATGATTTAGGTTGGTATTGAAAAATTCCCTAGCATGACATTACTTCCTATAAATATTCATTTCCTCAATATGTTTGGGGCTGTGTTCCAACTATCTTTCCCATCTAGTTTCAACCCTTTTCAATGAATGAATGAATACATAGTATTCTAAATTTATGCTACTACAAAAATAATATGTAAATAATGTTAAATTATCGTTAGACTAATTATTCTTTTCTCTTACTTTAGGTTTCAAGCTATTGTGTGACATTTCATCCTGCCGAAATTGTTATGGCTGTGTTCAGTGCAATTCCGAATTCCATGACTTTGACAACCAATCAGAATTACTGGTACAGGTAATATTTACTCTTTAATTAGCTAATATAGTGTTGTAATTTCTATTCTTCATCCTTTTCAAAATTTCACATCAATATATTATCCAATCTATACATATTTCAATCTTTTTATATTTTAATCTTTGACTTTTTATTGAGTTTATTCTAATGGTTGTGTCTACTGACACTTCTTACGTTACAATAAGACTTGTTTATTTCATTATATTTACAAAACTAGAGGATTAGTTCAACTCCCCTCAAATTTAAATTTTCAAAAAGGAAGCTTTTAAGTAGCCTTTTTAAAATTTCAATTTCAACGTTCCGGCTAATAATTATATTCTACTTAATTCATTACTCTTTTCTTTATATACAGAAATTGAATTTGAAGAATCCTATATTTAAGTTTATTACTATTTCTATCTTAGACTTAGTTTCCATTATCTAATTCTATCCTATCCTATTCTAATTATTTTTACAAATATGAGACCAATCATTCTGGTTTGAAATATCTTAGACATCTTTGCTTACTCTTAGTATATTATTCTATATTATTGTTTTATTTCAATTCCTATACCAATTATTATTCATTTATTCACACCGTAGAATCTTTATTCTTTGAACTATTTCTTGCTTATATTTTTACTTATACCTTTTTCCTTCACTTAACAATTCTTTTAATGCTCTCCTATCCTTATCTTATCTTCGAATTCAAAAAAAAATTATTATTTCCAATATTTCATATATTTTCATATCTTATTGTCAACCCTTATTCATGTCAATATAATTACTCCTATAGTCTAACCTTTTTCTTTGCTTACTATCCCTATTTATATTTATTTGCATAATTCTTAATTATAACTCATCAACTTCATTTCTTCAATATATTAATTACATTATACTTTATATATATTTCATTTCTCCCTATCTCATAATAATTAATCTTATCATTTACTATATAAATCTTTGCTTCCATATTTCATTGTTACTTATCTCCATAATTCCTATAAAATTTTATTTGACATGAATATCTCAAATTCTATATCTTGATTTAAAAAAAAACTTTCTTTCCTTTCCACCTCTTTTACTGTGTTATTCAAATGATAACGAGCCTGTCCTTCCTAAATCCTACCTGTTCTTATTAATAAGTGTGAATTCTGTTTCTTATCCCCTCTACCTAATAAATTCTTACAAAATTTCTTAATATTATATTATCGCTTTTATTTCTGTCTGTCTTTGATATTATATATTTCTTTATAACAAAATGTGTCTCTATTTGTTTGGTTTTTTTAATCTATATAGCTACTCTAACTTTCCTTATAAGTTAAATGTGAAGTTACTTTACTTTTACTTAAAATCATTTATAAGTTTTTAATAATATATTTTTTTTTTTTTATATTTTATAGATTCTTAACTGCGATAATGGAAACAATCTAGATGTATCCTACACATGAAAAAATTGAAAGCCTTATATCTACCTAGTATCTAATATTTTATGTTACATGGAAGTGCTACTTATGCAGAACATTGGAATCATTACATCTACCTATAATAAAAAATTATCTATAATTGTATTATTTATTCTTAATAAATTCCCTATTTAAGTTCATTTTGGTATCCTTTTCCTGTCCATTCCATTATTTTCTTGTTTCCAAAGTTCATTTCAATTCTCATGTGATACTATTTAATATGCTATTCTTTTTCTCACTTTTTTCTTATGTTCTACTCTCGTTGTTTGAGTCTCAATGTTTTTCTGTAGCTTCTTTCCGTTCTCCATTATATCCTTTTTAATTTTGTAGTCCCATATCTCATTAATTTCTTTCCATAAATCTAAAAACATTTGTGCTTCAAATTCCTCCATATCATTCATTTCATTCCTTATTATTTTCATCAAAACATTTGTGTGGATTATATTCATTTTGTTATCCCATTTTATTCCTGTTACTACATTATAAAATTTTCCGGAGCACCCTATACCTATTTCATGATTTCTTATATTATCTTCTATTTCTTCCACTGTATTAATTAATCTTCGGTTCATTTCTTCGACTTCTTTGTTATAATATCTATCCATTATTCCACTTCTTCTAGCACCTTTGACTTTTGAATTTTTTATTCTCCCATCCAAATCTGTAATTTCCTTATTCCCCTTTTCTTGTAAATGCTGCTTGATCTCTTCAATAGCTAGTACTTGTAATTTAAGGTATCCTACTTTTTTCTCCTTCATTTCTTCTGTTCCCTCTGTAATATTTCTTAATACTTGATTATTCTCCTCCATATTCTTATTTTCCATTAAACTTTCTATTTTTACCTCACCTACAATATTTGTTAAATTATTAACTTGTTTTGAAACTCTCGTTTGGATAGTTTCTGGTTTCATATCATCAATTTTCTTTTCTAATCTCTTCATGTTTCCATGGATATTATTGATGTCTCCTCTAATTTCTTCCTTGATACTATTCATGTCTCCCCTCATCGTGTCCATATTTATCCTATTTTCTTCAAATTTCTGGTTCATATCTCCATGCATTTTATCCATCTTCCCATTTAAATCTCCCCTCATATCAGCAAATAATTGTTGCATCATGACCATCATTAAATCATCCCTACTTGTACTTGTTCTTCCTTGTTTTTCTTGTCTCTCTTCTATCCTATCCTCTTGTTCTACACCTTCTTCATCTCCTGTCGTATTTTCTTCCGATGCATGTCCTTCAGCTTGCTGACCTTGGATCAGATATTGGACCTGAAAATCTCCCATTCCATGGCTCCTCTCTTCTCTTTCCTCTTCTGATCCGCTATCATTTCCGACCTGTTTCCCGTCTCTCAATACCATTTTCTTGCTTTCCATGATTTATTTATTTATTATTAATTAAAGCAATTTAATTCTTTAAATTTTCTCAACGTTGGACTGACAATTTTATAATTATTTGTTTAATAGCCCCACGTTTTGGGACGCCAATTTATAATTGATAATTTATAAATTGGATATTTTAATAGCCTCACGTTGGGCCGACAATTTATAATTGATTGTTGATAATTATAATTTATGATAATTTTATGGATAGCTCAGATTATATTATTTGTTTATTTTATTATAGTTTTATATTTTATCGGAGAACATGAGAAACTTCTCTCGTTGGGTTCTGGATATGATAATCAAAGATTGAAGAAATACATATACATAATCTTACCTTTTAATTACAACCTCTGAAAGCAATAATATCTATTAAATAAAACGATTGAAATATGATAACAGTGATATTGATACTTTAACCATAGATGTAAGAATAAAAGAAAACCAACACATTAATGTAAATATGTTTAATAAATGAATTTCAATTTTTAATCTGATTAGAACATAATAAAATATTTTGTAACTGTGAATTTATTTTGCACATTTATTCTTAAGGAATTGTGCCACCCTATATCATACATACATTCTTGGAAACAAAATGATATAATTTCTGCGTCGGCGCTATATCTCCAAACGCATGCGCTGCTACAGTATACATGTAAGAAAGAAGTTTCCTTCCATACACAACGTTTATATTCAACACACTGTTAGCGTGTCTGTGATGAAAATTGTTGGTTATAATTATTAAATGTTTTTATAATCAATTACATATAAGTAATACTTTATAAACTATATGTGTACGTGTATTTAAAAAAAAAACAAGAAAGTGATAGATGATAGTTATGCATGCAAAAGCTGAAAATAAGTAATGAAATAGAATTGAGCACGCATGATGTACGTGATATTTTACGAGGATAAATTTACAACAGGTGAGTTTCAATATTATCTTAAAATTATAATTCTCTATAGATGAATTTTATAATGCATTATATGTTACTGTTCTTTGGCCTTTTTTATATGATATATATCAATTGAATGTTCTATTGAATTTTGAGTGTACACTTTAAAAATGTTTATTGGAATTCCAAATAGATTTAATCAAAATACACAGACCTTATCTTTCTTGCTATTACTGCCGGCTGCACTTACATCTTCCAAACTTGCCGATATCTCCTTAGAGATATGCTCCTACGGCACTCTTTAGTACTTACACAGGATCTGATACACTTATGATTAGTTTGTCATAAAATGTTTATATAATTTTAACTTTTAACTGTTTTTTAAAGAAAATTTTTGCAGAGAGCAATCTTACAGAGACGCATCCCTCATCACCATTCTAAATCCACTCATTTGTTTTTCAAAATCAACAACTATCCCGGCTTCACTAGTCCATAGCACTCTTATTTGTTTTTTTATCACAGAAATTGTTATTCTCCAGTCTTTTAGTGACTATTTTGAAAAAACATAAATTTATTGTCCTGGAGGGTATTGACACTGATTCATTTAAATCTCTATCGTATTAAGGAATTTTAATTAAGTCCTTCTTTCCTCTTACAATAGTCCATTTTCTTATATTTACCTTGTTTAGCTAATTTACAAAATGTTTATTTTTACAAATATTACAACCTATATTATTAATTAACCTATATGTAATTGATTCTAATTTAATTTTGCGTCTTGTTTGATACTTATTATACATATACTCCTTATTATTTTTGTTTTTGTAATTAAATTTTATATCTATAATCTATAAACAATGATTTAGGTTGGTATTGAAAAATTCCCTAGCATGACATTACTTCCTATAAATATTCATTTCCTCAATATGTTTGGGGCTGTGTTCCAACTATCTTTCCCATCTAGTTTCAACCCTTTTCAATGAATGAATGAATACATGGTATTCTAAATTTATGCTACTACAAAAATAATATGTAAATAATGTTAAATTATCGTTAGACTAATTATTCTTTTCTCTTACTTTAGGTTTCAAGCTATTGTGTGACATTTCATCCTGCCGAAATTGTTATGGCTGTGTTCAGTGCAATTCCGAATTCCATGACTTTGACAACCAATCAGAATTACTGGTACAGGTAATATTTACTCTTTAATTAGCTAATATAGTGTTGTAATTTCTATTCTTCATCCTTTTCAAAATTTCACATCAATATATTATCCAATCTATACATATTTCAATCTTTTTATATTTTAATCTTTGACTTTTTATTGAGTTTATTCTAATGGTTGTGTCTACTGACACTTCTTACGTTACAATAAGACTTGTTTATTATGTTTGTTTATTTCATTATATTTACAAAACTAGAGGATTAGTTCAATATATATATATATATATATATATATATATATATATATATATATATATATATTTACAGCTTTTACAAAGAATACACATTATTACTTTTAGGTACAACAATGTTCAACAAAAACGCGCAGGGTACAAATCATTTCTTGTAAAAATCCGGGTATACTGGGTATTCCGTCTCCTATTTTTATGGTCAATATAATTTAAGCTTGGCAAATGTTCATAAAAATAGGAGGTAGTGCGCATTTTACAAAGAAACATTTATACCCTACGCAATTTTGTTGAACATCATTGTAATTAAGAGTTGTATATTCTTTACACATACTGTATCGTACATACGTATACAGTGTGACAATTTAAAAAGTTGCATTTGCGGTCGGCTATATCTCGAAAACGAAAAATGATATAAAAATGCTCAAAACCCTTTCTAGGATAGGTAGGGGCAACTAAAGTGATATAAAATATGAGGGTTTATTGGACTTTAGAGCATTGTAACACTGTATAACAAGTTGGGTTTGTTTGTTTTTAAAATTGTTATATCTTAATGTTGACCATTTTTTGATGTCATCTTTTGTTTGCGAGATATAGCTGGATATAACCAAAAGATGCAAAAATTCTCTATTGTAAAAAAATACATATATTTACCAAGAACTGCTGCCATATTAACATATATTTCTTTGTCATTTTGTTGTGAATATAAGGGAAATTTTGATTTGCACATATTACACTGTACAATAAACTTAGAAGCAAAACCATTCCGAATTTCGTTAATAATCTGGCAGTTTACAAGAGAACATGAAAAAGAGGGTAAATGTTTTAAATTCTGGAGCTGCTGCCAAAAGTGAGTCATGTTTATGATTCTATTTCCTGTTAAGGAAAATTCTTTTTTTTGGAATTTCCATCTCGACAGCAATATCAGGAAATATTTCTTGGTCCAAAGTATGTTCCTGTTCTACCTCTGTTGGAATTTCCATTTCACTTTTTTCTACATTAGATGTAGAAGCTTCATTAGGTTTTCCCCGCCAGCGTACCAATGCTGCCCTATAAAAATATATAATTATTTTTTAATTCATATTACTATCATTATCTACATTCTCCTAAAGTACATATACATAAAAAATCTTAACAGGTACTTATATTTTTAAAAGTATATAGATTTCAGCTGGTTGAAATCGGGAATTTTCTATAACATATTGTTGTCTTTTTGGGCATTAAAATTGAAAGAAAGAATAATTCAATTACTTTAGATCAACAGGCATACATAAAAACAATTTTACAAAAGTTTTACATGAAAAATTGGAAATCTGTCAGCACTCCTCTACCAAGTAAAATAAATTATACAAATCTGAATTCTCAAGAGATATATGAAAGCCCTAGCCGTAATCTTATTGGGTGTTTGATGTATTTGATGGTGTGCACACGACCAGATTTAAGTACAGCTATTAACAAGTAGGTATGTTAACAACAATAATAAGGAACTATGGCAATGTTTAAAAAGGGTTCTTAGGTATCTCTCAGGTTCAGTGAATTTTAAGTTGACATAGGTATATACGAGGTGAATACAAGAATATTATAAGTGGCTATGTTGACTCTGATTGGGGAGGAGATGATGATAAAGACAGAAAAAGTACAACATATTATTTAAGTTATTCGATCAATGTGTGATAAGTTGTAATACAAATAAACAATTGTCAGTAGCAGCTTCTTCTACTGAAGCTGAATATATGGCTCTGTTTGAAGCCGTAAGGGAAGCACTTTGGTTGAAATCATTAGCAGAAAGTATAAATATAAATGTTAATATGCCAATATGCCATCCGGAATCTACTTTTAAATATTATTGAGCCTCAGAAAATATTTTAAACCAACAATAACTTAATCAATACTAATTTTGTAAAAATATAGGTTGCCATTATTATCCTATTCCCTAAATATGAATGAATACTTAAATTAAGTAACTTACCGCCGTCTTTTAGCACTAACTACACCACAACTCCTTTTTATTCCTCGTTTATTACCCATTTTATTTTATTAAAATTTCCAAATACCTAATAGCGCAATATCCGTTGGATAGATCAAAATCACTACGAGCGCGTAAGCACTGTGAAATGGCGGAGCGGAGTGTACTATTCTGAGTTAAGGGACGCATGTCGTTAGGGGGCAGCATCGTCCGGTAGTAAATTCTCAAAAATTCATTACATGCAAACGAAAAGAGATAAAGAGCTCAAATGTGGAGAATGGATTTATATGTATCGACTGAACGTGCGTTGCATGAGTATTTAGAAAAAAAAACTGTTTCAAAAATTTGAATACCGTATCTCAAAAATAACATCATTTTTTTATTTTTTCTTATGCATCTCGCCTAGATAATTATTTATAGTTTTATACCCTAAAATTTGGAGTCTTCATATTTAGCAGTTTGAAAGATATGAATTTTTGAAAATTGCAGTAGGTTCTATTATCCTCTAAAGTCCAACAATCTTTCTTACTGTGATTAACATTACACAAAGCATTGATATACATGAACAAACTATACTATATATATATATATATATATATATATATATATATATATATATATATATATATATATGCTGATGAACTAACTCAGTTCATCAAACTGGATGGTGTAAAAACCTATTACAATCACCAACTTCTTTAACTAGAAATATACATCAAGCAAGACTGATAAAACATATAATATTCTTGAGAAGAACAATGCTAAAACCACAAGTCTGTGACACACTAATGAAATGAAATTTCTTGGTATGATCATAGCTTAGTACTTAGTACACCTAAGAAGGAGATTATCTCTGCAACTTACACTTACTGACACATGTATATATCTCCTAATAAACACTTGGGAGCCAAAGGAGGCAAACTACTCTCGATGATATATGGATCATTGATCAGATCAAGATTAACTAAACCAAATACTCTGAGGTCATTAGTTACATTATAAAACATCAATATTTGTCTAATATTAGCATACAATCCATGCAGAATTTGAATTGAAAAGCAGGGAAAGCTCCCCTCAAATAAAGAAGTCAGTATCTCAACCTTACTCATATAGCTAGAAAAAAGACCAGTCCCCACATTTTACTTTACACAACTTCCAAAGCTATACTGACCTCTCAAACGCTTGAAGGAATTGGAGTAGCTGTGGTTACATTCAATGAAATAAAGACAGGCCAGGTTACTAAATGAAGACAAACATAATTAAACCCTCCAGCTCAAACAAAGATATAGATGTAAAATTCTTGGTATTAATCCTTTGGAGAATATTCTCAAATTGGAGAATGCTTAAACAGAATTTACAATTATATACTATCTTCCCATGTACATTTTTTGTATTAAAATATTTCCACACCTTACTTTTCGGTTTTGTGGCACCCTTCAATTTATTTAGCTCTATGTTTTTATACTTATAGATGGTCTAAACTGAGCCAAAATAAAACTAGTTTCACCACATCAGTTACAATTCATACTGCAATATAGGAGTATACCTTTGCACTTCTAGGGGATTTCCCTGAATCCCTGTTGCCAGCTAGGCGTAAAACACTGTTGCCAGAGTTATAAAAAAGGTTTGAGAAACTCAAAATTTTTAAAATCATTTTTCAGTGTAAATTATGTAGAAAAACTTCTCTAGAGAATATTCTCCTCTCCATCCAACATTAAACATGAACTACACATGTTACAAAAAGTAATAAAGAAGAGATTGATTTTACCGACTCAAGAAAGGCATAGAAATGAAACTGGAGACCAACTACTTGTGCTGCTACTAGGTGAATTATATTATATATTAATTTTATTATTATACAGTGCTATTCAAAAGTCCCCTCCCTCCCCCCACGTATCTTTTGAACGGCTACACTTACATTAATAAAATTTGGAGGGTGAAAATAAAGTGTTGTAAACTTCTTTACGAATGGTAACAGGTGACGTAATAGTAATAGATGACGTCACAGTGCCACTCTGGCCAATAATTTTAAATAGGACCTTATGGCTAGTGATATCTCGTTTGAAAGGCTTTGACATTGGCTATATAGCTATATTAATTTTGTTTGGGTTTAAATTAATTTTGACGGATAAATTAAATAAATACCAAAATTATTGAAATTATTTTTTTAAATTTAATTAATCAAATATCAACAATGGATTCTTATAGCAAGTGTTCGAAATGTGCTCCGTCTACTTCATCAGTAGAATTCGAAATAGAAGAAAAATCAATCAGCGAATTTCTAATCCAAAACAACATGGATCACAGATTCTGCAGAAGAATTGTATCAAGAGCTACAGGAAAACCTACTAAACTTAGAAGAACAATAACTGGATCAGAAAAAACTTCTCAGATGTTGCTATCCCAAGGACTATTTTTCAAGTATCGCCACTATCCAGTTTATCCCAGTAAACCACCTGCACCAGCTCCAAAACCATGCAGTAAATGCTTATCCTTCAATCATCCAACAACCCATGAAATGCCTAAACTGTAATGGAACCAACCCAATCAGCAAATGTTCATCCACATTGTCTCCTAAGTGCCATAGTTGCAGAGCAGAAGACCACCAAGCCTGGTCATATAATTGCCCCAATAGTCCAAGGCTATAATTGCCCCAATAGTCCAAGGCAACCAATACAAGGTGTACCTAATGTTTCTATAAAAACAAACAACAAACAATCACATGAGGTCTCAACAGAAATAAAAAAATCAATTTTCCAGTGTGTATTTCCTGACCGTATTATTTAAATTTTCGTTTATGCTTATTCCCGGTAATCGGCCAACATGGTTAAGGTTAAAAATAAAAAGATTCTTTGTATTGTTTACATTCTCTTTTCATTCATTTTATTTTCTCCATTACGTTTCGGCGTATTGCCATTTTAAAGTATTTCTTTTTTTTCCCTACATTACAAATCTACTGTCGACTGTGGACATTGCGAGAACACAAACGAAAATTTAGTTGTACCTACAATTGGTACCATACTGGTTCAATATTTCTATCTGTGTTTTATTTGATTGAAAATGGCCAGTTCAAGTTAAGATACCAGTAAAAGTTTTAGTGCAGAAGCAGGTCCCAGTTGGCGAAATAAAGTCCCGCTAACTCAAACTGAACTAGAACGTTTGATAAATGATTCTGAAAGTGAATAGGAACTAGATTCAGAAAGTGATGACAGTGTTGCAGAAGATTTTATGAAATATAGTGAACATGATACAGACTCTTGCCAAGAGGATGATGCTTCTCCAACACCTCTACCGACAGATGCTGATTATTATATAGGTAAAGACAAAAATACAAAGTGGAGAAAAGTGCCACCGCCTAAAACCAAAACTAGAAAATATAATATATTAACACATTTGCCCGGCTGTAAAGGACCTGCAAGAACAATTTCCACGCCTTCAGAGGCTTTTTATCTATTTTTTAATGACTACATGATGCAACTTCTTGTGACAAACACTAATAATTTTATTACTGCTGAAGTAAAAGATAAGTTTACATGTGAAAGAGATGCTCGTTTAGTAACTGAAGGTGAAATAAAAGCGTTTTTAGCGATTTTGGTAGTCAGTGGAGTCATGAGATCATCTCATTTGAATTTTGAAGATTTATTTGATGTTGATGATATGGGCAATGATATCACGACAGATCGTTGACGCGGACAGACTGAGGTGGGCCGTCTTAGGCTTCTCCCCCTTTAAATCCCCGGGAACGGACGGCATTTATCCAGCCCTACTTCAGTGGGGCCTGGATGAACTAATGTCGCACCTGGTAGGAATCCTCAGATCCTCACTGGCACTGAGGTATATTCCAAAAGGTTGGAGATAAGTCAAAGTCGTGTTCATACCAAAACCAGGAAGAATGGACTATTCCATCCCAAAAGCATATCGACCCATTAGCCTCACATCGTTTACAATGAAGACTTTAGAGAGGCTCTGCGAACGATACATAAGAGATGTGGTGATAGCACGAAATCCACTGCATCCAACTCAACATGCATACACTCCAGGGAGATCCACGGATTCGGCTCTTCATCTCGTGGCGGGCCGCATCGAAAAATCGTTGGAAAATAAGGAGTCCACCCTGGGTGTATTCATAGACATAGAAGGCGCATTTGATAGAACCATTTTTCCTAAAATAACAAATGCACTTTCCAATAAGAATATCCCCCAAACCATAAATGGCTGGATATATAACATGCTCTCAAAAAGAGCAATCAAAATCAGTGTAGATGATGTAACCATCAGAGGCTTGGTTGTAAAAGGTTGTCCACAGGGAGGGGTGCTCTCACCACTACTATGGAACATGGTCTTAGACTCCTTGGTCAGCCACCTCAATGATAACAACTACTACACAATAGCATACGCAGATGACCTAGTGATTCTGCTAACAGGAAGATTCGAGGAGACACTCTGCACTTTAATGCAGGAGGCCCTCAATATCATAGAACAATGGTGCAGAGACCATTCGCTGTCAATAAATCCAAAAAAAGACTGAGATGGTCCTCTTTACGAAAAAAAGGAAGCTTGCAAAACATCAAGCCCCAAAGCTCCTAGATACCAAACTTAATTAATATTTAGGGGTCACCTTTGACAATAAGTTAACATGGAACTCCCACTTAGAAAACAGAGTTAAAAAAGCATATATTTCTTATGAGCAGGGTCGTTGAACCATCGGCCGCACCTGGGGAATGTCACCTAAGGTTGCTGCCTGGATCTACACTGCCATCATCAGACCTATGCTAACGTACGGTGCGATTGCCTGGGGAGCTAAGGCAAACCAGCTGACAGTCGTCCGTAAACTGGACCAAATCCAAAGAACAGCATGCCTCAACACAACAGGAGGCATGAGAACCACACCAACAAGAGCTATGGAGGTAATCCTCGGTCTCACTCCCCTTGACATATACATCAAGGAGGTTGTTTTGATGACCATGGCACGTCTGCGCTCTACTGGTATACAACCTGATGTAGGATCCAGTAAACTGAGACGTAACTTGTGGCATGAGGTCCTCAGGGAGATCCCACTGTTGCAGGCCAATACGGACTCGATTCCACCGCGATATGCCTTCAACAGGCCCTACAAGGTAATCTTTAAAAACAACTCACAAGACCTATTGGAAGAAGGTGCAATCCGCATCTTCACAGATGGGTCTAAATCAAATGTAGGCTCAGGATGTGGTATTTTTTCCAGATCCCTGAATCTAAACATAAAATGGGCTGCAATGCAGGTGTTGCTCAAACAGAGCTCACTGCTATCTGCATCGCTGCTAAAGAGATTACCAAAAGGAAAACCACAGGTAATAATATATACATCCTTACGGACGGTAGACAAACACTACTAGCCCTGAACAGACCACGTATTACATCAGGCCTAGTACTAGAATGTCACATGGCCTTAATCGAAGCCTGTAACAACAACACGGTCACTTTAGGCTGGATCAAGGGCCATGATAAATCGAAAGGAAACAGTATTGCAGACTCGCTAGCCAGGAAGGCAGCCTCCCAAAAACTCTTGGGACCTGGCACTTTCATTGGTCTATCGGTGTCAGCAACGGCCGACCTATTAAAGGAACACTCCCTTAATAAGTTTAAGGGTAGATGGGACGACGCAGAAGGCTGCAGGCTTGCCAAGGAACTGCTACAGTACCCGGACAGCAAAGTAGCCAAAAAATACGTGACTATCAACAGGCGGAACCTACGAACAACCACGGGAATTCTGACTGGTCACTGCCACCTACGAAAACACCTTCACAGACTGGGTTTATCTAACACCCCACTTTGTAGAGGATGTGAACAAGAAGATGAGACTGTCGAACACATTCTTTGCGAATGTCAGACACTCTCTCAATTTAGGTTTCAAGTATTCGGCGAGTACAGGCTAACATACGCCAATATGAGGGAACTTAATTCAGGCGACGTTATCGCCTACTTCAAGGAAGTAGGCTGGATGACGAGCTAGAAGGAAGTTTTGAACCTCAGAAGGATGCACAATGGGCCAATTGTGGCCTAAGTGCTGTGGGGCCACCCACCCTTCAAATCTTTACAGATACAGAGATGGGCAATGATTTTTTTTATACCACTATGAGTAAGCAGAGATTCCTTTTCATAATGCGATGTATTAGGTTTGATGACAAAGCAACAAGAGCAGTGAGACTACAAACTGATAAGTTAGCACCCATTCGTGATACGTTCAATTATTTAGTGAATAAGTGTGCCGAGCTTTATACACCAAGTGAATATCTTACAGTTGATTAACAATTGGTAGCGTTTCGTGGAAATTCCAATTTTTGTCAGTATATTCCTTCCAAACCTAATAAATTATGGAATAAAGATATTTGCATTGGTGGATGCCAGAACTTTTTATAACCTGAAGATGGAAGTTTACTTAGGAAACCAACCAGATGGACCTTTCAAAGTAAGCAATTCTGCCTCAGATGTGGTAATCTGGTTAATTACTCCTGTAAGTAAAACTGGGAGAAACATAACCATGGATAATTGGTTTACCAGTATTTCACTTGCTAATGACTTACTGGAGAATCATAAATTAACATTAGTTGGAACACTAAGAAAGAATAAAATACAAATTCCTTTTGAATTCCAGCCTAATAAAACACGCATTGAAAAAAGCACTCTATTTGGATTTACGAAAACCATTACAATGATGTCGTATGTCCCCAAAAAAAGAAAATCGGTCATACTAATTTCAACTCTACATAGAGATACTGCTATCGATAAAGATTCGGGAGATGCTCAGAAAGAAGAACAATTGACATTTTATAATAGCACGAAAGGTGGAGTGGATACCAACGACAAGCTATGTGCCACTTACAATGTTGGAAGAAAAACAAGAAGATGACCCACGACTATTTTTTTCCATCTTATCAATGTGTGTGCCATAAATGCTCTTGTGATCTATAACTCCGCACGCAACGGCGAGCTAATGAAAAGAAGAAATTTTTTGAAAAAATTAGGTCGCGAATTAGCGCAACCCTATCAGATGCAACGAAAGGATGATTCACACATTCCACAAAAAATTAGAAAACGGCTGCATAGTTACTTTCAAGAAGAAGCAGAAGAAGAAGTCCAAATCCCTCTTGTTGTTGGTCCAAACCCCAGAAAAAGATGGCATATTTGCCCACGATCAAAAAATAAGTCGAGTAGGATTACCTATATAGTTTGCCATAAACATGTATGTCAAGATCACCAAAGAAATGTTTGTTCCGATTGTTATAATGATCAATAAAATATTTTCAGTTTTTGTATTAGATATATATTTTGAAGCATATTATTATTTGTAATGCTTTTTTAATGTTTTTTTCATATTAAAAGATTTGTACCATTATAAGGATATATAAATTTAATTTTTCTCCTAAAAAAGGCGACTCTTAAAAAAATGCCTCTATTGCACATTGGCGCCATATGGCGCCACTCGACTACTTATGTCAGTCCAAGCACGCCAATACTTAAAGGTTAATAAAGTTCATTTATTGTTATTATTATTATTAAGGTTTTATTGGCCTTCAAAGTAGTGTGCTTGGTTTTAAAATTGTTAGATAGTAATTTGGTAATTATTGATACACCCTCTAATTATTTATACTATTGGACATGATTTTTTGTAAGCTTTTTAATTATGTATCCCAAGTAGGGGTTTGCTATTTAAAGTTTTTTAGTTGGAGTAGGTGGTGCCTAGGGGGTTGATGGGGGATGTCATTTTAGTTTCCTCTTCCTATCCTAGAAACAGTTTTATGTATTTTTGGATATCATCGTTCATTTGTGAGATTGCTCATTGTAAGTTTTTAAATTATCACACCATATAACTTTCAAATAGGTTCTTGTATTGTTAAATTTCAAAAAGTAAAATATGTGATGCAGACAAAGTGAAAATTGACAGCAAACAATTAGAACCATAATATTAGTTTGAAAAAGTGAAAAAGGCCAAACAAAAAGATGTATAAATATAGAAAACATTAATCAAATGGGAATTATTATTAGGTAAAAATGCAATAAACAAGCCAGTCATAAAGTGATTAAGCATAATGTATATAAAAAATACCTGTACCAAATAAATAATAAAAAGCTTTAAAAACATATATCAATACTCTAAACATACTCAAGCAATAAGTGTGGTCCACTTTTTGCTAGATAACTTATGGACTACGTATTCTACCGCCTGTATCGTTGATTTCCCTTTACGAAATCCAAACTGCCTATCAGAAAGACCATGCTTTTCCTCCAATTCACTCTCTAGTCTGTCCCTGAGAATTATCTCGAAGATTTTACAGAAGGTATCTATTAGGCAAATTGGACGGAATGTTGGGTTGCCTTTTTCATCTAATTTTCCCTTTGGTATTAGACTAACCTTAGTAGTTTTCCATGATTTGGGCATACTTTGTTGTATTAAAATGGTGTTCATGATGTTCTTGACCGTATTAGCATTCCACGTTAGTACTTCTCCAACAGCTTCTGGAGTTATGCCATCTGGACCTGGTGATTTCTTTGGTTTTAGTTTCTCTCCGTGGACAAGTGATTGGCGGACAATTCTGGACTGGAGTTAGGATTATTAGTGTTTCATTTCTCTCCGGAAATAATTTTCGAATTTGCTTCTCCTTTTCCTCATCTGCCAGAGTGTAGGGGCTTTCAAAATGTTTCAGCCCTTTCATGGCTATTTTATATCCAGTGCCCCAGATATCGTTCTCAAGATGGGCGCAAAGATTCCGCCAACATTCCCTTTTTGATTTTATGATTTCCCTTTTGAGTATTTTCCGGACTTCTTTAAGATTGCTCTGGAGGTATATAATTTCGCCTGCCTTCGCGTCCGAATTAATTGCCCTAACTATTTGTCGTCTAATTTGATTTGCTCTGCTTCTGGTTTCCTGTGTGTCTTCATTCCACCAATATGGCTGGATTTTCCTCACGTTACAATACCTTCTACTTTGTTCTTGTGGCACTTTCACACTGGAAATGAGAGTTTCTGTGTTTCTGATATAATCTCTCCTTTTGTCGAGTTCTTTGTGGAATTCTTTCTTATTGAACCAGCATCTACCTGGATGTGGAAGTCTTGGTCTAATTTTGGTGTTCTCAATTTCAAAGGTGATATATTTGTGTAGACTAAGACTTTCCTCATCTAGAATCATCTAGTCTTTAATGTTTCTAATCACGTTCTCTGTTGCAAATGTAACATCAATATGTGAACGGGATTCACCTCTTACAAAAGTTGGAGCATTTCCTTCATTTGCCGCTTGTAGATTTAGACTTGCGGTCCATTCTGTAAGAATTTCACCTCGTGCGTCTGTAACCGGCACGCCCCACAAGGGCGATTTGGCATTTAGGTCTCCTGCCAGAATAACTTTCTTTCCAGATTTCCTCACTTCTTCCATAACTGTGTCTAGTCTCAGACTATACTCATTATTCATCAAATTTGGTGAAATGTAAGGACTGAAAATTACTATTTTTTCCAGAGTAAGTTTAACATAGCCGTTACCCTTGCTGTAGCTAATGGCTTTGACGTTCTTGTTTACACAGAGTATAGCACTATCCTTATATCTGTCCGCCATCCCTCTAGGATTTTCGACTTCCTTCTTATTAGGTTCCGGTACCAGAATAATATCAGCATTATTATTTAAAGCTGTTTAGTTTGAAAAGCCAGGTCTTGCGCTATTTTGGATCGACCAACATTTATTGCCATCGACGTGAAAAATGCTTTTAACACAGCCACATGGAGAATAATTATTCACCAACTTGAGGACATAGGGGTCAGTCAGTACATCGTTGGACTGATCGAGAATTACTTCCAAGGAAGGGAATTAATTAACAGGACAAAGAAGATGAAGACATTCATGGGAGTACCTCAAGGTTCCGTAATTGGTCCAACCCTATGGAATGTTATGTACAATTCAGTTCTTGAGATTGAAGTTCCGACAGGTTGCTGCACCATAGCGTATGCTGACGATCTCGCCATAATAGTAACAGCAAACACTGCGGATGAGCTAATACGAAAGGCAAATATCACACTGCAACTCATTGCCAATTGGATGAAAACCAATAAACTGAACATAGCTCCAGAGAAAACCGTGGCGATTATTCCAAAAGGCAAACGAGACAAGAGCAATGTCATTTTTAAAATGGAAAACTCGTCTATAAATCCGGAGAAATCGATGAAATATCTCGGATTCTGGCTCGCCGACAAATTAAGCTTCAAGACATGTAGAAAAAGGCTACAAAAGTTGTAAGCAACCTTAAAAAAATAATGCCAAATGTTAAAGGACCAAGTTATGGTAAAAGACGACTATTGAATGGAGTAGTGAATTCGACTATACTATATGGGTCATCAATATGGGTTAATATCCTGAGACTAGCCAAATATAAAGATATCCTGGAAAAATTGCAACGGAAAATGCTTCTGAGAACTTGTTCAGCCTTTAAGACAACCTCCATAAAGGCCCTACAAGTTATAGCCGGAGAACTGCCAATATATTTGTTAGTAAGAGAAAGGGCTCTAAATTCGGAACGTAGAGAAGAAGACCCATCGTCAAGAATAGGGAGAATAAGAGCACAGATGATACAAGAATGGCAGGACGAGTGGAATCCGGAAACTAGAGTTGCCCAATGGACCAACCGGTTAATACCCAACTTAGAGACGTGGATTGCATGTAAGCACAGAACTACTAACTACTACCTGACCCAAGTACTATCAGGACATGGAATTTTCAAAAAATACGCACACAGATTTAAGAAAAGCAGAACCTCTAGATGCAACTACTGCAAAGACATTGATGATGCCCAGCATACCTTATTTGAATGTTCAAAATGGGAAGATATAAGATATCGAATCTACATAAAACTGGAAACACATCTAACACCAGATAACCTAATTTAGTGCATGACACGAGTAGTAAAAAACTGGCATATTTTTATGAAAAGTATAGAGAAAATAATGTAAACAAAAGAGATTGACGAACGAATTAGATGAGATAGTAAAATTTTTCAGGCAGTGTCAGTAGCATATCAGCATTCAAGTATCAAATGTTTTAATTAGTAATGACAAAAACCACTTTACTACTATCCACTAGATCAAAAACATATAGCCTGTGCCAATCCTGGTGGAAGTGGTCCAAGGAGGGATTAAAAACTGTTAAATTCTTTAGTAAAACCATGAAAAAATTTACCTAATGATTGAAAAAGTGTTAATATTCCGTCATAGAAAATTAACACTGTTTAATATTGAATGATAGACTATCTTAAGTACTCTGGGTGAAAGGTGTAATTTCAAGAATATTGTAGGATACTTAAAAACAACTCAGCATGTTAATAGATATGCTCTTGCTAATGGCCAACTGGGTTGATACTATTGTGTGAAAATTAAATTAAACAACAATAACATTAATAATTAGCAGGATAGTATGACATATAATAATATTGAGAAGGTCCTAAACTAAATAATATGAAACCTCAGATTAACAAATAAAATAGATATGTTTGTTTTGAATTTTTCCTGCCTCAAACATTGAGTCACATTCTAAGCTCACCTGCGGACACTTCCACTGCTTTGCCATATTTACAAATCCTCTTTAGTTGCAGGAAAAAAAAATTGTTAAAAAGTCATGCAAGTAAAAAAAGTCATACTAATTTATGCATTTGAGTCGCTGATAATACTTGAATTTTATTTAATAAAGGCATATTCTTATATGAATTTTAAACAAGTATTTGTTGTATCCTTAGATACCTTTATGGTTATAACGAAAAGTGGCAACATTGCTAAAAATTTCAGTACCTGTTTAATGTGTCAATAGTAATCTATTTAGTAGTTTTGTCCTTGTTTAATTACCATATAAAGAGAGATGCAAATATCGTCAGAGTGTGATCGACAATCATTTTAAATACACCCTAGTATTGTAGTAAATAATGTCAAACGGGGTTTGTTTATATGAGCGCCATTACGACTAGAGAGTAAACATTTAATTCGTTCGTTTTGATTGTTTTTCAAGAGTTTAAGTGATAAAATGAACTTTTAAGTTAATTAATTTTGGATTATCATGGTTCGTCGGTGCCAAGTTTGTCAGAAAACCAGCTGAAATTACCAAGGCCATGTATCTACAATACCATCCCCACTTTTTGTAATTCATTCATTATTTCACTACTGGCGTTTAGAATTGTGGGAAAGAATACAAGAACTATCAGAGTGACGGAGTGAATTTATGTATAACTATATTCACATGTCTTTCTGTATAATAAAATATGCAAACTTCTCGGCAAATTTAATGGGCAGAATGACCATGGTCGATAGCCCTTTGTAAGAATTTGCAATAAACAACATAAATAATAATATTTAAAATATGAATAATGATGTATATAAAAATTATGAGGAGAAATCTACTTGTATCAAAGAAAAACATTGATTTTTCAAAAACGATACCAATAAAACTATAGGAGAAACATAAATTAATATACAGTTTTAAAAATAGTTTAATTAGAAGAATATAGGGACTAATTTACTTGTATTGAAGAAAACATTTATAATGATAAGCTACATATTTTAAATCTTTGAGATAACTTACCAATAAATGCCTTTTGGTCTTTAATCCAGGGTAATTCTACACTGGGATCATATTGCTGAAGTGAATTTTTTATTCTCAACTGCTCATTTTCTTCAACTCCATTTAAATCAATGAATTCAATATTACACTGAAAAGTAAATAAAAATATATTTAAGTTTATATTCCACAGGCACAAAATTATGTCAATGGTAAGATGATCCATTGCAGATAATATAATAAAAATAATTGATTATCTTACCAGTTCACTTGACTCCATTGTGATAAAAAGTACTTTCAATATATAAAAGTGAATTACAATTTCATTACTTTCACAATATGAACACTAATAACATTATTTGCACTACACTTCGAAATTGGTTAAGTTTCTCACGTTAGACTTCAAACTTCGTTCTCCGGTAACGACAAACGACAGAGTGTTGGTAACTTCCTGCTTCTAATCCGTGCGAGCTACGTTCGTTCAGGTAAATAGAAAGTTGAGGATCCACGCATGTGTTGTACGAATTTGAGTGCAGAAGAACTACTTTGGGGTTACCTGTATACAATCCTTTGTGTTTGACAAGATAAAATATATCCAAATCAGAATGAATTCCAAATATTTTGATGTATTCTACGAATCCATTAAAACTAGTAAGTCGATGTTTTCCTGTGAAGTCTTATAATCTCCTATTATGACCAACTATTTGTTTATGTACAACTGTTCTATTGCTTTTTATTTTGTACAACTTTATAAATTAACTATATACTTTTTAAAGAAAGAATACACTTGAATGAGTGAAGTATTGAGTGTGAATTTGTAAAATAATTTCTACCAATTTCCCTCTACATATTAATAAAAATTGTAGATTTATTTATAAAAAAAACGCACCTGTAGTTCGAACGCTTTTTAAATGACCTTCATATTAACAAATCAGTGGTGACGTTTCTTATATAACAATAACCTAATTCTTGAATTCAGAAGTTAAATGAATTTCTCTGAGTGCAAATGTATTTTAATATCTGTGAAGGTGATTAATAGGTGATTTCCAAAGTAAAGAAAAACAATCAACGATTTAATACATTTCTAAAGTGAAAATGTTGAGCTCAGTAGCTATTGTTTTAGTTACTAATAGAATTATTGCTGGAAAAGATACGAATATAACACACGAATTCCTTGCATCACAGTTAGGTTTATTGAATTTTCAAGTGGAAAAGTTTGTGATTACAGTCGAACATGAAAATGTTTTGACCAAAGAGATAGGTACTCTCTTTAAACAATACGATTTGGTCATAGTAATTGGTGAATTGAAAAATGACGTCCTGTTTAAAGCCTTAGGAAATATTTTTGGCGATTATTTGAAAATTAACGAATCCATAAAGAATCCAAAGAACTGTGATGAAGAAATAATGAAATTACCATCACTAGCTAAACTGTTAACTAAAGATGACCTCCCATATCCTGTGATTTACTTACAAAGAATATTTATTCTTAAGGAAGCATATGTAGAAATACAATTCTCAGAAGTTTTGAAGTCCCATTTAGAACAGTATACGACACCTTCAATATTTAAAAAGAATATTCAAGTTAATTTAAATGGCAACTATAAAAAAATGGCAGATCTTTTAAATAAGTTGGTTAATGTGGAAATCAAAAAAGTTGATAGTACTCTTGCTGTGAGCAGTAACAGTTTTGAAAATATGGTAGAAGCTGTAGACATTCTAAAGCATGAGTTACATGAAAGTTTTTTACACTCAGATGAGGATGAAGAAGCTTTAAAAATAATTTATGAGAGTGGAAATGAACATTTACAAAAAAGCTTAAAGGTGAGTAGACTACAAATAATCTAATAAGGTAATTCTTTTGTATTTCTATCCAAAATTCAAAACACAGTTATTGTGGTTAATGTGCTCTTAATGTACTTAAATTTAATATTTTCAAATAGGAAACTAATAGAGTGCATATTTGCCAATTGAACATGTACCTGAGTAAAGTATATAAGATAATGTTGTCATGATGTGATAAGTAGGCAAATAGTAAAATGAAATCAACCATAATTCATATACATGAACTTAAATATTATTTTTAAAATCTAATAATCCTGGGCCTGAAGTTGGCAGACATCTGACAAAAAAAATGTTTACGTACAGATATCCAGAGAAACAGTGAAGTTTCTAAATACTCCAAGACGAATTTTGTCCATTATCTCGGCATCTTCTTTTGGTAAATTTTGAAAAAAAAATTTTGCTTTGCTCAAAGTTTTTTAAATTGTCAAAAATTAATCTACTTTCAGTTATTTTAATTGTTTACGCAGAGATCTACTTAGCTTACAATACTCAATAAAAGTACACTCAATTGCATCTTACCCAGCAAAAAATGTTACTATCACCTGCAAATTTCAATCAAGGAGTCCTCTATAATTTTCTTGATGATAGACTTAATTTTGAAGAAGATGAAACAATTCAAAATATGAGTAATCTCATCTCTGCAAAGTCCGAAGCTCAAATGATACTGCAGGGCCATCACTAGTTGAAAATCTCTTTGGTCCAGAGGAAGTAACCAATTTTGCAAATAGTGTATGTGATTTTTGGCCTTTAATTAAAGAAATTCCAGACATTGATATTTCCGATAAAGGCACCAGACATGCTAATACATTAAGAAAACTTATTGTTTGCACCACAGGAATTTTGCAAAAGTTCTCTGTCTCTCGTTGTTGCTAATAAGCCTCTGTTCAATGACTACTGAGAGGATTATTTCTCATTTCAACAAAATAAAATCCTATTTTAGGGAATCATCCCTTGTACAATGTAATAGTGTTTGTAATGTTTTTAAGATTAGTGACTCTGTTTTAACTATGTACTTTACTTTTATTTTGTACGAGTCTTTGAAGTGTGATAACTTATTGTACACCCTGACCATGATGCAGTGAGGATAGTTTTGTTAATGAACTGAAAGCACTCTGCTCATATTTGTACCAACACACACAACTGGTTCTTTCATTTATTCATCTCTGGTATACTCAGCTGACCTCACTTTGTTTTTCACTTGTTTAAAATAAAAACTCCAGGAAGAATTTCTCCAAATCATTGGTTCCCAACGGGGGCGATACCGCCCCCCTGTGGGCTCTGCAGCCTTTTAGAGGGGCAGTAGCGGATTCAGAAGCAAATAAAAAGCAGTCAAGAGGAATGGTGAAATAAAAATGATTTAATAAGGGTTAATAAGCAGTTTTAAATTAGCATTAATAATAATACTAATAATTATAATAATTTCTTTTAGTTCAGAATAGAAGTATATGACTTGTCCTCGCACATTGATAAGCGAACGCGCGATGTTCATACAAAATAACATGTTTTGACATGTTCGCACACAGACAAGTTGAATCATGCACGAAATGAAACGTATAAAAGCAACAGCTCTACCAATTTTTTGTTAGTTAGTTGTATGTGCTTGGCCGAGATATATAGTCGTGAATCATAAGCTCTGCCGTAGTAAATAATCGTGAGTGGTGTGTCATTTTATAAACATTACTATCTATAAATCTATTGAGAATTTAATTTTTGTATGAAAATGGCTGAATCTACTTCTAAATTAAAAAAGAAATGCCGGCAATACAGTATTGAATATTTAAAATATGGATTTGCGGAATCTGTTTAATTTGCCGAAAAGTTTTTTCAAATGAAGCTATGAAACCTTCTAGGCTACAAGAGCATTTATATAAAATGCATCCTGATAAGAAGAACAAAGATATATTCTATTTTCAAGAACTCAGAAAACAATATTTAAAACAGCCAACTATATCAAACCTTTTTGCATTGTCTTCTAAACGAGACGATGGTGGGCTACGAGCCTCGTATAACGTTTCATTGTTAATCGCAAAGTCAGGAAAACCACACACCATTGGCGAGGAATTAATTTTGCCGGCAGTCGAAGAGATATTAAAAACTGTTCTCCATCATAAGACACCATTTGATATCATTAAAAAAATTCCTCGCAGTAATAATTCAGTGCAGAGAAGAATAGATGAAATGGCAAATGACATTGAAATATCATTTTGCGATTACCTAAAGACTTGCAAATTTTCCATTCAACTCGATGAATCGTAACGAAGCTCTACTCTTATCATACGTACGATTTATAAAAGAAGAAAAAATTCATCAAGAGTTATTATTTGCTAAGAATTTGGAATATGATACAAAGGGACATTCTATATTTAATATCATGCAAGAATTTTTTCAAGAGAAAGAAATTCCTATTAGCAATATTTTGTCTGCTGCAATGACTGGGCGTCATAAGGGTTTTATAGCACATTTGAGAAAAGCAGTGCTAAATGTACTCGCTGTACATTGTATTATTCACCATCAGCATTTGGTTGCAAAAAAATTAAATGAACATCTGCATGCGTCCCTCAATAACGTTATTAAAGCAATCAATATCATTAGAAGCAATTCATTGAATGGCTGTTTGTTTCATAAGCTTTGGAATGAAAATGATGAAGACTACAATCGCTTGCTGCTGCACACAGAAGTACGTTGGCTCTCTAAAGGTGTTTGTCTGAATCGTTTTTTAAATCTATTTGACTCAGTGTTGGAATTTCTTGAAGAAAACGAACAATTGCGCGAAAACCTGATTACGTCAAAAAATGACATCGCTCATTTGACGGACCTGTTTAAAGTATTTAATCAAGTTAATCTACAATTGCAAGGTGATGATTTAAATTTAATTAAAACTAAAAACGTCATAGCTGCTTTTGCAGGAAAACTTCTTATATTCAAAGGAAATCTTGGTAGAGGTGAGTACAACAATTTTCCCACATTATCAACAGTGTCTGCAAAACCGGAAGATTTACTTACTTACTGCCACCACTTGGAAGTTCTTCATGTTGCTTTTACAGAGCGTTTCCAAGATATTTTAAACATGGAAATACCAAGTTGGGTTATAGATCCTTTCACAAACTGAGATGACACATCTGAATTGAAATAGTCCAATAGATGACATGTTTCTGACCAATAGATGACTTGATTATTTTCAAACTTCTTTAACCGGCATTGATCTTGGAAAAGCATAACTGATTTTTTCCCCTCTTCTCAAGATTTCTGGTTGAGATATTTTTCCAATTACTTGGTCCATGGATATAAAAGAGATTTCCTCTGGATGTGGAACAAACTCTTTTTTCATTCTGTCTGTGGATTTTAATCCCATAACTTGAATGTCTGATTTTTTATCTTGCACCACACATAGATAAACAAATTTAGTTTGATTACGTTTACCACCTAAGAATTCACACAAGACAAAATCTCCCTCCTTGAGAAGTTTGAAATTAACTGGTTCGTATGATAAATCACCTTCTTCATTGTTGACGTCTTCGAAATCTTCATCCCATGGAGAAGAGTCGGCACTTTCAATCGATAATGATTCTGAACTCGTTGAATCACTATCAACCTGTCCTTTAAGTGTGCCGTTTCTTTTTTAGCCTTTGTTTTTTTTTCTTCTGTTCTTCAGCAGATTATTTCTTTTCTTGTAACTCTTTTCGTTTTTGTTCTCTTTCTTCCTTCCTCTTAGCTTGATTTTCAGCTTTCTATTGCTTATCTTCTTCCTTCTTCCGGTAATACATAATCGTTTGGGGCGATGTGAGTACACAAGGAATTTTTTCCTTTTTCATCCTTCTAGATGTTTGTGGTTTTGTATCAGGCCAAAATAGCACTCGCTTGAATGGAGATGGAATTGTGGGATCTGCGATGTTTGTTGACTTCATGCTGCAATTTGTATTATTTTTTTTGTTTGGCGTTAACTCATGATTTACTTCTTTCAACTGTATTACAGATGGCCCTGGTTCTGCTATGAAACTCTCAGGTATCTGTTCTTGCTGTGGGGCCGCTGCGTTACTGCCAGATGCTAGTGGCTCGGCAACAACATTTTCAGAAGCTGAAATATCATTATTTTCGTGTTGATTATTGTCTGAAGTTTCCGGAACTTCTTGCAGCGGCATCTGAAAGATAGAACATACATTAGTGGTTCTAATCGTAAAATATAATGCTGATTTACCCGTTCAATTTTAGATTTACTTTGTCTCCAAATGTTGTAGAGAGACCAATCTTCTTTGGGTCCTTTCCAGTCACCCTCATTATTTTTAAACTGCGACATTTTCTCTTCACCAATTTCTTTCTCCAAATGTAGCAGAAATGTATTTATTACATTCATATCCGTTTTTGCTCTTGGCGTTGGGTTATTTAGTGGCAAATTTATAATTTGGGGGTTCCAAGGTACCAGTCCGCATTTCTTAAACCCGTTTTGTAAAATGGAAGGATCAATATTTTCTATAACTTTGAGAAGTGGAGGAAAATCTTTTTTCTTCAGCTCTTCTTCTGTGTGAGACATTCTCCAGTCTTGAACCTGTTTTCTCCAGTGTGTTTACAAGCTATGAAAGACCGCAACGTCCATGGATTGTATAAGGTGGGTTGCATTAGGATATAATGCAATTAGCTCAATACCATTCTTCACACAAAATTTTGATACATGTAGAGAAATGTGGAAAGAGTATCTGTCAAGGAAAAAAAACAACGGGAAGTTCAATGTTCTCTTTCTGGAGCCACGGATGAAAAATGTTCGCCATATATTCATAGAAAATTTCCTGGGTCATCCACCCGTTTTCGAATCTTCCTATTGCCCAGTCCTCAGGGACCGCCTCAGCAATTTGTAGCGGTATTCTCTTGTAACGAAAAACAATCATTGGAGGAGCTATCTGGCCAGAGGCATTGGCAGTTAATAAGACAGTAATGTTTTCTTTTTCATTATTAGCTCCTGCTAAGTATACCTATTTGCTACCTTTCTCAGCCAATACTCTACCACTTTAGGGGTTCAAGTAGAATACAGTTTTGTCCGCATTGAACACTCTAGACGGATTCTGCATTGCATTGACGAGCTCTCTTTCTGAAATATAGGACCATACTTCTTTGAACCATTGCGCTAAATTTTCGCTGGTGACATTTGCTCTGGAACAATTTATACCACTTTTCTCCTGGTACTCTCTCTAATCCTAACTCTCTGGCTAGCCTCGCGACAGTTATCATGAAAGTATTTTTTGTTAATGGAAAACCGGCCCTGGACATGGAAAGTATCCACTCTACCAAAATTTTCTCTTGTTCAATGGTAAAAATTCCCTTTGGGCCCATTCTTTTCCCTATTGGCAACTTCCCATTAACTTTGTACAAAAGTGTAATTCTAGGTATTCCATGTTTTTTAGCCGTTGCCTTAACGGAATTTCCTCTTCGCACTTCATCTAAGGCATCTAGCATATTCTCCTGGGAGTATTTCATAATTTTTCTTTGGTGATTCGGCATCTACAAACAAAACCGAAGAATTTTCACTCCAGAGTGAGACTGATACAATGACATAAAACCCAATAGCTGACACCTATATGACCAATTGTTGACACCTATATGACCAATTGTTGACACCCCTGTCATCTTTTGGTTCCCAACATCTCTTTATATCCAAATTTATTTGTGTATTCATGAAGAAGCAAAACGTTAATTTCGTCTAACCAGCTGAAGAAATTGCGAAATCTGATGCCTGACATCGGATGTCAACTATTAGCCTCAAGAGGTTCAGTTAGACCAAAAGCTGACACTACACTAACACATCTGTTATTTATTAAATATAAATCTAATGAAGGGAAAACATAATCAAAGCAGTAATACTAATTTTCTAGCTTCAAAGATTCAGCATATTTCAATCCATAAGTAAAACAAATGAAAAAATGTAAACTTACCTCCCTAATATTCTCATTAGACATGTACAAAAACCAGACTACAATTTGACACTCTTTGAACGAAAACGTGTTCACGGGAGTAGTTCTCATTACAGAATGAGAAAACGGTTACAAATAATCAAGCGTGATCTAAGCAATGTTGCCAACTGTTAGATTTCAGTATGAAATGTTCGTATGTTTTAATATAGGTAGTTTTTGAAAGGGTGTCATGCATTGGCATGGAAATTGGGGGTGTTATCTATTGGTGGCTTTACCTTATGTTTTGTTTGTTTTTTGTATTAAAAATAGTTTTTGTATTTTGATCGTGTTCTATTAAATATTATTTATAATTTATGTTTTATTTTCTTGTTTTCT
Organism: Galeruca laticollis; assembly: GCA_963921935.1. Lineage (NCBI taxonomy): Eukaryota > Metazoa > Arthropoda > Insecta > Coleoptera > Chrysomelidae > Galeruca > Galeruca laticollis. Next base: position 147,558,635 of record OY998179.1, on the reverse strand, counting down.
GGGCTTAATGTATTTTAAGAAATAGGCTCCTAAATGAATCTAGAATTTATTACAATTGGTGAAAGTCCAAATTTGTGAATCCATTTGGATACACAAAAGTACGTTAAAAGATGCCCTGCTAGGTAAACATTTTTTTGTGGGATGTCAACTTTAGGGTCATATAATCTACTGTGTATGTAATAGTTTTGTAAGATTGATATTTTATATTCTGGATTAAACTGATTATTAAAAAAACTGTAATAAGTTGAACTTTTAGCGGAGAACACCTGAATTCAACTATTGAAATTCGAAATTAATACTATGCGAAACTAAATCATGTAAATATTTATACGAAAATTTCATAGTAAGGAAGATCAAATATTTCCCTTTTTTTGGATCACAGAAGGAATAATTCCCTATCTTATTTGTCGTTTATAACAATTAATATTTATAATTGTTAATAATTACGTTATTTTTGATTACTTTCATCATTAAGTAAATTGTCTCTTTTTCTTATCGGGTTTTTGAAAATCATTGATTGAGATTAGGTAAATCTAAGTTTATCGAGTTTCTTAAAACTATTTCATTTTAGATTGCTTTAATTCTTCTTAAGCTACCATCTTATAGAAGGTTGGTAAATTGCTACCTGTCTATTGCAATTCCAATTAGCGTCTGTGGGCTTAGTCTAGTCTCATGTTTATTATTTGTATCAGTTTATCAAGTTTTTATTTCTATTAATTCTACTACTTGTTCTTATTATTCTATCTAATGCTTGCTATAGAAGCCCTTATTGGCTATTAAAAGTTACAATTAGTATTGTGTTTACTTATATCATGCAATAAGTAATTCAACAATATTTATTTCAGGTAATAGAAAAATGCATTTCAACTTATGGTCCCAATAATGTTTTTTTGAGTTTCAATGGTGGAAAAGATTGTACAGTACTATTACATTTAATTTACACCATTTTGAAACTGAAGTATCCATATTATAAAACACCGATCATTTGTTTGTATGTTAAAAGTCAGGAAACATTTCCAGAACAAGATTTATTTATCTCCCAATGCCAGACATATTATAATTTGGATATTATGGTGGTGACTATGGGGATCAAGGAGGCGCTGACTCATATTTTAACAGTTAATCAAAATTTGAAAGCTTGCTTAATGGGAACCAGAAGAACAGATCCTTATTCGGAAAATTTAGTGGAGTTTCAGGTAAATTATTTATATTTTTTATATTATAGGATGCGTGCAATTCAACATTTATTTATTTAGATACATTCATTACAAAAAAACAGTTTTGTATATAAAATATACAAAAATCAAATTACTTACATACTAAATTAGAATATACTAATTATTTATAATACAGTATCTGAACAGAAAACGCCATTCACCATCTGTTTAATGGATGGAAATTAAAATTTAATAAGTATAAAAACATATTGCGAGCAGGTTGGCCAAGAAATTTCTGTCCTGGCTATGATTCATTTAAAAATGACTATATAATATAATAGAAACATATTTTAATAAAAAAATTAATGAATATTACTCAGGATCAGAAGTAAAATTTTGTTGTTCAAATTCAGGAGACTCGTCATAATTTTCTTCTTCTGTTATTTCTACAATATCTCGTATAGTTGGAGGCATATGGTCTCCAATGAATCCTGGTGGTTTTAAATAATGCTGCAATTTTTAGGTAGGCATAAACTTATTTTTTTTAAAAAAAGTTTATATCCCCAATTACAGGTAGTCCAAGAAATATACAATCAGTAAGTAATGCCTATGTTCTGGCCTTTTCCAAACCACTTGTGTACATCTGAGGGTATGAGTTGGCTTCTTGCTCTTGTGGCATCATCCAATTGTTTCAGGGTGGGGAAGTTACTTTGTCCCTAGTTGTTTTTCAACTAATAGGTCCCTGAAAACCAGCTGAAAAACAGGGTTTCAAAATCGAACGTTAGGTTAGATTATATGAGACAGCAACTTGGCTGAAGTTGGTTATGATGCAATTTTGTTCTAGTTAATTTATGTTATGGACTTGTTTTTAGGGGTAACTAGGTTAACTCCTAAGTTGAAGCAATTGGTTGTTGGAGATAACAATCAGTTATGTGTATATCGACCCGTGCAGAAGCCTATACCCTCTGTCGCGAATGTCTTCTACGTGATTGGCGGCTTTCAGTTTTTCACGATGATTTTTTAGGAGACAGTGATTGTCAAAGTTAAGTGAAATTTTTGATACGAAGTCCTTGACAGTGGGTATGTCGGCTTGTTCGTGTAACCATGAGGTTTTTGGAGTAGCATGTTTTGTATTTGATTGCCATGCGCAGACACTTGTTCTGTATCACCTGCAGGCAGAGATTCACAGGCTTGGCTTGGTTTTAAAAAGCTTGGCTTGAAATCACGCCAAACTTTTAAACATACCAAGCCAAGCCTAGTCATTTTTTCTCAAGCCAAGCCAAGCTTTTTTGAAAAAAGCTTGAACTACCAAGCTTTTTCTAGCCCAGCTTTCAAGCTTTTGAAGGTATTAACTGTTAAAAATAATGTAATAAATTTTTTTAAAGTAACTAGATAATCTATTTAATGTTCTCTACGGAGGTTCTTAGGATGTGCGTTGAAAAAAAGTTTTTATGCTTAATTACCAGTTTTCTTGTCGAATATCTTCCAAAAAAGTTCTATTAGGAAACTCTTAGGATATGCGTTGAATAGAAGGAGAGGAAACTCTCAAAAAGGAGAACTGATTTAGGTAGAAAACCTTATCATTATCGATCTACATTTATTTCTATCCTATCATATATTTCTGTATCAGTACAAGAAATATACATAACATGCTCAATTATATATAAAAAGCGTTAAAAAAAGTGCCATAACGTTAACTTTATTTCACGCTTCCCATAAGCTAACACAATGAATCTTGGCTGGGCATCGAGGATGGACTTTCATGAAACTTGGAATACGTATAATTGTAATTTACCGAAGGAGTTTAATTAAAATATCCCAAATTTCTATTTGAATTTAATTTTTTTGTATAGGGCTGTAGAAAAAATAATATATGCAACATGTGCATAAAGTGTCTTTTTTTCACTCATGGTCAACTTTTTCAATTCTTGAAAAAAAGTACCACTTTATGCACTTGTTGCATAATAGTAATTTATGCAACAAGTGCATAAAGTGGTACTTTTTTTCACGAATTGAAAAAGTTGACCATGAGTGAAAAAAAGACACTTTATGCACATGTTGCATATATTATTTTTTCTACTGCCCTATACAAAAAAATTAAATTCAGATAGAAATTTGGGATATTTTAATTAAGCTCCTTCGGTAAATTACAATTATACGTATTCCAAGTTTCATGAAAGTCCATCCTCGATGCCCAGCCAAGATTCATTGTGTTAGCTTATGGGAAGCGTGAAATAAAGTTAACGTTATGGCACTTTTTTTAACGCTTTTTTTCCTTTTTTTCACTCTAACCATAAACAACCACTTTAAGCGATGCAAACCGATGAAATACAAGGTACTTTAAAGAGAGGGCGTAGAAAATAGTTATTTGTTTTACTAGGCATAAAAGCACAAGATTTAATGCCGCGGCTGGTGTTTCATAGCCGAGCATAGCGAGGCTATGAAACCAGCCAACATAATTTTTTCTTCAAATTTGTTCCAATTCCACGCAAAATCGACTTTTTCATTTCATTATCAATATCCAAATAACTAAATTATTTTATCAAAGGTAACTGGGCCCAGCATTACTATATTTACCGCTGATGAAGTTTGTTGAATATGTTTGTTTACTGTTTACTTTGTCATTGTCAATTTTGAAAAGTTGTCATGTTAGAAATGGATTTACTGCAAAGTGAGGATGAATTGATGCAATTAACACCACCTGAGATAAGAGACCAGGCGCGAGATGTGGAATTTAACCTTTTACCGGAAAAATCAAGAACTGTATATGAACTCACATACAGCAGATTCATGGAATATAGAATTATTACTTGGAAGGTTGCCTAGTAACGAACTTTTTCTGCATAGGCAGTAAAAGTGGACTTTTTCTGCCTAGGCATTAAAAGTACAACTTGTAAGCCTGCCAAGTGTCATTAAAAGGCCGCTTTTAATGTCATTTGGAGAAAAATAATATTTACTTAACTCAAAACACCCATTTTTCGTAATACGACAAACATTGTTGTATCTAAGTATTGAACTGGTTTTTTACATGGATTGCAATGATATATTAAATAAATAATAATGAAATTGTTATTGCGTCTTCTTAATTCGATAAAGGAGAAAGGAAATCAAAAATTAGAACAAGTTTTTTTTACACAATATATATAATGAACATGAATATAAAAAACAATATATTATTATAAAAATACAACATGATTTTAGAATGAAAAGCAGAAAAATAGAAAACAATAAATAAAACAAGAAAATAAATAATAATTCTAAAAACTAAACAAAGCATATATAATGAATAACTTGAAGATAGAAAAGAGTTTTTTCTAATTCTATTTACTTAAAGGAACAAAGACAGTTTTTCCCAACATCTAAAATAGTTCTTGTCCTACCCAACTATTTAGGCACATCAAGCACCTTATCGATTCGTCATTTAATCTGTTACGTAATTTGGTAACAGTACGGGAGGCTCGGGAAAAATATCTTTCGATAGCTGCAGAGGTTGCAGGAATGGACAAAAAATATTTTGAAATGCCTGTGGATATGGTGTACACACTATATGCAAATTGAGTGAATGAAAACGACGAATACTCAGTGTGTAATAAATTAATACACACTGAGTATTCGTCGTTATCATTCACTCAAAAAATATTTTGCCATTTTAGCTAAATTTGGGAAAGCATTCTCGTCGCATCGCCACCAATTAAGAATGTTTTCAGAACCTTCAATCCATGGTGTCTCTAGATATTTATCAATATCATATCGCCAGGCTATAATATTAGTAATATTCCTAGTTGGCGATATTTTGTACAAACTTAAAAAATCTATATCGAATTCATTGTTTTCAGCGTCAATGCCGTCAGTGTCAGTACAACTATTAAATTCATTGTTTTCCAATTCTTTGTTATTTACACAGTAGTAAGTACTTTTATATATTTGTTCAAATTGTTCAACGGCCTTCGTTTCTAAACTTTTTCCCCAATTAGTTGCTGAGAAAGTTTCAACTTTGTGTCGCGGATCCAATATTAAAACTACGCAATATATACAGTTTGTTTTATCATAATGCTTTATGATTTTATCGGGAGATGCTTGAAGTGATAATATTAACGCTTCGTCAACGTTGTTCCTATCAACTTTTTTATCTAAGTCTAATGCCCACATTATTGGTAGAGTACATTTTTTTTCTGATTCCAAATTTGTTGAAAGTTTACTGAAACCTGTTACATAATTGCAAACATTTTGAATAAGAGACCACTCATTATTAGTGACTCGAAAAAGTCGTACACATTGTCACAAAGCACGTTAATGGCATTTTTTAAATTTAGGGCCCAAGACAGCATTTGAAACGTGGAGTTCCATCTTGTAGTCACATCTAATTTTGGCATTTTCATTTTTAGATTTAAAGTATTGCAAAATTTTTCAAAATTTATTTTAAGTTGTTCCGATTTTTTTGCAATAGCTTTGATTTTCTTGACAGGAGAATCACAGTGAATTTCGACTTCCAAGGTTTCCTCGTCAGATTCAGTATCATTTTCTTCGGTCGTATCATCAATATTAACTTGAAGAATTTGCATGAACTCACGCGCCCCTAAATTTAAAATATGCGCGAAACAAACAAAATGCATATCTCGTGAATGAAAATTTTCATTAAACTCTGAGGCAAAAGTAAAGTTACTGTTGGTATTGTTTGTTGTTACACCCTGAATACTCTTTTCTAAATGATAAAATTTTAAAGAATTATCAAATATTTGAGCAATAAAGTGGCCTGTATGTGATCCCTTGACAGGAACGAAATCTAGTGAAATTTCATGTAGTTTCCAATTATCATCAATAAAATGGACAGTGATGCCATAAAATCCACTAGTTGAATTAGATGACCAACCGTAAATTGTATAAGATATCCTCGATTTATTCAACTGCAAAATTTTTGAAACAGAACATTGAGTTTCAGTAAATTTTCTCAGAGTAAGCGATCTCATTAGGTTTCTACCAGGCAAATGTATGGCTGGATTTATGTTGGTAAATAATTTACGGCTTGCCTCGTCCTCAAAAAAATTGAAAGGTAAATATTTCTTACAAATGTATTGAACTAATATATCATTGTGTGATTGCCTTGGGTAGTCAGGGGGGTAGGACATAAAGGGCTGTTTGATTAGAATTGCTTTTATTCAGATTTCGTTACAGTTATGTTGGAAATAAAATTAAATAAACTCTTTCGTAGAAATAATAAAATTATGTACAATAAAATTCTATATACAACTATGTACAAAGCGTCTCGCTTCTGTTCCACGCTGTTTCAATCTTGGCCGGCGGTAGCCGGTTGATGGGGTGGTCGGCTTCTATAAATCTCCCGTACTTCGCCACTAAAGTACTCTGCGGTGTATTCTGGGTTTAATAAGGGTCGTTCTTCCGATATCTCCGACTTCTGGGATCTAACCACGTCTTCTCTGGACCAGTGTTGCCACAGACCTACGTGCGATGGAGCGAGTCATTCTGTCAAAAACGGGAGAGATTTTTGTTGAGGGAGCGAGATTTTATTACTGTCACTTTCTTTCAAATATATCATTGACTTGTGTTAATCTGAAATCAAACATCTAGTAGTGATGGCAGAAATGAACCTCTTGCTCGTTTTTTTTTGTTTGCTGTACAATTTGACTGGCCTGCTGGCTTAGTTCAGAGCTATCTACTCAGTTAAAATAGTATATTAAAGTATAAGTGGATAAAGAGGTCTTTCAAACACGCGCGATTTTTCGAGCACGACGGCGCAGCCGAGTGCTCGAAATAGAGCAAGTGTTTGAAAGACCAGATATCCACGAATACTTTACGCTATTTTTTTTTATTGGTGCACTTTGGAATCATAAAATATTATTATTATATTATTACTACAAAAAAATGGAAGTCCATCCTCGATGCCCAGCCAAGTTTCGTGAACGTCAAATAGTATTTATTTTTAGTTGACGTCAGATCAATAATCAAAAAGTTTCTTTATTTATATTTAAAGGGAAACAATGTATATATGAATATATAAATACATTTTGCAGAAAAAACCAAATAAGACATTGGTTCCCAATGATAATATACAATTTAAAAACTAATAGAAAAAGTTGTCATTGATACTTACGTTTCTCAAGTTGTTGTTACCATGGGGACTTTAAAAAACGCGCGTGTTTGAAAGTTCGATTTAAACACGCTGACGCGTGCTTTAAAAAGGTAATATGCGGCATCAATAAAAAAAAGACGTTTTATGTGCAAGATATGCACACAATAGAGAGTGATGGGGATGGAAAGTGGGAAGGGTTTCTACGTATATTTAATGGTTTCAAGAGACTTTCGAAAATTAATTTGAAAACTAGGTATTTATTTCCAAATTTTCGACGTACATATAAAATAAACAAAATAAAATAAGCATTATTTTATTACATTATATAGTATCATATATTTTTATTGCGTAGCTTGCAAAATGAAATTAAACAAAATTAAAACTAAAATTTAAAAGTAAACGTGTAACGATTGGTCGACGAGGTCTGCGACAGCAGAAATAGAACAGCGGCAGAGATTGTCATTTTGACATATATATAAAAAGTTCGCCATTTTGTTAATTCATATTATTCTTTATTCCTGCGTAATTATTCAATGTTAATATATTATTTCGTTAGTTAAAGTGTTCCTTTCAAAATACGTGTGTGTAAGACAACCAGCAATTAAACACTGATCACTCGACCTCTCCTCTGGTCGGCAAAATAACCCGGTGCATAACATCTTCGCATCAAAAGTAATTTTCTATCCAAGAAGGTAGGTATACATAATAATGCATACACACATAATTAAAATTAATAGTACATATTTGCTTATTTAACCCTTTGTTTCCCGGTGACTTTGCCCCTTATACCATTTTACGTCTGTCGACGGGCCACCGGAAAACAAAAGGTTAACAGCCTCCTATGGCACAGATAGGAACTCTTGGAATTTACCTACTCAATATTCTTATTCTCTAAATTTTCTTTGCATTAAATTTTCACTAGGTTTCCATGAATAACATGTGTCGCTCCTTATCATTTCTTTTGTATGCAAAATATTAGAACAAGATTCTATGTTTAACCGATTGCGAACTTTGGTCTTTAACAAAAACAGATGCGAGAAAATTCTTTCCGCGGCCGCAGAAGAATGTGGCAAACAAAGACTACCTTTAACAAAATATGACAAATGAGGAAACATAGGTTCATCAATACAATTTTTAAGGGCAAAAATTATATTCCAAAATTTTTCAAGGTCAAAGTCAACATGGTTTCTTAAATGTGTCACATCTGGAAGCATTCGCCATTCAGAGTTTAATACCTCAAGGTTAGTCATCAAATTTGGGAAAAGCTTTGAACTTGCAGCAGCAATGCTGGATATATTTCCTGGCATTGCTACTGTGGGATTAAATATTGAGACAAAATTTAAAACAGGATCATCAAAATCGAACCGAGATTTCAGCTTGGTTGTTAATTATATGTAAAACTCCAAGCATTTTAATTTAAAAGCATGAATTTTTCTTTTATTATCGACATTTTCGTTAGATAGTAGTTTAACTTTCGTCCCAAAGTAAACTTTCTCAATATTTAGAAAGCTTTCTGGATTTTTAGTATCTATATTTTTTAAACAACTTTCATATTTTCTGATATAATCTGGCTTTAAGTAATTCCTTAAAATAATTTTATAAAGATCTGAGACACTTACCAATGAAACATGAAGCTTATTCTTCTCTGATTGAAATTCTAAATTTAGTTTATTAGTAATATCCAAAATGTATGCTAAGGAATAGAAATAAAGTTTGTAAATATGATTTTTTAGCGCAGCTAGTATATTATCACATGAATAGAGATTTTGATTAAAGCTTTCATTAGTAAAAAAAAAACAATTAAAGCATCTCAGTTTTCAATAACCCTTTCGACTGCTGCTTGCAGTGATAGGGACCTTGTTTGAGCAGGGTGAAGAAGTTTATTGGGTTTGACTTGACAAAATACTTGGCATTCGTTTAGCTGATCTATACACTTAGAACTGTTTGAGAAATAATTGTAGATATCTCTAACAAAGTCTTCTACACTTCTTGGCAATTTATTTGCAGCAGCTGAAGCGCACAGATAAACTAAATGACATACACAACCAACTGTGTAAATATTAGGTAGAATTTCTCTAAAGCGAGCTTGTACGTCTGACTTGTTGCCTTGGATCACAGATGCATTGTCGGCTGCTAATCCAACCAAGTTCACAATGGGAATATTAAATTTTGTTAAAGAATTTTGTATTGTCACGAAAATTGATTCAGCCGTAGATGTCTCTAATTTTATAAGGCCAAAAAATGAATCGCTAACTTTTTTAAGACTCTCATCATAATAACGAACTACTATTGCTAAAGACTTCTGTCTACTAATATCAGTTGTTTCATCTATTATCAAAGAAAATTTAGATTTTCTTAAAACTTTTGAAATTTGCTCGTGTTCTAAATTAATACATTCATTAGTAATGTAGGTAGCTTTCGTTCGAGAACAACTTATTTGTTTTGCAATGTCTGAGTCAGGACAAATACTAGCAACAAATTTTAAAGATGATCTGCCAATAAAAATGGTAAATTAGGTTTATGTAAGAATGCACATATTTTAAGCTCCACTTGCTTTACAAGTTGATGTTTTCTTAATACCTGAACATCATAAATAACAGCCATCTATTTCGGCCGTATTTTTTAATTTCTTTATATTCTTTCTATGACTTTCAGCTGCTTCATGCCTTTTAATATTAAATGTACCATAACAGAACCATAAGTTACAAGGTGTGCAATATAATTTATTATTTTTGATGGAATCTTTGAGCCACGGATACTTGATTTTCCATCCTTCTTGGAACTATTGAGAAAACCTCTTTCTTTTTTGTTTTGGCGGATCACCCGGTTCAGCCTCATCTTGTTCTTCACTATCTGAGTCGGATTACTCTGAATTATTGAGAATGAGATCATCTGGAATTTGACAAACAATTGTTGCCTCTGTTTTATCTGTCGGTTTTGGTAAAGCTGGAATCGTAATGACACCAACAGTCTGTTTCTCTTGTGCTTCAGTCTGTTTTGGTAATTTGGTAACAAATCTAAAAACATATTTCAACTTTACCAATAAAAATCTACCAAAGCAAATTAATAAATAACTCACCTGTCCAATATTTTTTTGATTAAATTGAAGGGGAAATTTGGCAATTTTAGTACATAATATTGTACATTCAATTACTTAACTGTTTTTGTCAATCAAGATTTGGCTATATACTTTGGATATCCACATGTCCAGAAGAATGGCAATTTGCTAATACAGAGCTCCATAGAAATTGAAAATGGGTGAGTGAAGAAAAATTAAAAAAACACTGAAACAGGAAAACAGCCGATTGACAACTGGCATGACAATCGTCAATAGTGTCAATGTCAATAACTCCATTTCACAAATTTCTTCTTTTTCTCTATTGAATATTCAGGCCACAGGCCAATGTGAACTGCGACTATGTCGCCATCTATTCGGTTGCAATCCCAATCTCGACGCGGTCGTATCATCAAAACGAGCGCAATACGAGCGAGATTTGTCAAAGGGGAGCGAGCGAGCGAAAGGAAATGGTAAAAGATCGAGATCTTGCTCGATCGAGCGAGCTGTGGGAACGCTGCTCTGGATTATCTACAATGTCTAGGGTCTAGGTGCCTCCCCCCACGATCAATACTCAGCGGGGTTCGGTAGGGTGGGAATTCAGTACAATCTCCGGATCGATACTCGACGAAGATTTCGTACCCGCGAGGAATGCTTCTGTCCCAGGATCAATTCTCACCGGGAGTTTACCGACGGATAGGGTTGGTTTGTGTTCTACCCTCTGAATCTATACTCGATAGAGGGGTAGGACACGTACCTAGGGTTAACCGTTATCTCCGGATCAATACTCAACAGCGACTTGACGGCTAACGCTGACGGCGTTCGAAACTTCCATGCAGCGGCGGTGCCAGGATCAAGTTTCTGGTAACAGGTTTCGTCTTCGCTTTTTTGCGTAAAGGCTTAACCTTTAATATGAAGCTACCTATCACTCCTGGTGTCAGGTTCGAGCTTGACTGGTGTTCGAATTCCCTCGAATGTATGTCCGTGATTAATTTCTATCGTTTTACGGCGAAAGTACCGCCATCTCGTACGTCCAAACTTGTTATAGTATCGCTCTGGTCTGGTCTTACGACGTAGGGAACTGTTGTAGGGGCTACTCGCCGTGGTGTTGGAGTACTGGTTTGACGCCAGTGTCGTTACAATTGAGTTTTTCAACTTCTACAGTTCCCGTGCCAAGAGTTGAATCCTGAAATTAAAAAGTATCTTATCAAGTACAATATACAGGAAGTAATTAATCTATTTCTTGTATTCCTTTCTTGAAAATTATATAAGTACCTATTATAGAGATGTGTCATAAAAAGTTTTATACAGATAAAGGAAAAGTTTATATTCCACTAAAAAAATATTCTTCATATAAAGCTCTAGGATATCTGAGGAATAACAATTTCAATGAACGTTTGGCTTTCCAAAAAATTACATATCTTTTTTTTATTTCTTGAATGAAGCACTCCTCCTTAAACCTAGTATAGGGATTAAATTTTTTTAAATATTTTCCTTTTCTCCTTAAACGATCCATATAATTTTATTAAACCAATTTTATTCGACCATTTACTCTTGATCCTAATAATTAGTTAAAAAAAAACAAATAATATAAGTCCGACCACTACTACCTACTAAATTAAAAGAAATTTTTCTCCGCACAATAATACTATTATTTCGTTATTCAAAAATAAATTCACATCACTTTTTAAATTACCGGAGAGTCATATTAATTTGTAAATTCGAGAGTGAGGCAAAACAACTCAAAAGTTGACATTTCGATTCAAAACTGAATAATACCTATATAAGATAAACAAACTTACCGAATATTCACTTGGAGTAGTCCGGCTCTGCAGCCAGTTTAAAACAGAGCTAGAACTATTTGGATTTTCATTAATTTTCTTCTCCTGCGTAAAGGCTTTTTCGTAAGAATTCTTATGTTTACTTTGTAAATGTCTTTTTAAAGACGTAGTTGTCCCATTTTTCATTTTGAGTATAGTTGATTTTCTTGTACACAAAGTGCATACTGCGGTTTTGGTCTGCCCTGGACTAATTTTTAAAAAACTAGAGATCTTTATGATTTTCATTGTTTTTGGTGATTTTCGAATATGTTCGCGAGAACTGTTGGAAGACAAACTTTGTTCCCCTTCTTCTGCCACATATTCGGATCCGCTGTCTTCAAAGGGTTCCTCGATATCGACGACATCTGATAGGGTATTGTTGTCACTCATGTTTTTTGTAACTTGTTTCAACAGGTTAGCTGCGAGCTGTGACTGTGACTGAGAAATCTGAGAATTGAACGTTAAGACAAAGGGCGGAGGAGAGAACAGTTAGTAGACGTAACACGTGATCGACCAGATGGGGGAAAGAGCTTTAAAGGTTGAAAATGCTTTGTAAAGATTGAAAAAGCTTGGTCACCAAGCCAATCCTGGACTTACAAAAACCAAGCCAAGCTTTTTCTTTTAAAAAAGCTTGGTGTTCAAGCCAAGCCAAGCTTTTTCTTTTAAAAAAGCTTGGTGTTCAAGCCAAGCCAAGCTTTTTGTTTTCAAGCCAAGCTACTTGGCTTGGTGAAACACTGCCTGCAAGGTAGGGAAATTGTGTTTTGTGCCAGTAAAATACACTGGGGTGGCGTATGTCAGTATTGGACGGATGATTTGTTTATATATGATTAATTTATTCGCCGTTGAGAGATAGCTATATTTGCATATGCTGGGATATAATCTGCTCATTGCAATTTTGGACTGGCTTCGTTATATGTGCATTAGCTTTTGTGTTACTTTGTAGAGTATATCCTAGATAACCTAATGTGTTACTGGGTAAAAGGTGTTGTCGGACAATGCACAGCTGATATTGCAATGAACTGTTTTTCCGTGCAATTCTCCTGAGTAACAAGTACTTTGTCTTTGATGCGTTGATAGCTTAGCTTATTTTCTCTTAGGTATGGTATGATTTGTGTGTCTGTACGTTGTGTAGTGCGGTGTCCGAGACTTTTGCTGATGCTACTAAACAGGTGTCATTTGCATACATGGCTGTCAAAACTTGTGGTGTGGTTGGTAAATCGTGGGTAAATATTGACTATAACAAAGGTGATAGAACTGAGTCCCGAGGAACTCCGGCTTTTATGAGGAAAGATCCAGCTTGCTCCTTCATTGATCTTACATAAAACTTACGGTTTGTAACCTATCAGTGCACTATATTAATTAAGTATTTAGGTAAATTTGTTTTGATTCATTTAAAAATTAATCTCTCGAACCATACACAGTCAAATGCTTTTTGTATATTAATAGTGACCATAACTGATTTATTCTTTTCTCGAAATCTCTCTCTGACGTGTTAAATATTCTAATGATTTGTGCAATAGTACTGGGCCCTTCCCTGAAACCGTATTGCTCGGGGGGTATAATGTAGTTTTTGTCTATGAAATTTTGTATTCTTTTAAAAATTATTTTGTCTATGACTTTGCTATATTATTCAATAAGGAAATAGGTCTGTAGCTATCCACATAACATGGTTGTTTGTTGGCTTTGATGATATATATGTTATTGACAATCTTGAGCATATCGGGATAGTTGTCTAATTATATAGTTGGTTATATATGTGAGTTGTACAAGAGCTTTCTTAAGAATATTTTTTTAATGGCATGTTAGGAATGCCATCCCTTCCAGGGGCTGTTTTATTTTTCAACAACTGTATGGTGTTATAAATTTCATTATGTGGCCAGATTTTTTGGGTTTGGTGTGTGATTTGTGTGTAGGTAATTTTGAACAAATTGTGTGATATTATCGCTTCAATGCTGCGTCCTCTTCTATCGCACCATATTAGTTGCTCAGAATTCGATTGCATATCGTTCACTTTTTAAAGCTCGCCAACTGGAGTTCAGGGCAACGTTTTTGCAAACAACCTTATATCTCCACGTTCGAGTTGAAATTATCATCGACCGTCCATTTACGAACTATTTTAACGCCCTCAAAATCGTTGATTAATGACTCCTATTAATGAATGACCTTCTATTAATCATTGATTTTATTATATGCAACCCAACGTACAGTGTTCTTATACATTTATATTGTGACCTATAGTGCACTAGGATCACTTATTAAAACAGTCGAAATCAAGGAGATGTGTTACTATTATCTGTCATTATTTATTTTATTGTTTAATTTCTTAAAATTCTATGTATATTTTAAAATCAAAAGTTGGGTCGACGGAAAAGTTTTGTGACGAACTCGTGAGTTAAAATGGCGATTAACAATCTCGAACATTAACCTCGATTGATATTCGCCCTTATTGATACACTTATACGTTAAATAACTATTATTTTGAATATAAAGTTATTAAACAGATGAATGAAGATTACTAACACCGACTTACCTGTTTATTTTTGTCAACCCAATAGTAATGACAAGAAAAAAATCAATAAGTCAATGTTTGCTTATTCTATAGTCTTTATACTTTCGATTGGTATATAATATCTATTTATTAAACAAATGAGTGCTATATAAAAAAAAGTCATTTTTGAATTTTCAATTAGTTGGTGAAAAAGTGTTTTTCTGAAATCGTCAAGAAAGCTTGTCATGACAGAACTCAGGTTGGTCATGAAAGTGTCACTTTCATGATTTTTACAAGACTCCTGTCACTTTACAAGACTCATCTGTCATTTTTAGACTGCAATTGAATTAGAAATCGTCACTTATCTTATGAAACGTTTATTTAATATAATGAAAAAAACTAACAATCAAATACAACAAATATTATTAATTGGTATTAGAACTATGAAAATGAAAATTAATGTTAATTCTGCCGACACTAGTATTATGCACATTAGAAAAGTTTATTCCAGGTATATAATTCAAAGCATTACTATATCTGTTTTCTGTTGCGTTAGCTATGTTTGACAACACTACTTTTTCGTTGACATATATGTTAGGAATATTAACATTGTCAGCTACAACAGTTTGATCAAATGTTAATATTTTTGATTTGTTGTTGACTCATTGTCATGTATATTAACTTCTCATACGATTCTGATGTTGATATATTTTTTCAGTTTAAATCTATTTTTAGTTTTGAAAAACGATTTCAGAAACAATATAATACATCACTGGTCATGAAAGCGTCTCTGCTTGACTCGGAGGCTTTAAAGAGATACTCGGATGCTACGCATCCTCGTACTCTTCAATAAGCCTCCTCTTCTGCAAAGTTTCACTTTCATGACTTGTAATGTAATATACTATATATACTACAACCGTTTCAATAGTATGACATTTTTTAACTGTCAGGAGTCTCCAAAGTTACCGTTTTTTTACGGAACAAAAAAAACCAGGTGTCTTAGCAACAACAATATTCACTTTTAATCCTAGGAGCAAAAGTTGCACTTTTAAACCTAGGAGCCAAAAGCTGCCATTTAAGTGTTGATTTAAATCAAAACATGGTACTTTCAATTTGAAACAATTTATTCAAGACTATTTACAATTATTGTTTAGCCACATTGATATTAAATATACAGTTTGAGCAAGTAGGTATTAAAATTAAATAAACCACTTGAACCATGATACAACAAAATAGAATATATGATCTCTAGCCGTTCGAAATATCGTTAGCCGCGCGCATGACGTCACGCAGAGAGTACAATTAAAAACTGTGAGCGCGGGCTAATGCATTTGATGTAATAACATATAGTTCTAAAGTTTTTGGAAAATTTTTAAATGCTAATAAATTTTTCGAAATTTTTTTAATTTTAAAAGCACATGTGGTAACAATTAACAACACTAATAACGAAAAATAATTACAAATTACATTATGGATAGTGGCCCGTTATCCTCAATGAGTCGTAATTTTCTTCGGACTTGTCCCATCTTCCTTTGGACAAGAGCAGGTTCTATTTCTCTAATCTTTTGGAAGATGCGACGCCGCAATTGATCTTCATTTGTAGCTTCCCATCCTTTATCGTACACTTTCCTCGATAGTATTGACCAAAATTCCTCTATTGGCCTAGCCTGAGGTACATTAGGAGGATTGTCCAACTTAGGTACAAAGTCAATGTTATTTTCACTTAACCACTGTCTGGTAATTCTAGCATAATGGCATGAAGCTAGATCAGGCCAAAACATTATATTATCGTTGAGATGATGTGTATTTAAAAAATTAAGTAATTTAGTAAGACATCTTTGAATATAAAGTTCTGCATTTAAGGCTTCTCCCCGAACACGACCAACATACGGCTGTGAGATAAATCCTGCTTCAGAAATGACACACCACACTAAAACTTTATCCTCAAATTTCGATTTACTTTTAAATTTAACATTGTCTGGTGTATTTTCTATGTTATCGGTATAAAACCCATCGTTTCCTTTAATCTATGAATGGGATAAGGTAAAATATTTTTCATCATCCATTACGATCAATTTATTGGCAAAGTGGATACGCCTTAATGCGCGGCAACAACGCGGAATTCTTTCTAGCTTGTCTGCGGTGTATTTTGGTGCCTTTCTTCTTTTCCTAAACACTAAGTTTGTGTGATCAATTGTTCTTAATACAGTGGTTTTCGAAATACCAAATCTTTTCGAAATACCAAATCTCCGGGCTAATTTTCTCTGAGAAACTCCAACTTTGTCTTTAGCAGCTTCCATCAGTCTTCTTTCTCTTCTTACACTCAAAATTCTTGGTCTAGCGCTTTTGGGTAAATTAATGCATGATATACCCTCTTCACAATTCCTTATAGTGTTGTAAATGGTTGACTTACTTATATTTTGCTCTTAGTAGATTGCAACAATATCATGCTTAGGTATTCGTCCAACTAGATTGTAAATGCCCTGACGAATATCTAATTTGTAAGACATTTTGCTACAATCGATTTGCAAAACTAAACTGTCATAATCAAACATGATTACGTGTGACATTTTAGTTTCAATGGCATTTTGATTAAACGACATTGGGTACAAAAATAAATAATTTAAAAAATTTCCAAAAACTTTAGGACCATACGTTAGAACTTGCGTATGATGCGTTGCTAATGCATTTTGAAGGAAAATGAGGATGGTTCAGGTTGAATGAGATATTATTAGTATTATAAAGGCAAAGAGAATCCATGTAAAAGTGTTATATGGAATCGGAGAGCCTACCAGAGCAAAACAATAATTCTAAGATCTGATTGAAATCTGTTTGCTCACTTCGTAAAGTAAATAATTACTGTACTGATACAAAAAAAATATATATTATTATACTTTTTGGATTTTTTGACATGATTTTATAAACATTTACATTTGCAAATAAATATAAGAAATATAATAATACTTAATCGGTTGTTTATTCCAAAATAAGTATACTACAGAACAACAATAAAGTACAACTCAGGTACTGTGGAGCATTCTTCAAAATAATAATAATAATGAAATTGTTATTGGTAATAACAAAATATCAAATTAAGATTTAAAAATATTATTTGTCAACTTGGATTTAAGAAAAAAATTATTTATTTATTTATTACGGGAAAACCCCTCTAACTGTTACAATATAACAATAAATAATACAATAAGGACAGGTATAAGATTGATACAGCATAACCAATTAATTTGAAATACATAACACTTTCCATGTAGCTACAGGTAATAAACAATACTTATATGAATGAAAAAAATTAAGAACACAACATAACTCAACAAATCACAGCCCTAAGCAATATTTGAACTGACCCAAAGACGTATTGAAATTATCAAAATTAATAGCACAGATATCTATTTATAGGACTCATAGCACCATATGTTGTTCTATGAAAGGGCACATGAAAGGTAACGATGGCAAAGACCCTGACGAGGAATGCTAATCGCCATATGACTCAAAAGATCCGCACAATCAACCTGCCTATTTAGGAGTTTAAATATAAATATAGCCCCCAACATATCTCTACGATTACAAAGAGGAGCTAGTGACTTTTTTTTCTTTTTCAGCATAATTATATGATCTAATATTCTATGGTATTAAATTTATCTTCGCGTTTAGACAAACGGATCCGCTCCCGTGTCATTTTTTTGTCTTTTGGAAAGGTGTGCAAAGCCTTTCACGTGATTGTCTGAATCACAACCATATACTACACATCTCATTTTGACTAATTTTTGATAATTTTTAACAATAAAAATTTAGAATTAACCGACATAAACTTATCCAATAATGTAACTGCAAACTAATTCAAGGCGTTCACTTTCGGTGTGACGTCAGAGCCAGCATGCGCGAAATCATATCTTCTATTTTATTGTATCATGCACTAGAAGTGCCCGCACCCTCATTCTTGGAGCAATTCTCAAAACAATCAAGTTGTGATATCAGAAATAACAATGGTGCTTGGTTTATCATTATCACTATCAACTTGCAGTAATCTTTTCGCAATATTTTCTTTACTTAGAAGTGAGTCTTCAATATAGCCTTCCGCCACAGTGCTCGATCTCCATCCACCGTGTCTTTTAATACAAGTGAGGTCACCACCACCATCAACTAAAAGAGTAGCAGACTTTCGTCGTAATGTGTGTCCAAGGTACTCTTTCCAGTTGTCCAACTTCAAAAATTGTGCTATTTTTTGCGGGACGCTACTGATTGTATGAATACCAACCACCATTCGATGAAACTTTCCATTACTATATCTGAGAAATAATCGACGTTCTTTCAATCCGGTTGGACGTAAAGCAACATATTTTCGATAGAAATTCAAATAATTGTCTCCCAACACAGCAAAAGAACGTGATTTCTTAGTTTTAGTAATGGGAATTTTTATAATTAAGGCGATTTTCACATCTTCAACATTATCAGTTGCTAAATTGACTAATTCATCAGAACGGCATGCCCCTGCAACCCCCAATATTAGGACGACCTAGAAAGAAACTTTGAAAATTTTGTTCGTTTATTTTAAAAGCGTTTACCTTCATCATCAAATATAGATTATCAGGTGCACTATTCAAAAAGCGATCAACTTCCTTCTTTGTAAATACTCGCGCTTTTTTCGGTAAATGTCCCTCACGTCGTCTCTTGAGAAAAGCACGTAACTTTGAATATTTACTGATATCAATCCCGTTCTTTATATCCAACGTTGACCGCAACATTGAATATTGTGACCAAAGCGTCGACGACTTCATTTTATATGCTAAATTTGGGAAATACACCATCAGTACATCTTCTGAATATAACTCAATATTTTTTTCTTTGCACCAATCCATAAAACGTTGGTACGCATATTCATAAATTTCTCGAGATTTTTGTGGGAGAAGAATTGAAGCAATTTTTCACGCACCCTCCTGTATCTCTTTAGGTACACCACAATCTTCATTAGATTCCATTTTTACAGAGTTTTTAACAAATTGGAACACAAACAATCACAAATGAACACAATTAGGGTGTCGTCTCATTTCAGGACCTCTCATTTGAGGACCTATGCAAAATTTACCTGTTTTTGTCTCATTTACGGACCTAGCCTACGATACAAGTTTAAACCGAATCACTTGCGGACCTTTCAATAATCGATTAAGATGCGAAATCAAATATTTGATTAAACTATATTTTTATTGAATTAATTTAACACAAACTCAAGAAAATAAATGAAATTATAAACACATTTATATATGATGATATTTTTATATTGTGTATTGTGGGGAGGAAATATAATCATTGCATTCACCCTTCCCCTTAAAAGATATCCAATACTTTGTTACACGTATAGCAGATTATTCAAGAGGGGGAAGAGTGAATCCAATGATTATATTCCCTTCCCCTTCTTGAATAACTTAATGTGTAAAAGTCTTCCGATTTTTCGGTTGTTTTTTTTTCTCTAAATTTCTAACATATTATGTTCACTAACAAGAGACAAAAGTTCCTCATAACAATTTTGAAAAACATCTACCTAAATGTAAATTTAGAGAGGTTCTCGCCTAGAGGTCCTAAAATGGTACTTCATGTTATGGAAAATTTTACGGCTTTGACGAAGGTCCTCAAATGATGCAAACGGGGCCGAGGTCCTCAAGTGAGAGGTCCGCAAGTGAGACCGTCCCCACAATTAGCAATATGGCTACGAATGTTTGACAAAGTATCCCTGACTACGTTGATATATCCCACTCACCTACTTTGTTTTATCATCTCAATGTGGTTTGAATAATTTCAAAGCACAAATTAATAGATAGTTAAATGCAAAATGCGTGATTGCGGTTGGAGAAAAAATAGCATGTCTCATTCGGATTAAAAATTATTTTGTTTATTGACTCGAAATTGTGCATTCGCTCGGCTCCGTGACCTACGCCTCGCAAATGTAAAATTTGCTTGTCGAAAAAAGTGTCATTTTAAATGCTAATAAAACAATCTACTATTTTTTCTTGTGTGGTAGGTCGTAGTTAATTTTTTGTTCTATCAGACTTGTAGAAGTTGCTTAGGTTGATGCTAACTTTTCTAATAATAATAGAATAAGTTTGTGCTGAAGTAAAGCAGTAATTTTAGAGTTTCTTGGTAGACATCAGAAAGTTGTAATTTCACATTAGTTACAGTATTGGCCAACAAATTATTTCTTTAGCACAAAATAAAATAAATATGACACATGCAAAAGTGACATGTATCATACATTTCAATAATTTTTCAAAAGTTATATTATCTAATAATATTTTGAAAAAAGTCCTGTCAGTCTAGAAAAACTAGATACTTTCATTTTTAAATCTCAGGGATTTTTCCTAGAATCTGTTCAGTTTATTGAAGTTTCAATATCTTTTACCTTAACTCGGAAATACGTTCAAAATAATAAACTTATCTTAGTGTTTTAAATGAAACTCACTGTTTCTAGTTAATTCCACAATATAATAAAAATTGTTGAAAATTCTAAAAAATTGACAATTGTTTCGATAAATCAATATCATCGTCAGAATGACAGAAGTTACATTTCGTTTGATGCCTACCTGATGTTTAGTAGTTATATTTGGCTAGACCAAGAAGTGACCTAACTTGTGATTGACTTAATATATGTTAATAGAAAAAAAAAAGAATATGTGATATTACAAATATTCAAGCTTAGATATTATTAGTCCTATGGTGATATCCTGGATATCATTTTTCCAATTAAGATCAGTATAACTGTGCAATGATATAGAAAAATAGGAAAAATATATCTGCTGATCTTTACAATTATCACTTAAGAAGACAGTTTATTAGTGGAGAACTCCCTAGATTTATGTGTTCATTGACAACTTCATATTGTGGGTTTCTTAAATGTCTTCTAATTTCCAGTTCTTCGAGAAAATCCAGTTCTTGTTTCTTTTCACAAATATGCAGCACTTCTAGTTCTGTGTTAGATGTCAATGAATGATTGGTGTCAACTAGATGTTTTGCATAGTGGGATTTATCTGGTTGTTTTAATCTGTATGCTCATAAGTGTTCACTGTATCGGATTTCAAAATTTCTAAGGGTCTGACCCAAATAAACAGCATTACATTCTGGACATTTGAGTTTATATATACCTGATTTCTTTAATTTTGGTATTTTTGTTTTTACATTTAACAATTTTGTACTAACGTTACTTTCTGTTTTAAAAGAAATTGTTGTATTCGTTGCTAAAGATATTATCTTTGAAATATTATTAGAAATATTTCCTGCATATGTGTTGGTTTTATAAGTTTTTATTTCATCAGTTTGTTTAGGAAATATTAGTTGTAATGCCACTTTTTCCTCTTTTTTATTAATTAGCTCATTTATCATATGTAATGGATAACCGTTGGATGTTACTATTTGTCTAATTGTATTAATCTCTCTATCAAAATTACATTTGTTCATAGGAATTGAAAAAGCTCTATGTATCATGGAATTATATGGAATTGTCACATCAGCGTGTGTTGGTTTTCGGTAAATTGAATAATCAAGTACATTATTAACTCTTTGAATTTCTAAATCAAGAAAATTGATTGAGTTGTTTTCTTCAATTTCTAATGTAAATTTAATTTTTGGGTGGAAATTATTAATGTGGTTGAAAAATACATCTATTTGCCGTTCACTACCCATAAAACAAGCTAATATGTCATTTACATATCTATACCAAAATAAAACATTTTTCGAAATATTACTTTCAAAGATCTTTCTTTCTAAACTGTCCATAAAAATGTTTGCCAAAATAGGTGATATAGGGCTTCCCATTGGTAAACCTTCATTTTGAATATATATCTTATTGTCAAAAGTTAAATAATTCTGATTAATACATACATCAAATACATTCAGTATATCTGATATTATACCTGGATTAATATTGTTATCTTCTAGTAATTTTTTTACAAATATTAGACATTCTTTAGGAGGAATTTTAGTGAACATATTAGTAACATCAAATGAAATAAGTTTAAAGTTATCTTGTAAGTTGATTTCTTTCTAATGAATTTCTAATTGAGTACTGAGCATATCCATCCGTAACTATCAAGTATATTGTTAAGCCTCTTTGCCAATATATTATTAGGACTATTAACATAAGAGACTACAGGTCTAATTGGTTTCCTTATTTTATGTAATTTAACGGTTCCATATAATTGTGGACAATGAGGATTCTTATGTATGATAGACCTCTTTTCGTAATCACTTAAAAGATAATTTGAATTATTAACAATATCCCTTACATTATTGGAAAACTTCTTTGTTGGGTCTGCTCTAAGAACTTTTACATCGCTAGATTCTGTAAAGTTATATATTTTTGAATTATAATTTTCAGTTGTCAAAATGACAGTTGTGTTCCCCTTATCAGCTTTTGTAACTGTTAGGTTATTATCTTCTACTTTCTTTTTGATTGCATTTAAAACTGTAATGTCATTTTTTGTTTGACGATTAACTTTTGAAGGTTCAATATTTTTGATTAAATTGGCTATTTTTAATTTCTCATAAAGAAAATTATTTGTATTAAATTTTAAAGCTATTTCTGACTCTGTAGCTATAATTTGTTTAATATTATTCGTAAATTTTGGTGGTATGCTGTACTTTTAACCTTTATTTAAAAATTCTATTTCACTATCTGTAAAATTAGTGTCTGAAAGGTTTTCAAATCGTGGTGCAAAGTGTGTTGGTATGTGGGTACTTACAGTTTCATGATGTTTAGAGTATTGAATTTTATCTTGTGGGTTCTGTAGCTTTTGTCCTTGTTTCTTAATTTTCGTATGCTTCATCGTGCTGACAATTTATCTAATTTTGTCATCTAAACAGTCAAATTCTACTGGATGTAATTGGAACGTGAGTTCTGAATGTACAACTTTTAATTATAACATTAAACCATTTCTTACATTCTCCTTTTATCCAAACTCGTTGAGCACGCACATTTCATAGCTTTTTGTGCTTGTGGTGTTTTAGTGTGACATTTTATATTCACGTAATTTGGTATTACTTTTTTCCTAAGGCATTCTTGGATAAACCAAATGTTATGCGATGTTTTGCAACGTTTTTGTAGTAACTTCTGGTAAAGTCGGGTCAAATCTTGTCTCAAAGATTTTTTAATGAAATTAACTGTCTCAATTTACCGAAAACCAACACACACTGATGTGACAATTCCATATAGTTCCAATCACCCCATCTCACATAAACTAGCGGCATATAATTCAATGATATATAGAGCTTTTTCAGTTCCTATGAACAAATGTAATTTTGATAGAGAGATTAATACAATTAGACAAATAGCAACATCCAATGGTTATCCATTACATATGATAAATAAACTAATTAGTAAAAAAGAGGAAAAAGTGACATTACAACTAATATTTCCTAAACAAACTGATGAAATAAAAACTTATAAAACCAACACATATGCAGGAAATATTTCTAATAATGTTTCAAAGCGTTAGCAACGAATACAACAATTTCTTTTAAAACAGAAAGTAACGTTAGTTTTTAAATGTAAAAACAAAAATACCACCATTAAAGAAATCAGGTATATATAAACTCAAATGTCCAGAATGTAATGCTGTCTATTTGGGTCAGACCCTTAGAAATTTTGAAATCCGATACAGTGAACACTTACGAGCATACAGATTAAAACAACCAGATAAATCCCACTACGCAAAACATCTACTTGACTCCAATCATTCATTGACACCTAACACAGAACTAGAAGTGCTGCATATTTGTGAAAAGAAACAAGAACTGGATTTCCTTGAAGAGTTGGAAATTAGAAGACATTTAAGAAACCCACAATATGAAGTTGTCAATGAACAGATAAATCTAGGAAGTTCTCCACTAATAAACTGTCTTCTTAAGTGATAATTGTAAAGATCAGCAGATATAGTTTTCCTGGTTTTCTATATAATTGCACAGTTATACTGATCTTAATTGGAAAAATGATATCTAGGATATCACCATAGGGCTTATTATATCTAAGCTTCAATATTTGTAATATCACATCTTCTTTTTTCTATTAACATATATTAAGTCAATCACAAGTTAGGTCACTTCTTGGTCTAGCCAAAAATAACTACTAAACATCAGGTAGGCATCAAATGAAATGTAACTTCTGTGATTCTGACGATGATATTGATTTATCGAAACAATTGTCAAATTTTTTAGAATTTTCAACAATTTTTATTATATTGTGGAATTAGCTAGAAACAGTGAGTTTCATTTAAAACACTAATATGAGTAGATTCCACGAAGTAAGGGTTGAGACAGTTAATTTAATAAACTTATGCTTTTAACCAGGTAATAAATCATTTGAGTCTATCTATACAGTTTTTTGGGTACAATTATATGGATTTAAAATACACTTAATGACTTCTAGGTAAAATGGTCAGGTCGATTTGTTTACTTTTAATATTTATATTATCCAAAATATTGTAAAGTTCAACAAACAAAAGTTCAGTTTAACACAGAACATTTAAACTTTATCCTAAATGATTCATACAATATTATAACATTTATTCTATTCAGTTAAATAATACAGGTATAAGTAGGGTTCACATTAGCAGTCAAATTCTGGTTTTAAGTATTTTTGTTACACATAAATGATTCTAGGTAACCATCTGAAAAAGGGGTTTTCAGATAAGAAACTATTAAATTCTACTTATGTTACTTTTTAAATCGTCTTATTTTTTCTATTCATATATAATAAGTCAATAACAAGGTATGGCCAAAAATAATTTTATTAAACAACAGGTAGGCATTACATAAAATGTACAGGTTGGCAAATTAATTTTGGCAGTTGACCATGCGCGAGAAAGCCATAGAACTTGACAACGTTGTAAACGCAGTTACCGGGAAGAGCAGGCGACGTATATACCGCATGCAAAGTTTTACAGGTTGTGAGACTGCTAATACGTACGAGGGTAACACAATATTTTGAATTTGGATTTAAAAAATAATAAATTGTGGCATATGTATAATGCTATATAAAATCGAGTTTACAAAACAAAATGACATTAATGTGCTTTGTATTATTAATTAAATGAATAAGGAAATAAAACCCATTAAACTTTTATATGGAAATTGGGTTTTTATTTGTACAGACATAATTATTTATTGCTTCAAAAACCATACGGGGAATTCTATAATTACCCTTTATTATTCTATGTGATGTAAATAATAAATATATTCCAAGAGACAAAAACTTTCACCTTTACTTCAAATTAATGTCTTTTGGTCCCTTCATAATATTCGTCATTAAGGTTTATTTGTATATAAATTGGAAGTCAGGTAGATTTTGTAGATAAAGCGTACAATATGATATTGTTAAACGACTTTCTAAATTTAACAATGGCCAACAATTTTTCCTATCTGTTCGCAGTAATAGTTAATGAGATACTTACCTGTTAAGATTTCTAAAATTGTTATTTTTAATAATATGCAGTAGATAATAATGTAAAAATTCGGGTTTATTCATAAAATTTGAAACACAAATTGAGGAAATAGCCTTTAGAGATGGACTAATAAGTATACTAATTAAATAAATAAAATATCAGGGCTTTTTTGTGGTAGATATTTGTACTTTCATATGTAAATTTTTGGGTTTTTTGCAAATATTTACTATGAAATTAGAACTTCCCTTCACACTTTTTACAGAGTTAGGACTGGCAAAACAATAAAATCTTGGTTCTGGGTGCCGTCAATTATTGTTTATTTAGAACTATGTACAGATGTGCTACAAATATTATATTACTCTAGTGCAATTCGTCTCTAATATCTACAATTTTATAACACCTATTTACATTTTTACATTTGTTGCGTTTAATGTATTCAGTCATACCACCTACAAACAAACACTATCTTCAAACTTTTTATCATCTAACACATCTAACTTTCCAATCATTTGCAGAAAATGTGTCAAAAAAATCATTACAGAATTATTTAACCTTTGTAAAATTGAAGGTAACATTTCGTTTGGCCACATATTCTTTAAGTGCCGCACAAACACTTTCGATCGGATTTAAGTCCGGGTGGTAGCCTTAAAACATGCAATCCATGTCGAATAAACAATTCATCACTTTTATATTGTTTTATATTGCGTTTTGTACATTTTTGCAACGTTATAAAGATCCGGTTTTAACATTTGTTCACTGTATTATATGTTTCTTTCAGAAAGCCAGTTTTTAAATTGTTGTTTAGTCCAAGCAGTTGTAGGTAATTTTTCATTCAGAACATTGTTTTATGGGGCGTTATCAATTACCACAACAGGGTTTTTTGGTAGGTTTGGAATAAGTTTTTCTTGTACCCACTTCTCATAATTTTCGTACGCCATTTCATTATGATAATATCCTGTTTTAGACTGGGAGTTCCACATAATACCAGCATTAGGTGCAAAACCATTTTCACTTCCTGCATGTACAATAATGAGCCTATTACCTTTTGAAACGGGTTTTCTTAATCCTTCGTTACTCTTGTCGCTCCATCCTTTAAGGTGCGTGTGACATGAATGAATGTATGTTTCATCCATTTAAATGATAGGTTTGTTCTGTTCTCTGACCTTTTTTATGTTTCTTAAATATAGTAGGCGTAAATGTCTGATTCCGTGACGTTCCATTAACAAACTTCTCTTGTTTTTCATGTTGGTACAACGAAAACCCAAATAATGTATTTGTTTCCGTAGAGATTCGTGACTTCTTGCGAAGCCACAACTATCTACAAAGGTTTGGTGTACATTTCTTAACGTGGGTACTTTTTTCTCGGATATGTGATAATTTATTATGCACCTTCTAAGCACAGTTTTGTCGAATTGATCCATACGGATACTGAACGTTCTTTGTTTTTTAGTAGGCACATCAGTGTCAGCATTACTTCCTGCCAGAGCTTTTTTTTTAATACGGGAAAGCGTTTTTTGGCTAACTTTCGTAGCAGCAGAAACTCGTTCAATATCCTGACAATAAAATAAGTCGATATAAATATATTGTATGTGTATTTTTATACAAATAAAATGAGGAAGTAGTTAAATTTGTTTTCAGTGACCGTTCTTTGAAATAAAAATTTTTGTCGTGGTTTTCGGCCATTTAAAAGAAGTATTAAATTCAAAAATACTATATTACGTTTCAGTTATGTGCCATTGAGTACTCTTCCGGGAGCATGAACAAATCTTGTCTGTGTTCTGTAGTGACTCCGTATCTGGCTTTCCCGGTACCTCCGTATGCGCCCATAAATTCTTCGACGGTTGGGCCAGACTCTTGTTGTAGATGGTTCACCCCTTCCTCTTTGTCATGGTCTCCTTCGAATAGCGCTAGTCGGTTTTGGTGGACTACTCTCGGTTTTCCATTGGAGATCTTACTTATACGATAGATGATGTCGTTCATCCTCTTCATGGTTAAGAATGGACCTTCCCATGATTTCTGTAGTTTTGGAGAAAATCCTTTTCTCCTTGTCGGGTTGTGTAACCATACTTTGTCGCATTCTTTGAAACTGCCTTCTGTGGCCTGCGTATCATACCGTTTTTTCATTTTGTCACTGGCAACTTGAAGATTCGTTCGTACCAATTCGTGCACATCGTTCATCCTTCTTCTCAATTGGATCACGTAATCTTCTCCTGCTAGATCTTCGCCAGACCGACAGCCAAATTCCAGGTCACAAGGAAGCCCCATTTCACGTCCAAATAGAATTTTCGCAGGTATTTCACCCGTGGACTCATTTATGGCAGATCGATAAGCCAACGCAAATGGGAAAGATACTGGTCCAAATCTCTCTGGTGGCTGCAAACTACTTTGGACATGTATTTTCCAATGGTCCTGTTCATTATTTCGTCCATTCCATCTGATATTGTGGATGTAATGCTGTTGTCCTGGACTTCTTCATTCCCCGCTTGTTACAAATTTCCTGGAATACCTGGAAAAACTTGAAGACCAGATTCCAGCCCCTGGCAAGACACTGAGACTGAAACACAATTCGCGGTACGTCTTCTACGGGGTAACTAAAAATGATTTCAAGATCGATCTACCTACCGCGATGTGTGGGAAGCACTTCGAAACCTCCGAGGCCATGTGTTGGAATCCAGTGTGAAGATACTGGCTATGCCTAAGATAGCGAGTAACAAGTTGGATTGGTGAGTTATCAGGTAGAGGTGATCTTCCAAGATACCGGTGTCCAGATATTAATTTGCAGCTGCAACCTCCGTTATCAGTATCCGATGAAGACGGTGCCCTGTTATTTCCATAAGATCGAAAGTGTAGAAATGGGGCCAGTTGCCGATTCAAACTTCCAGTCTCGGCTACCAGGAGGAACTTCCATTTAAGGAAGGGGTAATGTTATAAAATAGCACACTAGTGTAGTCCGTGAATCCGACTCTGTCTAAGCCATGTATTGAAGTTAAAATTTTGGCGGATGCGCAGGGATTTCTTAGAACTGTTTACGATTTTTTTGTGACTATCTTATCTAGACATTGATTTTGGGACCAGTCTTATCTAGAAAATCCAGGGAGCCGATTGTTTTTGTGTAAGCCGCAATCTAGAATTATCTAGTAAAAAGGCATTAATATATAAAGGACCGACCAGCGGCAGAAGTCAGTTTATAAAGTGATCTCGTGATATAAACATCGAACAAGTAAATAGTCTAAGTAGTGAAGTGTTTATATAAATGAATGTAAGTGAATGTACTGTGTATATAATATAAATTAGTGAATAGTGTAGTGAATAAATAAATTAAGTTAGTAAACCTACCGTGTGTTTGAATTTATCCCACGCTTCGTTATAAAAACTTTTTAAATAAATAAGAAAAACATTACATTATTATTGTTATTTATTTTATAATTAATTATTCAATTTCTTTTGCAAAATTCTTATTTCTAAGTTATGTTTTTCAACGTTCCTCTTTTCTTTTTCATCATGTTCCTTTTGCATCAAGCTCATTTGTAAATCTAGCAGGTCAATTTTCTTTTGCAGCATACGACTATGCAAGTCACCATTAGTGTTAATTAACTCGCCTTTTGGTGCAAATGTTGAGCTGCAACTGCTGTCAGATTCTAAAATAATTAAAGATGCAATTAGCACTTTTTATTATTTAACAAATTGAGTATATAATATACCTAAATTAGACCCTTGTTGAAGAGCGGGGTGGGGCCTTTTTCTTAAAGCAGAATGATTGCATTCGTTCCATTGATACTAAAATTTAAAAAAAAAAGTTTAATTTACTGAAGATATTTTTATTATCAATTTTACCTTTTTATTAGAGGATTCATTTGGCTCCTCATTTGATTCTTGAGATGTACAAGGAATCTCTTGAGAAGCAGTCCCTTGCATGATATTCTAAAACAGGGAGCAAAAAGTAAATAATTGGAGTAATGTCATTACTATTTGTTTATTTTCTTTGGCATAGCCTATAGTAGGCGACTAAAACAAAACAAATGTAAACGTTTTTTCATCATATAAATATAAGAAAAACTTTGAACAATGCCTATTTTTTATAAACAAGACCATTTGGGGGGAGTTGCAGCCCAAAAGCCTCCCCCTCGACTATACCACTGCAATAAATCAAAATAAAAGTACCTTATTGCTATAAACACTTACATTTTCTACATGTAAACTTACATTCTCAGATATGACAGAATCTTCGTGAAAAATTAAATTATCATGTGCCAAAAAACCTTGAGAAGGTGTAGCTTGATTATCAATATCTTTCTCCTCTTTAACATGTGAGATATCAAAATCTAAAAAGTAATACTTAAATATTAATCAAGTACATTAATATCATAACTAATAATTTACCTATTGCGTCACTGTTGAGCTCTTTTGGAGTGCCTGTTCCTGTAGCTCCTAGTATAGCCAAAACTCTTGTAGTCCACACACCCAATTTACTATCACTAGGACCAGTACCCCATACAGTCTTATATAAACTATTCTTTAGAACAGCTTCTTCTTTCCTGCTGTTCTTTTTCCAAGCATCCCATTTATTTCTCAACATTTTTGATGTTCTGCCTGTGCCAGATGCAGCATTAAATTGTTGGCAGATGGTATGCCAACGCAGCTCCTTTTCTTTATTTGTAACTGCATCAATTACCTTACATTCTATAAAATAAAACATGTATGCATAAGTAATGTTTATATTAATAGAAAAACATTAAAGAAATTTACTGTTTCGACCTTTACTTTGTGGAATCTAATCATATTACTGTATTAAATGAAACTAACTGTTTCTAGAAAGTACTGCGAAACCCCTGTAAAGCCAATGAAAACATAACATCAAAAAAGGCTCAAAATATACTAAAATCTCAGACCCATACGAGAGTAAAAAACAATAAAATCAGAAATCCCAGAATCGGCACCTAGAATGTAAGAAGTTTGTTTGTGGCAGGAAAACTAGATAATACCGTCAGAGAAATGCACAGACTGAAGATCAACATCCTGGGTTTAAGCGAAATCCGATGGCCTGGAAGTGGAAAATGTCAAAAGAATAAAACAATATTTTAGTTCTCGGGCAGTGACAAAAGAAACTATCCTAATGGGGTCGGTATCTTATTAGACAATAAAACAAGTCAAGCTGTAATTTGCTTTATTCCACTCTCAGATAGAGCCATGTTCATCAGACTAAATGCCCAACCTACAAACATAAATATAATACAGTACTATGCTCCAACCGCAGAAAAACCTGATCGAGAAGTGGAAGAAACATTTTATAAAGAAATGAAGGAACTGCTAGGATATACCAAAAACAACGAAAATACTATAATAATGGGTGACTTCAACGCGAAGGTTGGCAACGTTGAAGTAGATAAAATCGTCGGTAAGTACGGCCTAGGTGAACGCGGTAGTAGGGGAGACAGGCTAGTACAATTTTGTCAAGAAGAGGAATTTGTGATTGCTAATACATTGTTCAAACTACCAAAAAGACGTTTGTATACTTGACAATCGCAGCACCGCCCAGATAATTTCGTTAGCAACCAGATCGACTATGTCCTAATCAAAACTAGATTTAAGAGCGAAATAAAAGGCATAAAAGCATACCCTGGGGCGGACATAGGCTCAGACCATAATCCTGTGGTAGGTAATCTGAATGTGAAAGAAAGAGTAACAAAAAAACTATAGACATGAAAAAACGTACAGACAAAAATACACACAAAGGCAAAAGAACGAATAAATGAAGAATTTGCAACAATAAAGTCAACCACAACATCAGATACGAATACAGAAAATGTCTGGGATCGAATTAAACATGCGATTGTAAAAGTAGAACAAGAAGAAGTAGGGTATGCCAGCCCAAAGACCAAGAAAGAATGGATGACAGAAGAAATTATACTGATGATGGACACAAACACTAAAACATCGAAAAATACAAACAAATAGAGAAATTAGAAAGAAAATCCGAATAGCAAAAGAAAATTGGATGAAGGAAAGATGCAGGGAGATTGAGTTACTTTAGAATAAACAGGACAGTCACGGAGTTCATAAGAAAATAATATTAGATGCAACGCATTCCAACAATAACCAACCATACTAAATGAAAACAATGAAATGATAACAGAAGAGCAAGAATTATTAAAAGTATGGCAAACATATATACGGAAAACATTCGTTAGCGATACGCCACGAATATACGACAGGAATAATGAATGTGAACAGGCTCCAAAAATTCTAAAATCAGAGTTAGTGAAAGCACTTAAACTGAGTAAAAACGGAAAAGCATCGGGTCCGGACGAAACCCACATAGAAATGATAAAATTGTTAGAAGAAGAAAATTTGTTTCCACTGTTACAGTTATTACAGAAAGTGCATGTAACAGGTAATATTCCAAAAGACTGGCTTATTCCCCTCCCTACAAAATCAAAAACCAAGAAATGTGATGAGTTCAGACTGTTTAGCTTGATGAGCCAAGTGCTTAAGATCCCACTTAAAATTATACAAGCTAGAATCTACCACAAATGTGAAGCCGATCAAAGCGATACTCAATTTGGATTTCGTGAAGGTCTAGGAACAAGGGAAGCGCTAGCCAGCTTATTAATGCTCCTCCAGACATGTCGTGACATAAGAAAAGATGTCTATACCTGTTTCATACACTACGAGAAAGCCTTCGATCGAGTTAATCACACCGTCCTTCTGACATTATTACAGAAAAAAGGATTAGACAAACAAGACATCGAGTTTATTAGAAATCTTTATTGGAACCAAGAAGCAAAGGTTAGATATGGACAAACGACATCGGAACCGGTGTGTATAGAAAAGGGGGTACGACGGGGTTGTGTTTTGTCGTCAATACTGTTTAATATGTACTCTGAGCACATATTAAACCAAGCAATAGGCGATGACGAGGATGGAATTAAAATTAACGGCAGGACGTTAAACAACATACGTTATGCAGACGACACGGTTATCATTGCAGACAATCCAGAAGCCCTTCAACGCTTAATCAACAAAGTTGTAGAAGTACGGAATCAACGAGGCATGAAAATTAATGTAACAAAAACAAAAGTAATGGCCGTAACTGGATTACCGAACCCACAACTGAACATAAACATCTATCATACCGCATTAGAGGAAATTGAGAAATTTAAATATCTTGGTAGCTGTATAACAACAAATGTAGACCCTGACGTCGAAGTAAGATCATGTATAGAGCAAGCCAGAGCCATATTCCTAAAGTTGAAAAACCTATTGTACAACGCAACCTTAAACTTAAGATACCGTTTTGTAAAAGCATACGTGCACTCAGTTCTCCTGTATGGAGCAGAAATATGGACATTAAAAGTGGATACCATGAACAGACTCGAGGCTTTTGAAATGTGGATCTTCCGTAGACTACTAAAAATATCATGGACTCAACATATACCTAACGAAGAAGTGCTCAGACTTATGGGAAGAGAAAGAGAGTTACTTACAACAATAAAACGAAGAAATATTACTTATCTGGGCCACATATACCGTAACAAAAAGTATGATATACTGAAATCAATAATAGAAGGAAAAATCTAAGGAAAACGTGGTCCTGGTCGCAGACAACATTCGTGGTTAAAAAACATATGCGACTGGACTGGAATGAACACATCATCTTTAATTCGTACCACTCAGAAACGAAATAAGTATACCGAAATTGTCGCCAACCTTCATTAAACGGAGATGACACCTGAAGAAGAAGAAATGTTTCTAGATAATTCAACAATATATTGATAAAATGTTAAAAATTCTAAGAAATTTGACAATTGTTTCGATACTAAATATCATTTTATCAATATATTGTGGAATTATCTTGAAACATTTAAGTCATTCATTTAAAACAGAAAAACGTTAACTTACCAATAATATTTTTATGTTTTTCTACCAATTCCAAGAGTATTTCCATTTCGTTAGCACTAAAATTGCTACAACGCGTTCTTTTTTTACTTTTATGTGACATTATTTACACAATTCACCACAAACTAAAATAAAAGTGTGTGCCTACGTGCCTACAAAGGACAAACTAGTGTAAATAAGCTGCGTATGCGTCACTTTTAAGGTTCTTCGTAAATTAACGGTTTTCTCCGTCTATTCGGCGAGGGTATAGCTTATTCTAGTCTTTCTGAGAATTTTATTCCATTGTTAAATTTATACCTGGTTTGTAAAACGTTAATATACATCCTACAGAGAATAACCTTACTCTTCGTTTATACCGGTATTGTAAAACCGGTCGTATTTCAACTTATAAGATGAAGTAGTAGATAATACAGAATGTTTTTGTTGTAAGGATATACCTGCGTTTGCTAATTGGGAGTCAAGGACAATAAGAGCTCAAGATTAGAAAGTTTTTGATATAAAAGAACAGTTAAAAGTTATAAGAATAAAATGCTTAAAAATAAGTCTAGTGTATCTATTTGAAAAGCCCGATATGTGTTGACATTTCTCTATTTTAAACTAAAATATTTTTGTTCACATTTTCGTTAAAATGTCAATTACCGAAGTGGCTCTTTTTTGTCACTCAGCTGAGAAATACTTTATATTCTTGAACACAAAATACTTTGGCGTAAATATTGAATAGTTTTTCATATCGTCGGCTTAGAGTGTAAACCTGCTAACGCCATATTACGTAAATTTACAAGAGAGACAAAAAACATTCTCAAATAAATATAAATTAATTTTAAGAACGGGCCTTGATACAGTTATTTTGTTTTTATTCTTTATAAGATGAAATAAAAGAAAAGTTACTTAATTCAGTATTTATTTATTTATTAACAATTTTGTGACTTAGCAGATTTTTGTAATCAAGTAATGATTTTAATAAAGGAGTTAGCAGTTTTTCATTAACACAAAAGTAACAAAAATATTTTTGTAGTCTATCTATTCATCTTCTAATATTATGCAACTTAAACATACTTTTCGGATATGTATTTAAAATCTACACTTTAATCACATAATTAGGAACACATTTTTCAGTCTCTATAAGGAATCGATACATATTTCCAGTCCAGGGCTAAACTATCACAAAACCCAATTCTAGTACTAAATGAACAATTAAGAATAATGGGGTCTCTAAACTAAAAATCAAAACAAAAGTTCTCTCAAAATTAACAAAAAATAAACGGTTTTAAGAATTAAAACTAACTTTTCCGCATCTGTCGCCCTGAACAATATTCTATCATAAAATTATCACTTCGGGGGATGTATCGTGCTAACAAACCGAAATTTCTCCAAAAATAACCAAAAATTCAGTATATCTGAATTTATAGGACCCGCTGTACTCGCTCTAGTCAACTGAAAATCGATAGGGTACATCTGTGAGACACCTTGAACAATATTCAAACATAAAATGGGTCACTTGTATACACGCTGGAGGCTGTATCGTGCTAACAAACTGAAATTATCCAAAAATGACGAAAATTTGGTACTTCAAATACCATAGCACCCGTTGTACTGGCTTTACTGAGTTGAATATCAATAGGGTTCATATTTGAGACGCTCTGAATAATATCCAATCATAAAATTGGTCACTTGTATATACTCCGGAGGCTGTATCGTGCTAACCAACTGAAACTTCTCCAAAAATGACAAAAATATCGTACTTACTGTAGCACCTGTTGTATTGGTTCCGGTGAGCTGAAAATCAATAGGTTTCATCAGTGAGATGCCCTGAATAATATTCAATCATAAAATTGATGACTTGTTGAACTCCGGAGGCTGTATCGTGCTAACAAACTGAAATTTCTCAAAAAATTACAAAATGTCGTACTTCAAGTACAATAGCACCCGTTGTACTGGCTCTGGTGAACTGAAAATCAATAGGGATCATCTGTGACATGTCCCTTACAATATTCAATCATAAAATTGCTGAATTATTACAATCCGGAAGCTGCATCGTGCTAACAAGACATGTAAGGAAAAGTGGCCGACGACGACGACATACACACAGGATTTTTTTTCTAAAAACCGTTTTTTCGTGTTGTTGTTGATGGAAAACGTGGAAATAACTCAAAATTTTTTTTCAAAATTCCAACTTTTTTTGGTGTAAACCAATACTTTTCTCGCATATAGAAAGGTTGGGCGGGAAAGTAATAAGCGATTTTAAGGATTAAAACTAACTTTTCCGTATATGTGGCCCTGAACAATATTCTATCATAAAATTGTTACTTCTATACATTTCGGGGGATGTATCGTGCTAACAAACCGAAATTTCTCCAAAAATAACCAAAAATTCAGTATATCTGGATTTATAGGACCCCCTATACTCGCTCTAGTCAACTGAAAATCAATAGGGCACATCTGTGAGACACCTTGTACAATATTCAATCATAAAAGTGATCAATCGTATACTCTCTGGAGGCTGTATCGTGCTAACAAACTAAAAATTCTCCAAAAATGACAAAAATTTGGTACTTCAAGTACCATAGCACCCGTTGTACTGGCTTTAGTGAGCTGAATATCAATAGGGTTCATCTTTGAGACGCTCTAAATAATATCCAATCATAAAATTGGTCACTTGTATATACTCCGGAGGCTGTATCGTGCTAACAAACTAAGACTTCTCCAAAAATGACAAAAATATTGTACTTAAAGTACTGTAGCACCTGTTGTATTGGCTCTGGTGAGCTGAAAATCAATAGGGTTCATCAGTGAGATGCCCTGAATAATATTCAATCATAAAATTGGTGACTTGTTGAACTCCGGAGGCTGTATCGTGCTAACAAACTGAAATTTCTCAAAAAATGACAAAATGTCGTACTTCAAATACCATTGCACCCGTTGTACTGGCTCTGGTGAACTGAAAATCAATAGGGATCATCTGTGACATGTTCTTAACAATATTCAATCATAAAATTGCTGACTTATTGCACTCCGGAGGCTGTATCGTGCTAACAAGACATGTAAGGAAAAGTGACCGACGACAACATACACACAGGATTTTTTTTCTAAAAACCGTTTTTTCGTGTTGTTGTTGATGGAAAACGTAAAAATAACTCTAAAAATTTTTTCAAAATTCCAACTTTTTTTGGGGTAAACCAATACTTTTCTCGCATATAGAAAGGTTGGGCGGAAAAGTAATATTGTTCTAGTATTTATACTTTAGGTAACTACTTAGATTAGGCACACACTAATTAGTCTCAACAATTACATAATCCGAGTAGTAACTAACTAATCATGAGGTAAATTATCATAATGACGGTAGTCCTCAGGTAAAGTGGTTTTCAAATATTGCAAGTCTTCAAACTTCCTCCTTGTAATTTCTTCTTTTTGTTAGATGCTGATTTCGAAGCGCATCAAAAGGCAAGGCAATTACAGCCGGTGGTATTTTCAACTCATCGGTGAATCTCAGTTTGAAATATACATCACCGTTTGGAGTGTAACTTTAGCGTCACCTTTACCATGTCCAGGACGAATGCTTCTAAAAAAATGTACTTCATCGAAGCTTTTAAAAAAGCATGGTTTAAGTACGTTACATCATAAGGTCTTGGATTTTTTCTTGCCAGTCTGTAAATAGAGATATACTCCACAGGAACATTGATATTTTTGTTTTTTAGAGCCCGCTCAACATAGGAATGGATGCTGTCCGTTTCCATCTGTGTATGCCCAACTTATAGAAACTTTTGTTCTATAATTATGTTGTCGTTCATAGCCGTCAATAGCAGTGCATTTTGATGGATTTAATAAGAATACAATGTATATATGAATATATAAATAAATTTTGCAGAAAAAACCAAAAAAGAAATTGGTTCGCAATGAAAATATACAATTTAAAAACTAATAAATAAAAAATAATATTAAACTTAAAGGTGGGACTTTGTGTCATCTTGTTCATAGAAGAGAACATACTAAAGATTTCCACGATATCACAATATCACCCTTGAATCGTTATATTCGTGCCACTGTCCCGTGTAGGGGTGTCTGCAATATGCTGTGTAGTGACCATTGTAAGTGGTTCCATAGTGATTTGATATAGCGTAGAGATTGTACATACAAGGTGCCACATTATCAGCGGCGTAATGGCTCATATCAAGCCCTTCTATTGGAAAATCTATTGCAACATAAAGTTTTCCACTAAATCTTTCTGTTTGCGAAAAGCGCTTCAGGTGAATAACCAATATTTTCGGAAATTTATGAATTGATAATGATTTAGTGCATCGTCTTCGTTCCTTACATTTCGAACATGTTGGTTTCTCATCACCGTCGGGTATTTCTTCTCTTGTAAACGAATCTAAACATTGTGAAAGTCGTAATTGACCTGTTCTTTGGGGTATCGAAAGGGATCGATCCCAAAAGGGATCGTAGGTAACTGAACAGTGACCACAATGTGTGCACTTGATTGTTGATTTTAATTGACCGACAAAGTTATCCACAATTCTCGGATATCTTAACCAAGATTATTGTGCTTACTCAATTTCACTAAGTTTCTCATCAATTTCTGTTAATATGAGTTTTGGTTTTTCATATACCTTGTTGACATCTTCGTGAAGTCCTGCTAATAGGAAACGAAGAAACTCCCGTGCACCATGTTGAGTGTATCCCATGAACTTTGAAGTAAATCGCTGAATCTGATTTTTCAATGATACTGTATTAACCACTCTGTCTGAACCGTCTTCAGACCAAAGCTCTTGAATAACTTCAGCAAATGCTTTAATTAGTTCTCCTTTCATGCTAGATATGTTTTTGTTAATATCTTTTATGTATGCGTCTTTCTTTAGATATTCTAATAGCCACCTTGTGTTTGATAGGCATTGGATAATACTATCAATGAAACATGTGTTACCAATATTCTTGAGGCCTTTGAGACCCAAATATTTTTGGGGAATACCCTTTACGGATCTAATTGTGGAGTTATTGTTAAGAGCTTTTTCGCAACTACTATCATTGTACGAATAATCTCGGATTCTACTATTGTCTTTCTCATTTGATCGGCGTGATAAGGAATTTGAATTGATGTTGTTTGCTAATTGAATTGGATGTAGATATTGCGGTTTTGGAAAGTTTGGTTGATGTCGATAGATCATTGATCTGGTTAATTTTGTTAATATATTCCTTGTTATCTACATCATTTTTAGACGTGTCCTTTTGTTCTTGTTGAGTTTCATCCCCTTTCTGAAAATCTTTAATCGAAAATGAAATGTATGAAGAGAAGTTGTTAACTCTAGGATTATTTTTAGAAAGGGAATTGATGTTTATTGATTCCTCAGTTACTACGACCCTATCGATATCTGCCCCATTATTTTCTTCTACGTCTTCATGCTATTCCAATTTTGAATTTGACTGCAAAACATCGGGGTTATTTTGACACTTGTTGGAGCCAATGTCATTTTTTTTGGTCACCGAAAAATTATTACTAGATTTTTTAACTCTGGTTGATATTGATTTTGTACTTAGTGGTTTCACTCCATTGGTCACATCAGATATTTTAGATCTTACCTCAGTTGTCTTATTGGCGAGCTTAGTACCATTTTTTACTGTTCTGGAGAGTTTGTCATTAAAATTTTTACTCAGATCGGCTACTGATGCGTGATTTCCATTATCATCGTCATCAGACAAATTGTCTTTATTAGTATTGTTAGAGTATGCCACACTGTTAGTATAAATAACGTTCATTTGGTCGTTTACCTTTTTATTTGATGTTTTCAACTCTATTGGGGGTAAATCAGTTTTATATTTTGTTTTGGTCAAAGATAATTTATTGCGTATAGGAATCGCATCATTCTCTAGCATAGTCATCTTCTTCAGTATTTCTTTGAATGGGACATCATCTGGTTGGTGGTTATCTATATTTTTTAGTACACTTAGGCCCAAAAGCTTGTTGGAGGCATAATTTATAAAATTGTCAACGCATGTATTATCAGAAGGCACACATTCTGAAGAAGAGAATGAAAATGTTAAATAAAAATTTCGGAAAAAGGAAAGATCACATGTTTTAGGGTCGTTAATGTGAGAAAGTTTGAAAGTGGTAGAAGAATTAGGTTTCTTATGATTTGGTTTCATAAAAAGTTCTTCTAGAGGCTTAGAACGGGGAAACGTACCGAGAAAAGATGAAGCGTTTCCTCTTTGAATTGCAATATGTTGTATAAAGAACAAAGTTGCTCTTGAATCATTGGTTTCTACTGATATTTTTTTACCGATATCTTTAATGAATTTTTAAGCTTCATGACCGAAAACACCAGAGGTTTTAATTGCTACAGGAACAAAAATGTAAATGTTCTCCAAATTTTTGTATTTATTGATTTTAAAAGTTTCGCCTTGTAAAGCTGCAGCGCCTGCGGAGGTAGATGTGGATCGGACATGGGACGTATCCCAAGTGCCAGTGCAAGTGAAATCCCATATAACTGGTCTTCCGCGTTGCCATGGAATGAGGGTCATACCATCTGGACGTTTACAGTCGTCGCGGCAAGTACCTAACGGGGTTCCAAACGAACAGGGAATCTTTGCAGATGACAGGCCTCGTTTGATTAGGTCATTTACTGCAGAATGACGTGAAAAACGGCCGGCACTTAATTTGCAGCTTAGGCCGTGTCTACCATATTCATCATCACCATCTCTGCAACGACAGTGATGTTTTACACAAACTTGACAACCTAAACGGAGACCAATAGAAATACGTAAACTTTCGTCATCTAAAAGCTTACCTAATGGGACCGACGGTATAGCGTTCAACCATGCTCCTGATTCCTTTGAAAATGCTGCATTCAAACGAGCCTTGTCTGGTAAATTGATAGCTTTCTGGAGCAGCATTTCTTCTTCAATGTTCAATAAAGGTATATCCCAGGATTTTTGAAAGGATTTATATTCATCGGGTGCAACTTTGTAAGACTTTAATGACCAAATATTTTCTGCCTCCATTAATAAAGGGTCTTGTGTGTGGGAAAATATAGGCAGAATGTAATTAATGAAATTTTTTGAACTATTTAATGATGACAAAAAAGTAGGAAGAGCTACTGAAACGATTGAGCGAATTCCTAAACCACCATATGAAACAGGTAATGAAGCTTGTTTCCAAGAAAGGTCCTCTAATTTAATGTTAATTAATGACTCTAATGAATGACGAATGGTATTGTCAAAATTGATTAAGATATCATTATGTAACCAGGTCGGACTACATCTTAAGATATATGTTAATTTTGGAATTAATAGGCAATTATTGAGAAGGTAATAAGCAATGTGTGTCGGTAACCAGGATAAACAAGATGACATTTTTTTGAAAAAGGCTAGTTTTTCATTGAAAGCTGATAGAAAGGATTCGTTTAATAAAGGAGCACCTAATAGAAATAAATTTTGTCTGTTGGTAATTGTTATGCCTGGTGCTACAGAATTAAATTTATCAATGGTTAGATTATTTGGTGATTCTAAGAATAATAACTGGCATTTGCTGAAATTGAGTTCAAGACCATTATCCTTGGAATAGTTTATTATATAGACAAGAGACTTGAACACGGAATTAGTATTACCACCTAAAGAACCATCATCAAGGTACCAAGCATTGAATTCTGTGTCAATGTTGCTTATAAGTTTATGTATCGATATGCAAAAAAGGAGAGGTGCCAAGAGGTCTCCTTGTTGGACGCCTCTTTCCGAATAAATGATGTTTTCGCCAAATAAAAGATATGAAGGGAATCGACAACATTGATTGATGAAAGGAAAAATTTCAGGTAGAATATCTGGTACAAGTTTTAATAAATGATCGCGATGAGTTGCATTGAAAGCATTTTGAAAATCAATTTTCAGAATGATGGATGATTAGAGATGAAACGTCTTGCTGCATGTGCAACTGCTTCACAACCACCTTTCGACCCGAAACCAAATTGTAATGGACGAAGTAAATATCCTAATTTGTCTCTAATGTTTGAACAAATTATTTTAGCTACTAAACGACGGTAAGCTGTACCAATAAATAGCAATTGATCTGATTCCTCCTACTTTTTTAGTTAAAGCTAATAGTGACGCTCCGAATAAAATAGGACGAATATTGATGTTTACTGTGTCATTTGAAATAAAATTACATAATTTACACAAAGAATTTACATTGGACATTATACAATCCTTGTTTTGATAGGTACAGCCATCGCTATAAAAAATGATTTTAGTTGGTTTTTCTGATTAATTTTGTAGTAAAACCTTATATTCAATTAAACTAACCCATATACTTGCAAACTCTTCAGAGTTTAAGCCTCCTTCTGTTTCGTTCCATAAATAACAATAACCATTTTTGTTCTTCAAACTATAAAATGCAAGATGTGTACTTGGAGTTTCGTTCTATAGTATAAACTACTAATTTTTGATTTGGGTGCCATGGGAACTGCCTGCAAATGAACTGTAAAAACAAAACTTTCTCAGCTTTGTCTTTTATCTTTCTCTGCTCGGGCTTCTTATTTCTTTCTTTGCTGTTCTAAGTAGTCTTCTTGAGACTTATTGCCAACTTTGTAGAGAGCACATATCTCACATTGATCTTTTTTAGGATAGTACAATCCGAGATTTTGGACATCAAATTCTTCATAGAACTTGCAGATGGACAAAGCATGCACGTTGCGGGTCTCACACCAATCGTTCACATAAAAATCGTATAGGGATCGTTTTGAACGTCACTCGGGCAACAAATAATTTTTTTGTGTACTAGCACGACAGTAGTGCAATTCCATTGCTGGCAATGATTCTAAAAAACTTCTAAGCTCCTGACGTTCTAATTCAAAAGGCTTAGAGGGGGCATTTTTAGTTTTAAGTAAATCCGGCACTTTGTTGCTCCTCTCAGAAACTTGTTTATTTTTCCAATTGAGAATTGTCCATCTTCCGATTCCAAGAGTTTTCAGAAACATAGTTCTACAGACTTTGGCTGATCTCCTTTTTTCAAATAATATAACAAAGATTGTGTTCTTTTCGATTCCTTATCGTTATTTCTCCCCATTGGTCGCTTAACAGGTATGGATGTCACAAGACTATTAGCATATATTTTTTTTCTGGCCAGCTCATACTCCAAAATTCTTTGAATATATTCAGCCTATCTGTTTCTGTAAATGTTTTTCTTCCTTTTTTCTTCCATAATACTTTTTTCCATTTTCTCTCAAATTTCTGTTTTTTTTTCGGCAAACCAATTTGATTTTTGAATCTGAATACGTTCCTTTCTTCTCTAGCTTTTCTCTGGATAGTTTTCATAATCAGATTCCGAGTCAGAATTAATTTTATACGGTACTAAGCCTTCTTGTATGCTTTCATTTGAGGAACTAGGACCAATACTATCGTTAGCACTTGGCAAAGAGTGATTGTTTTCAGTTTCATGGAAAGTACACTGCTCGATAGTATCTTCAGATACCAGAATTTTGTTACGGTAGTGCTCATCAGCTCTTGTGAAGTTGACCAAGTTGAACAAGGGCGAGTTTGAAGGTGAAATGTTCACATTCCTGTCTTTGA
Organism: Galeruca laticollis; assembly: GCA_963921935.1. Lineage (NCBI taxonomy): Eukaryota > Metazoa > Arthropoda > Insecta > Coleoptera > Chrysomelidae > Galeruca > Galeruca laticollis. Next base: position 147,515,138 of record OY998179.1, on the reverse strand, counting down.
ATTGAACTTCTTGTTCTACATTTTGAGTGACAACGTCATTATTTATGTTTAAATTCACCGTGGCATCAAAAAATGTCGATGTATTATTAGGTACTAGAATACTAGTAATATCTACCAATATTACCTCATTTGATATGGACGGAGAGAGACGGTAGCAATGAACACTGTTTGTGTGCATCATATTTTCAACATTAATCATATTTGAGCTAAAGTCATGAGATACCGTTTCAGATAAATTTATGTATTGTAGTTTCACATTTTGAACTACAAACAATTCTTCAGAAATTGCCGTTTTAGATGGTTCCGGCTTCTTTTGTTCATTTTGTGCTTTACTTGTATTACACAACACCAAGATTTTTTGGCTTCGCCAATGAATCCTTGAAGACATCTGAAGAATAAAGCAAAAATTAACAAATTACGTAAATAATAATCATAAGATTAACAAAGGTGAATATAAAATTATAAACTATGTTTGAATACAAATATCCCGCCTAAATATAAAAAATATATTGTATAACCCACATTTTTGAATGTGAATAAAACTAAAATTGAACAAACAGATAAGAAGTGATATATTAATCGAAGCACTCAAAACACTGTTAAAATGTTAATAATTAATTACAATACATAATACCTGCTATTAGTACAATAATTCTATGATTTACTTTGAAGAAAAACTCCAAAAATTGAATAGATGAGGATTTTACTTGATGAAGATCCATACTGAACGATGAAATAAATCTGTTCAAATTGTAGGTTAAGTTACTTTTTAATGGCAATGTTCTAATTTAACCCTTTTACTTCGGGTTAATTAGAGGGAATGTATTTTTGGTAGTTTTACGAGGCAATCGAAGGACCACTACGGCCGTTTGTCACTGAAGTAACGATGAACCGTAGAATGAAATTAAAACACTGATATCACGTTATGATTTATATTGTCATGAAATATAAGTTATTTACTGTTGCTTCGACAATTAAGAATTCACTTGACTTTTCGCGATAACTGAAAGTATTGTGCACATACTATGTTGGTTTATCGAAAAGAATAAAGATTACGGACACATGGTGGTTCCCGGGTTGAAAACGCCGGCTGGTTTTAGGAAGTTGTAGCACGTTATATGATGAAAGAGGGTGTCTGAGAAGTGTGAAAGCTATCTGGGAAGTGAAGTAAAAATGAGGCTATTTTCGTATTTATATGTTTGATGACGTAGGATCGAGGAATGAGTAAACTATTAGAAACTGGCCAATGGGATAAAAGTATTTTAAAATGTAACGTTCGAACAACAAGTGAATGTTGCAGATATGAAGATGTTTTTTGTGGGGTTTTCAACGGTTTCGTAGATACAGATAACAGAGTTTGGAAGAGAGTTTTTATGAAGAGATAAGATGTCGGGGACTTTGATATGTTCAGTAGAATTTCAGAAAACGATATTTATCTGTTTTTCTTAGGTGTTAGTAAATTTAAATGACTTTTTTAGTGAAGTAAAGAAATATTAACTGTTGAAAATAAGGATATTTTTAGTTATGTATTTTGAGCATAATATTCGACTTGTATTATACAGGGGAAATTGAAATAGAATCACGGGAGAATTTGGTAATTAAAACCAAATTCGAACATATTGGGGGCGCGGGAAGAATGGAAGAGAGGTGAGAGATGGCTGCTCTCAGACATCGAATGCTGATGTTAGTGAAAGGGTATGGAGCGTGAGTGTGTGTACAGTGTTGATGCAGGTTTGTGAATGAAAGTGAATAATTTTGAGAGTAACTATGTAAATATGTGTAGGGGTTGTAAAGTTATCTAATGTGTGTCAGAGTGTTGTAAGGACTCTGACGTCATGAATGTAATGAATGAATAAGATTTGAGGTTAGAGTGTTGTAAGGACTCTAGCGTCATGAATGTAACGAATGAATAAGAGTTGAGGTTAGAGTGTTGTAAGGACTCTAGCGTCATGAATGTAACGAATGAATAAGAGTTGAGGTTAGAGTGTTGTAAGGACTCTAACGTCATGAATGTAACGAATGAATAAGATTTGAGGTTAGAGTGTTGTAAGGACTCTAACGTCATTTATGTAACGAATGAATAAGATTTGAGGTCAGAGTGTTGTAAGGACTCTAACGTCATGAATGTAACAATGAACAAGAGGCCTAGATGCATTCTAGTTCTTGTTTGGTAAGGGCACGAATGTAAGCAATATACTCTAGAAATGGACTAGAGTTGTAAACGATAAGAATGTAAGCAATATACTCTAGAAATGGACTAGAGTTGTAAACGATAAGAGTGTAAGCAATATACTCTAGAAATGGACTAGAGTTGTAAACGATAAGAGTGTAAGCAATATACTCTAGAAATGGACTAGAGTTGTAAACGATAAGAATGTAAGCAATATACTCTAGAAATGGACTAGAGTTGTAAACGATAAGAAGATAAGCAATATACTCTAGAAATGGACTAGAGTTGTAAACGATAAGAATGTAAGCAATATACTCCAGAAATGGACTAGAGTTGTAAACGATAAGAGTGTGAGCAATATACTCTAGAAATGGACTAGAGTTGTAAACGATAAGAAGGTAAGCAATATACTCTAGAAATGGACTAGAGTTGTAAACGATAAGATGTAAGCAATATACTCTAGAAATGGACTAGAGTTGTAAACGATAAGAAGATAAGCAATATACTCTAGAAATGGACTAGAGTTGTAAACGATAAGAAGGTAAGCAATATACTCTAGAAATGGACTAGAGTTGTAAACGATAAGAATGTAAGCAATATACTCTAGAAATGGACTAGAGTTGTAAACGATAAGAAGGTAAGCAATATACTCTAGAAATGGACTAGAGTTGTAAACGATAAGAGTGTAAGCAATATACTCTAGAAATGGACTAGAGTTGTAAACGATAAGAAGGTAAGCAATATACTCTAGAAATGGACTAGAGTTGTAAACGATAAGAGTGTAAGCAATATACTCTAGAGATGGACTAGAGTTGTAACCAATAAGAAGATAATAATACCTTTGTCCAGGTATTCACATAAAAGAATAATATCTTTGTCCAGGTATTCACATAAAAGAATAATACCTTTGTCCAGGTATTCACATAAAAGAATAATACCTTTGTCCAAGTATTCACATGAAAGAATAATACCTTTGTCCAGGTATTCACATAAAAGAATAATACCTTTGTCCAGGTATTCACATAAAAGAATAATACCTTTGTCCAGGTATTCACATGAAAGAATAATACCTTTGTCCAGGTATTCACATAAAAGAATAATACCTTTGTCCACGTATTCACATGAAAGTATATGTAAATGAAGTAAAAGAACGAGACTGTTTACGTCAATTCTAGTTCGACAAGTGTGGTACCAGTTAGTTTTACGAGTAACGGTCCAGGAACCTCGGACTTCCCAGTGTTTAATGAGATAATGAGAGAAACGAAAGAGAATGTTTAAGTCGATTCTATTTCGACAAGTGTGGTACCAGTTTGTTTTACGAGTAACGGTCTAGGAACCTCGGACAAATATAAACAAAAAGGGGGGCCAAGTTGTGAAGGGGTGTGAAATTCCATGAGAGAGCATGGAAAGCTCATGTGGGTGTTTTTTCCGGGTTGTTATTGTATCAGAATGAATGGTGCTGGGTAAGAAAGGGAACGTTTTTCTTCGGAGAACGTGAAAACTCCAATGTAGCTTGCGCTACTCCCTTTCTACGCGGAGGAGTGACTTGTATATTGAGGGTGATTGTAAGAGTGTATGCTCATGAGACTAGATCAAGTACGAATGCGTGCAACAACAAGTGAGTAAGAGTAAGTATGAATGAATGTGAATGCAAATGTAAATACGAGTATGTACGAATAAGTGTAAAAGTATTATGAATGTGAGCTTTGAGTGCCAATATGAGTATGAGTATAAGTATGATTAAGGTGCAATTGTATGCTAGTGCAAGTAATAATGTAAGTGTGAGTTAGCATAAAAGTAAATGTAAGGTAGTGACCACGAGTGTATAAGTATGATGAGAGAGTTTTTTCTAACTCTTTTGAGATTGTTTTTGTATATGTTTTTATGATTATAGATGTTTGTGTTAGGGGGACCCGACTCTTTTGCGGGTAAGAATGAGTTTTTAAAATGTTTTAATTAATGTAAAGGAGTTATTTCTGTTCTCGTCAAGAAAAGGAGGGTAAGATATGTATATAATGTGTTTGTCAAGTTTTTTTAACTTCAACGTATCGTCAATGTGATTGTTTAAGTAACATATGAGTAAGGGGGGATGCCGTTTTCTTCTAAACGTCACCCAAGTGTTTATATTATCCAAGTATCATCTTCTTCAACCATGTATCTTCTTTTTCAACCAAGTATCTTCATCTTTACAACCAAGTATCATCTTCTTCTTTTTAACCAAGTTTCTTCATCTTTTCAACCAAATATCATCATCTTCATTTTAACCAAGTATCTTCATCTTTTCAACCAAGTATCTTCTTTTTCAACCAAGTATCTTCATCTTCAACCAAGTATTTTCATCTTTTCAACCAAGTATCATCTTCTTCTTTTTAACCAAGTTATCTTCTTTTTCTTTTCAATACCTTTATCCAGGTATTCACATAAGAGTAATGTTCATGTCAAAGTGTCTAAGCTTTTTTTTTTAATCGTCCAGGGTTTTAAATGTTAAAGTATTTGTTTCTCAATGTTTAAGTATAAGTTTAAGTTTTTTACAACGTTTTTTTGTTTTTCTTAAGTGTCTAGTATATAAGTATCACTGTCCTCTTCGAGAGGACTAAAGGATTGTTTTCTTGACGAGAAAGAGTTTAAGTAATGCATGAGTGCTATCCTGCACTGAAAGAGCGTTGAGTATGAAAGTGAATCGTTTATTCGAGTGTAAGTGTTGGTTTGAAAATTATTTATTTATGAGTTAAGAGTGTTTTGTGAATTAAGAGTGTTTTTGAGGGTAAGTTGTGATTTGAAAGTGGTGTGGTCACACCAAAATAATGAGTATGAGAGAGGTTATCCGTAAGGTATTGTGAATGAGTCTTGTCCAGAACAGTACGTTTCTTGACGATAATATTCTGGAGATTGTTGCATTGGTGGTGAGTGGTTAGGGTTTATGTTCAAAGGTCTCAATGATGGGTTTTGTTTGTGGGTGTGAGGGAAGTGAAGTAAAGTGTGGTGCTTGTTTCTGCAAATGGCACAAACACCGGTAGACGAGCAATGGGCGAATGTGTGTCTGAAACCCAGACATGCTGTGCACATTTTGTTATTTATTATATATTCTTTGCGGTCAAGTGTAGAGAGTGTTCTGAAGTGTAGGCAAGAATAAATTTTATGACCTGCTTTGTTACAGAATGAGCATGTTGAAATGTTGATGGGGTTAGAGCTACGAGTTGTACCACAACATAGCTGAGTAAAGGTGTCCCTTTCAAGTGAGTTGGGTAACGAGTGATTAGCGAGTGAATGTTGAGTTGAAGGTTGTGTTGCGAGAGAGTGTAGGTTGCATGGTTCATTTAATATGGAATGAAAAGAATAGGCCATGGCGACGGTCGGAGTATCATTTCTCTCGACAGGTCTTGTGTCAAGGTTTTGTCTAGGAGAATAATTGTCTAAATGGAGTAACGTGTGATGTCTTTTTTGACATATGGAACATGATTTAACTGATTTACAGTTAGTAACTGTGTGTGTGGAACCTAGGCACTTAAAGCACATTTTATTGTCTCTAATGTATTTACTTCGATCGGGGATAGACAGCCGTCCGAATTGGGAACATCCATAAATTTTATGGCCTGTTTCCTTGCAAAATGAGCATGTTGAAGATGGATAATTGGAAGTAGGGTATGCGCTAGACGAAGGTTGATTGCGTTGACCATTGTTATGATGTGGGTTTTGTTCGGGATGCGAATGTTGGTTTGCAAATAATGCTACTCTGTTGGTTGGTGTGGTCACATTAGAAGACTGATTACGATAATGATGGGATGTATCAGGTTTGGGATCTTGGGTTAACAAGTTTTCTAAGACCGTACATTTTTTCTCCAAGAAATCAAAAAAATTATCACTAGCAATTAAATTTTGATCAGTCTCTTTTTCTTCAAGAGATCTTTTTGTATTATAATCTAATTTTGTTTTTAATATGTGAACGATTAGTGCATCAAATAACTCTTCCTTACTGATATTTAGATTTAGTAATGACTTTACGATAGATCTAGCTTCGGACGTGAATGTTCTTAATTGTTGGGCAGTACATTTTGAAATGTTATTACAGGTTGTCAAACGGTTAAAATGGGCAGTAACAATCTGCCGTGTATTATTATATTTAGAATTCAGTAACTCCAACGCTACATCAAAATTGGTTTCATTTACCGGTAATTGAGAAATTAAATTGAGCGGGTCACCTTTCAAGTATGATTTCAAATAGTAGAATTTTTCAGTCTTGGATGTAAGCCGGGTGTTATTCACTATTAGTGCGTTAAAAAGGTCTATAAAGGCAGTGTATTTAGTGCTATCTCCTGAGAAAATCGGTATTTCTATGGAAGGTAATCTAATATGAGTTTCACTCTGAGACTGTACAGGTAATTGATTAGGTTGATTGAAATTAGGGTTTAATTTTTCGAAAGCATTTTGTAGCTTGCAGTGTAATGAGTAATATTTTTCATCAATCTGACTTCTATCATCGAATTCTACTTCAGTATCTACGGCTATGGTTTCAATTTGGTCTTGTATCTCAGAGTATTTAGAGTAATATTTTTCTAAGTTGACTATTCGGGATTTGAAAGCATACTTGTCTGACTCGTCCAGATTGTTATGGAACCAGTTGTAAATGCGAGTAATTGCTGCTTTGCAACTAGTTCGTTGCGTCTTTAATGAATCCATTTTGTAACTGATGTATTAATTATATGGTTAACATGAAATGTAAATGAATAGTTATGTTTGAACAATGCTTATTTTTGTATCAGCGTAATATATTTGTTTTATATTTTTGCTACCAGCCGTGCCTGTTCAGTTTTCTACGGCTCGTTGCAAATTAAAATGACACTGTAATTGTACCTGGTTTTCTCACACAACAATACCGACTAGTGTTATTATGGTTCCATGACAATCTCAATATGTAATTATTTAGGCCACACTGTACAATGAATGTATGTTTTATAAGAAATTTCAACGATGTTATTGTGATTAATCAATATTCAGGTGTAATTATTTAAATCACACTGTATAATATAAATGTTTATATTGCATAAAAAATATCAAAGACTTTTATTACAAATCCAAATTAATATTAAGGTGAAACCATTTAAATCACCCTATATACTATGTTCACAAAATCTACGTTGGTTGATAAGCAAATATACAAAATCCTTTATTATCAATAAATACCTTATCTAATGAATGTTTCTGCTGTCGAAATTCTCGAAAAGTTCTCGGGAACGCTGAGGGTCTATATTTTCTGGACTCCAAGGGCTGTTTCACTGCTCTCTCCTGGTTGCTAGGACTGCTTTACTGCTCTCTCCTGGTTGCTAGGACTGCTTTACTTTCTTCTGGTTCTATCCGGTCTCGACAGGACCATGTTTTAATTTAACCCTTTTACTTCGGGTTAATTAGAGGGAATGTATTTTTGGTAGTTTTACGAGGCAATCGAAGGACCACTACGGCCGTTTGTCACTGAAGTAACGATGAACCGTAGAATGAAATTAAAACACTGATATCACGTTATGATTTATATTGTCATGAAATATAAGTTATTTACTGTTGCTTCGACAATTAAGAATTCACTTGACTTTTCGCGATAACTGAAAGTATTGTGCACATACTATGTTGGTTTATCGAAAAGAATAAAGATTACGGACACATGGTGGTTCCCGGGTTGAAAACGCCGGCTGGTTTTAGGAAGTTGTAGCACGTTATATGATGAAAGAGGGTGTCTGAGAAGTGTGAAAGCTATCTGGGAAGTGAAGTAAAAATGAGGCTATTTTCGTATTTATATGTATGATGACGTAGGATCGAGGAATGAGTAAACTATTAGAAACTGGCCAATGGGATAAAAGTATTTTAAAATGTAACGTTCGAACAACAAGTGAATGTTGCAGATATGAAGATGTTTTTTGTGGGGTTTTCAACGGTTTCGTAGATACAGATAACAGAGTTTGGAAGAGAGTTTTTATGAAGAGATAAGATGTCGGGGACTTTGATATGTTCAGTAGAATTTCAGAAAACGATATTTATCTGTTTTTCTTAGGTGTTAGTAAATTTAAATGACTTTTTTAGTGAAGTAAAGAAATATTAACTGTTGAAAATAAGGATATTTTTAGTTATGTATTTTGAGCATAATATTCGACTTGTATTATACAGGGGAAATTGAAATAGAATCACGGGAGAATTTGGTAATTAAAACCAAATTCGAACAGGCAATAATACTCATTTTTCATTAAAGGTTACGCAAAGTAATAATTTGATTACAATAAAAATACATACCTCTTGAATGTTCCAATAATTCTAAAAACTTCGTTTATACCAGTAACACCGAACTGAGTAATTTTTGCAAGAGCACACGCCGACATCGAAAACCAGTAGAAAATACCAATTACGGTGGATTTATCCGCACACTTTAGAAGTTATGGATTTGACTGTTTCACTCACCACGCGTTTTTATCAATTTAAAACGAAAATTGACAAAAGTTTTTTTTCTAGATTGTGTATTTTTTTTTTCTCTTTTGAATGATGGAAAAACATAATAACGGTGAAAAATGGATTTAGCAGGTTTACACTCTAAGCCGACGATATGACCAGTAACTTATTTGTGAATTTATTAATTAAATACGAGTACATTTCAATACATAATAGTAATTAACTATTGTTGAAACAATTGTAAATAAACGGTTTTAAAGATTAAAACTAACTTTTCCGCATCTGTGGCCCTGAACAATATTCTATCATAAAATTGTTACTTGTATACACTTCGGGGGATGTATCGTGCTAACAAACCGAAATTTCTCCAAAAATAACCAAAAATTTAGTATATCTAGTTTTATAGGACCCGCTGTACTCGCTCTAGTCAACTGAAAATCAATAGGGTACATCTGTGAGACACCTTGAACAATACTTACTCATAAAGTTGATCAATCGTATACTCTCTGGAGGCTGTATCGTGCTAACAAACTGAAAATTCTCCAAAAATGACAACAATTTGGTACTTCAAGTACCACAGCACCCGTTGTACTGGCTTTAGTGAGCTCAATATCAATAGGGTTCATCTTTAAGACGCTCTGAATAATATCCAATCATAAAATTCATCATTTGTATATACTCCGGAGGCTGTATCGTGGTAACAAACTGAAACTTCTCCAAAAATGACAAAAATATCGTACTTAAAGTACTGTAGCACCGGTTGTATTGGCTCTGGTGAGCTGAAAATCAATAGGGTTCATCAGTGAGATGCCCTGAATAATATTCAATCATAAAATTGGTGACTTGTTGAACTCCGGAGGCTGTATCGTGCTAACAAACTGAAATTTCTCGAAAAACGACAAAATGTCGTACTTCAAGTATCATAGCACCCGTTATACTGGCTCTGGTAAGTTGAAAATCAATAGGGTTCATCTGTGAAATGTCCTTAACAATATTTCATCATAAAATTGGTGACTTATTGCACTCCGGAGGCTGTATCGTGCTAACAAGACTTGCAAGGAAAAGTGGTCGACGACAACGACGACGACGACGACGACGACGACGAAACCGTTTTTTCGTGTTGTTGTTGATGGATAACGTAAAAATAACTCAAAAAAAAATTTCAAATTTCCAACTTTTTTGTGGGTAAACCAATACTTTTCTCGCATATTAGATGGGTTGGCGGAAAAGTAAAATGAACATTACAATAGTTTATCTTGTACAGCATTTAAATTGAAAGTGCCGATTTTGCAGTGAGTAAAATTTATGTCAGATCCAGTGCTATTAGTTATCCTAGCTTCTATTTTTGGGTGTTGAATGAGACTGCTGTTGCAATTGTTTAAGTTTACTCCGCACATAGCTTAATTGGCCAATTCTGTAGCCTCTACTGAAGACGGTAGCTTTTTATTTGCTATTGAAACTTAATTTTGTATAGAATCTTCTATAGTACAGAGTGGAAAGTCTAACTGGAACAAATTCTGTAATTTGATAAATAAAGGTTTATCGCAAAATTCCTGAAACACGTCAATTTTCATTTTCAATGGGGCATATTACAAAGAGATTTGTTTATATTTTTAATTATCTGGGGGGTTGCAGACACCACCAACTTTTTTTTAAATGAAAGGTTAGGTTGATTAATTTTTTATTTGAAATCTTCTTCAATTGCAAGTACAATTACATTTTTTTTGTTACTTTTTATAAGAAATGTGTCGGAAAAAAATTAAATATTTACTGAAACTACTTTAATGCAATAAATGTTCAAAGTGCTCTCCACCTGGTTGCTGACAATATCCTAATCGATTATAAATAGCATTCCGAACATTTTGTAACACTTCCGGCGTTACTTGCCTAATTTTGTCCCTAATTCTTTGTTGAAGCTCAGCGATGTCGTTAGGTTTAGTGGCATAAACCTTGCTCTTTAGATATCCCTATAAAAAATCTAATGGAGTAAGATCGGGTGATCTTGCTGGTCACTCAAATGGGCCCCTTCTTCCAATCCACCTATTTGACGGCAGTTCTTTCGATTGACGTGCCCATGTAATCTGAACGTAGCCTCATCAGAAAACGCACCTATTCCAAAGCAATTTGTCCACCATCGATAGAAGCCATAATTCGTTCGCAAAATTCGGGTCTACGATCAGGATCATCTTCGTTAAAGTCCTGCAGGTTTTGCATCTTATATGGGTGCTTTTTGGCTCCTTTAAGACTTTTTAAAACGCTTGAGTGACTGACACTATGAACGCGAGCTATTTGCCTAGCTGGAGTAACAGGATTTTCTTCAACTTCCAACAATATGTTCAACTGGGCTTCTTCGTCGACTTTTAAAGGCTTTTGTCGAGGAGCATCCCTTACGTGGCCCAACTCCCGATATCGAGTTTCAATTTTGGTAATCGTACTTCGATTAATTGAAGGTAATTCTGGATGAACTTCAGTAAACAAACGAGCGACTTCAGCCTGTGTTCGACTTCTGTCCCCATGTCCGACCATCCTTAAAATTTCGATACTATGCGTCGAGGCTAAATAGGGCATTATTATTTTTCTAGTTGTCTTACTGAATATTTGTGGCCATTTGCTCTGACTTGGAAGGTTGTATTATTCAAAAAGTTTTTTATGTTTGCTAATACGTGGCCCTGAATATTCTATTCTTGGAGTGTTTTCAGGATGTGATATCTCAAGTGGTGTCAAAAGGTTTATTTAAGTCTAAGAAAGAATACGGCTATTAATTTTTGATCCATTAGGAAAGCCTCATGAATTTCAAATTCGAGTGTTACCAAGTTGTCAGTAGTACTTCTTCCTCTACGAAAGCCGCTTTGTTTGTGTATAAGGATATTCTCATTTTCCAGATGCCACGTCAGTCTATAGTTTATAATTTTTTTCAGAAGTTTGCATATATTACATGTGAGTGAAATGAGACGATATGAAGTTGGGTCGATTTTTGGTTTGTTTGTTTTGAGGATAGGTATGACTATTGATTGACGCCAGTGATTATGGATTTCTTCTTGTAAGAATATGTTATTAAAGAGCTCTAAAACAATTTGTTTAGCATTGTACGGAAGGTTTTTCAAAAATAAAGATAGAATATCATCAGGACCTGGGGCAGTATTCTTCAATTCTTTCAGACAAAAATCAAAGTCTTGGTAAATTATTGGATCATTTAGGTAAGAGTTATCGTTTATTATTGGAAAGTCGCAGTCAACTGAGTTTTTATATTCCAAAAAGGTAGAATTTAGATTGATATCACTTGAGTTTCTTTCGAAAGTGTTAGCTAAGATATATTCAATTTCATTTATTGAGGATATTAGTCGTTTTGTGATAGTGTCGATATTGATCTATAACTATTGTTTCCTTGAATTTTTCGAATTTTGCTCCAGATCACGTCTGTTGGAGTGGAAGAATTTATAGACGATACGTAACTTGCCCTCTCGCTTGCTCTTCTTTAGAAGATACCGGGTCTTGGCTCCAAGGTTTTTGATGTATTAAACGCATGTTTGCTGGCTGTCAATGCTTGGGCTATATTTTGGTTCCACCAAGGTACTGGATGTTTTTTGCATAATTTGATTTTTCCGATGTGAGAATTTTCCGCGTTTAAAATCATATTAAGATTTTTAACATTTCCATTTACGTCATTGACATACATAAAGGTTGCGATATTATTTTCTATTTCGTTTTGATATTGACCTCAATCTGCGGTTTTTATATTCCATGTTTGTAAGGAAGGCTTGTTGGAGGTTCTTTTTCTAGTAAAGATATTTTAATGGAGAAATGATCGCTGTCAGGCAAATATTTTATAGTTTCCCATTTAAAGCAGGATGTTATTGAGGGAGAACAAAAGGAAAGGTCTATAGCTGAGAGGGTACCATTGAATGAATTGAATCTTGTGGGTTCACCAGTGTTTAATAAAGTGAAATTTGAAGTATTTATATTATTTGGCAGAATATTTCCGTTTTTATCGGTTTTATTACTACCACAGGCCACGTTATGGCAATTCATGTTACCAACAATAATTTTAGGAGGTGGAATGTTATTTATTAGGTTATTTAATTCAATTAGGTCGTTCTGATTGGGCTGAGGTAAGTATACATTACATATATTTATCTTTTTTTTGTGAATAACCGATACTGCAATCGCTTCTAAGTTTGTATTTATCACAATTTCATTTGATTCGTTGTCGTTTCTGACAAATATTGCTACTCCACCGCTAGCAAACACATAGTTCCTATTTTTTGGTAGGCCGTGTAATCTTTTAGGGTAATGTTTGTTTGATTTTTGAGATGTGGTTCTTGTTAGCACGATACAGCCACCGGAGTGCAACAAGCTACCAATTTTATGATTGAATATTGTTCAGGACATCTCACAGATGAACCCTATTGATTTTCAGCACACCAGAGCCAGAACAACGGATGCTATGGTACTTGAAGTACGACATTTTTGTAATTTTTAGAGAAATTTCAGTTTGTTAGCACGATACAGCCTCCAGGGTGCAACAAGTCATCAATTTTATGACTGAATATTATTCAGGACGTCTCACGGATGAATCTTATTGATTTTCCGCTCACCAGAGCCACTACAACAGGTGCTTTAGTACGTTAAGTACGACATTTTTGTCATTTATGGAGAAATTTCAGTTTGTTAGCACGATACAGCATCCGGAGCATATACAAGTGACCAATTTTATGATTGGATATTATTCAGGACGTCTCAAGTATGAACCCTATTGATTTTCAGCTCACCAGAGCCAGTACAACAGATGCTATAGTACTTTAAATACGACATTTTTGTCCTTTTTGGAGAAATTTCATTTTGTTAGCACGATTCAGCCTCCTGTGTATATACAAGTGACCAATTTTATGATTGGATATTATTCAGGGCGTCTCAAAGATGAACACTATTGATATTCAGCACACTAAAGCCAGTACAACGGCTGCTATGGTACTTGAAATACCAAATTTTTGTAATTTTTTGAGAATTTTCAGATTGTTAGCACGATACAGCCTCCAGAGTGTATACAAGTGACCATTTATATGATTGAATTTTGTTCAGAGCCTCTTATAGATGAACCTTATTGCTTTTTAGCTAACCAGAGTTAGTACAACGGGTGCTCTGGTACCTGAAGTGTCACATCTTTGGTCCTTTTTGGAGAAATTTCGGGTTGTTGGCACGATACAGCCTCCGGAGTGTATACAAGTGACCAATTTTATAATTGGATATTTTTTAAAGTGTCTCACAGATGTGCCCTATTGATTTTCAGCTGACTAGAGCGAGTACAGCGGGTCCTATAAGTCCAGATATACTACATTTTTGGTTATTTTTGGAGAAATTTCGGTTTGTTAGCACGATACATCCACCGAAGTGTATACAAGTAACAATTTTATGATTGAATATTGTTCAGGGCATCTCACAGATGCGGAAAAGTTAGTTTTAATCTTTAAACCAGCTTATTTTTAGTTATTTTCACGGTTTTCAGTGAGAAAAACACGAAAAAGGATTTTTAGGAAAAAAATTGTTGTCGTTGTCGTCGACCACTTTTTGTAATTATGTCTCGTTAGCACAATACATTTCCCGAAGTGATTAAAGTCACCAATTTTATGACTGGATATTGTTAAGGGCGTCTCACAGATGAACCCTATTGATTTTAAGCGCATCAGGGCCAGTACAAAGGTTCTTATAAATCAGGATTCACTTCATTTTTTGTCATTTTTGGAGACATTTCGGTTAGTTAGCACAACACGGTACCCTGAGTGTATACATGCTTTAGTGCCCAATAGTATTTGGTATTAATCAAATGAATACATGTAACCTTTAAAATTAACATCCGATTTTCCGCTTTATCTAAATAATTTATTTTTCAACAAAAATATTCATAAATATGTTGAAATGTTCTTATCAACGTACGAAAAATTATAAGCATAAATTTTAATCAGTTAATTTACCACATACTAACCATGTCTATAAACTTTTATTTTTGTAGTAGAAATTGTAATATCCGAAAAATAAAATAATCAACTAAACCCTCAACACGTCATCAGTTAAAAACGAAAACTACTTTAATACATCTAAAATCGTTTGTAGTGTGTACTGTAGCATAATTTTGAATTTTGTAGTAAGAATAGTAGTCCCAGAAAACATAAAATAATGGAATGGAAATCAGTTTATTCGATTATTTTATGTTTTCAAAGACTACTATTCTTACTACAAAATTTAACATTGTACTAGGTACTAGGTACAATATACTACGTACAATTTTAGATATATTAAAGTAGTTTTCGTTCTTACCAGATCATTTGTTAATGGTTTAATTGGTGATTCTATTTTTTACTATTTCTACTACAGAAATAAAAATGCTACTACTATATCGTCTGTAGTAATAGTCTAAGAACCAGTGGGCGGCTACCTGCATGTATTTGGCCAGACCTGGGTTTTTGTACATTGAGGCCCCTATACCTACTATACATGAGGTGGGTACCACATATAACCCACAGATAGATGAGACACTGATTGTGGCTCCATCTAAAGAGCCTGTCGACTAAACAATTGAGTGACGTTGAAAAGATTTCTGTAATTTTAGGTTTTGGCGGTATATTCAAATCTACTGTATTTTAATTATTTTATTTCAAAATAACCATTTATAGTCCATCATTTGACCTTTCAGTCAATTTAACTCAATAATGATTAGATTTTGAGTTAAATTAAATGAAATATCAAATGATGAACCATAAATGGTTGAATTGGGAAAATAAAAAAATAATCATATAAACAGTTTATTTATTTTGGTATAAAAAAACACAACAAATACTTTCTTTCACAAAGTACTTTTCTTAACAAACAGAATGACAATAAATAAACTATAATGTAAAAACAATGCAATGATTAAAAAATAATTTGAATAACATACATTCTAGATTGGAGTATCATTAAATTTTTAAATGATGTTAAATCAAGATAAAACTAGAAAATTATTTATGATAAGTTTATTTTAATTTATCTATTTTTTATTACACTCATATAAACACACAGAGCTGGACAAACTACTGGAGTATAACTGCTACTCACTTAATCAAAAAAAGTGTTAGCAATGAGTAGTTAACTACTATTTTTGGCAACTTTCTGTGAAAGAAAACATTTGAATATAATTACTGTGAATGTTATAACAAAACTAATTAAAATATTTTTAAAGAAAAAGTTGTTAAATGCTGCCCAGCTCTGTAAATACAAGGTGCCAAGTAATTATATATAAGAGTGCTAAACAGCACTTGTGACTGTACAAAATTTAAAATAATATATCTAACATTTCATTTCCACTTGAAGCACATCTTTATTTCTTTACTGGAAGTATTAAATATGTTTATATCACAAGCTTAAACCTAGTATATTGCATATTTGTATATTTCTACATTTAAAAGCATTCCGTTCTTATGAAACTATCGCACAAGGAAGTTTAAGTTAATCTGCAGCTCCTGTCAGTCTATGATTGTTGAAATGTTTCTTAAGGGCTCTTAAAAATCCCACCTTCTCGTGGAAGCCCTTTCTCGTCTCTGGTTGAGGTTCTACAAGTAAACACACAAAATAATAACAATAAATAAGTAAACACACAAATATGTTTGAACATTTATATCAACAAAAGGAAACAAAATGCGCTTACTATTGAAATAATACGTTACACATGTTTTTGTACTAAGCCAAAAAAATTATCAAAAAATGTTTGAACGTTTAAATTTTTTTGGTTTTTTTGAATTCCTTTTTTTGGAGCTTTCGATTTTTTTAGGAATTGTTGATTTTTTTTTGGTTTTTAACTATTTTTTGATTTATTGTTTTTTTTTATTTTTTGTCTTTATTGGATAATTGGGATTTTTGGTTACCGTTAGACCAAATACTTAGACGTAATGCCTCAACAAAAGTTAATACTCACTTTCATTTCCCATAAATTGTCACATTATAGGCTATATATGAAAATCGGCAAGGGGTCAATACCTTCCATCCCATAGCTGGTAGAGGGAATATAGCTATAACATAAAATAAAACCCAGATTATTAATTTCAAATTAGAAGTTTCGTTATGTGAATTACAATTGTACACGCTCTTTATAGAGTAATTTTAACAAATTTTAGTTAAATAATGATGTAACATCAAACATTTCATTTCATTGTATGTAGCAGTTACAGGGTTTGATGTTTTTTGATACCTTCTGTATATTTTCTTCTTGACGAGAGTTTTCAGAATGGTCTAATGGCTGAAAGCGCTTACCTGGAATTTTAATAAAATTACACACTCAGTACTCGTCTTTTCGTTCACTCAATTTACAATTTAAAATGTCCAAAATTATAGCATACTATATTGAATACAATAAAACTTACCATCAATTTTTGTTAATTTCCACTCATATGGGAAGGCAAATCAAACTGTCTTAATAACCTCTCTTCGTCTTTCTCAAATCTAAAGAAACACTGTTTTTGAAAATGAAGGGATCATATCCTCCATTGTTTCCTTGTCGACAAATTTAATGATTTATTACCACTGCTTTTCAGCCATATTAATTTTATCTTCCTGGGTTGGAGGAACAAAACTGTAAAAAGAAATATTTACTTTATTAATGCAGCAATTTTCAGTTTAGTAAAGAACATGATCTCTTAAGTTGTCGATTAAATTAGTAAAAATTCTGTGTTTTATAAAAACAAAGATAATGGTTGCTAATTGTTAAAGAAAAAATGCTCAAATTTTTTTAATAAAACTTACCGAGTACACCACTTATTAAACTCCTTCAGAATACACTTTGACATTGTCTTTTCAATTAATAACAATAAAGCAACGAAACAACAGATACATATTACACTATAACAATTAAAAAATACACCAAAATACCGTAACCTTAAAATAACCTCTACTCTTGAACTAAGAAATGATAACAGTATAACATATAACATGTGGGGACGAGCAATATGATATCGCGCATACGCAGTAATAAAAATCAATAAAATTTGATTACTAACGACGTTACAGTTTTCGTTAATTTTTTGAAATTATCTACCGATTTTAGTTACTCGACAGGCTCTATAGATGGCACGGTCTGCAGTGTCCCTAGCCTGGTGGGAACCCACTAAGCCCAAAGCGGTGGACCCGGTTAGTGCGCAGGTAGGACAGGTATCGATTTTTGTCGAATTTCAAATGCATTTGACCACGCCTGCCGTTTTGAAATTTTAAAATATATTATTATTACTATCGAAAAATAATAATGGCAGACCATTATCGGGCGGTTAACATTGTGGCAGACAGTTTTGAAAATGCTAAAAAAAATTTGGAAAGTATTTGACCAGATCTGCCATTGAGATATATTATTCATTACAGTCTTTAAAACTTATATTGATAACGGCAGATATCTTTATTGAGTACATTCATCAGCAGATAACAAAATCTTAGCTACTACCTGGTCAGATGTATGCATAGACTGCATATAGCTATATTTTTTCTTTCTCCTATGTATTACTATTGTACTCATTCTAGCTTATATTATAGTATTTTCTTTTATAGCTACTACCACTCAAATAGTTTAGGGATTATACCTGAGACGGTACTGTTATAATCCCAACCTAACGGTTTTTGACACATGTTTTCAGTATGTTTGTGAATCTTTATACAGATACCTCGTGTTTCGTGAATTTATGTTATTTTTTTTATAATTTGACTATTATTTATTACATATATTTGACATTATGTCGAGTGAAAATAAAAAAGTGAAGTGTGTTTTTTGTACCACGACAAAGACTGAGAAATTATTAATATTTTCAGAAGAGACGATGGAAAAATGCCGACAGATTTTGAGGTTACGAAAGCTTCATAAATTGAAATACAAAGAAATAATTCTACCGGATGAAATTTTCGATTCTGCATATCATAGTAGTTGTTACAAGGCGTTTACAGCTTTAAAAAATTTTTTGTTTCGACAAATGTCGACATAAAAGTTGTATTACAATCCAATACGTCTTCTTCTACAACTGAACAGCCATCAACATCAGCTGATAGCTCAACAATAGATGATACAGTGGTACTTGATTCTCTTGTAAAAGACGTAAACGTTCCTGAGACAGATGAAGTTGTAGAAGATATTGGCCCTGAATTAAATCAATCGTTGGAGGAACGATCCTCTGAAGATTCAGCAGAATCATCGACTGTTCAGACTTCTGATACAGTGGCTTCAGCAGAGATAAAATTATGGTTTTTTTTGTAATAAAAAGAAGAAACAATATCGCTCTAAGTATGAGACATTACGTATTTCAGGAAAGGATCAATACAAAAATAGTATCTTATCGAACTTTAAGCCAGTTACTGACATTTACAAAGAAACTTTGACAAAAATAGAAAGTGTTCTCTCTCGTGAAATATGTTATCATGATGTTTGTCGGCAGAATTTTAGAAATCAGAAAAAGATCACTTGTGAAAAGCCCTGTGCGTACTTCATGGCATATCTTGCGAGAAATGCATGAAACTGTTTATAGAGAAATCTGTAATTTAATCGAAGAGAATGTCATAAATCGAGGACGTTGTTATTTTCTTACATATTTACATAAAAAGTATCTCGAAATGTTTAAAGAATTGAGTGAAGGCTTAGATGCAACATCAATATTCTCCGCACACTATTTAGAAGAAAAGATTCACAAGAAATTTAATGACAAAATTCAAATTATAATATCGAACAAAAAAAAAGTTGTTGCTCCTAAGGGCGTTTTAACTATTGATGACTCGTTATTTGCGCACTTAAAAGACCAAGATACTTTGCAAGCAGCCGCCATTTTGAGACAAGAAATTTTGGGCATAAAAAAACAAAATTACCTGATAATTTAACTAGTCAACGACTAATAAAAGGTGAATGTTCAACACCACCAATGATTTCCGATTTTTTCTCATCAATTCTTGGAGGTTATAAGCGTAAACGCCGAAATTGCGATAGTTTTCAACGTCACGTGAATTCTCTGTCGCAGGATATAATTTATATGACTCATAATGGCAGCATTAAGACTTCTAAACATATATGCTTAGGCATGACATTAAAAAGTCTTACAAGCAGTCGTAAGGTTATCGATATAATAAATCGTTATGGTCATTGTATAAGTTACAATGCTATCGAGGAGCTAGAAACAGAAGCTAAATATTCATCAGTTTCACGTACTGGAATATGTCCAGAGGCAATTAATAATGATGAAAATTTGTCAACAGGCATGGCATTAGATAATTTTGACCGATTTGTTGATACCAAGAATGGTAAAGACACTCTCCATGACACGGTTGGAATAATATATCAAAACATTGACCACAACCTCGAACACGAAGAAGAAGAAGCTGAAGGCACTACACCTAATAAACGTAGAAGACGATCTTTCGAAACAATCGAGTATGAATGACCACAGTGTGCTAAGAAACTAAAAAAAAAACTACTAATATTCAAAGTGAAAGTGAAGAAGAAGTAAATATAATTGTGCATAAGAGTCTTTATGATCGGATTGACAATATTTGGATGGTAAGGCATGCTTTTGGATTAGTAAATACTCCTATGTGGAATGGTTTCAACAGTAAAATAATGATAGATGATACTCCACAACAATTAATTTCATATTTGGCTCCGTTTAATGACTCACCAACAAGCAATGCAGTAGTTTTGGCAACAATGCATGTCAGTCTTGTAAGAGCTAAGTCAAGAGTACATGCAAGTGACTTACGATTTAGCAATTGCAAAGATTGCACTGCAAATCCAAGCTACGGAAATAACACTTTCCAAAAACTATTCATACACATGGGTGCTTTTCATATAATGATGTCATATTTTAAGGCGATCGGGAAATTCATAAATGATTGTGGTTTAACAACCATCATGGTTGAAAGCGAAATGCTTGCTAGTGGATCGGTTTCAAGTTACACCATATGATGGCTTTAGGGTTACAAATAATGCATTTTAGATCTTTTCTACAAAATAAAAATATTTACATTTCTCAAGAGATCGAAGAAGAGTCTGAAAGATTACAGAGTTGCCAGACACCTTCATTTTTTATTCACGATGAAAGCTTGAAAGAACTCTATACTGATTATGCTATTTACGAACAACAAACGTTAAACGGTGAATATGGCAAAACAGCACAATTTTATATGATTTACATTAAGCTTGTCTATCATTACTTACAACTAAGCAGGAGCTTTCGTGCTCGTGACTTCCAATTGTATGTTGACATTTTACCGAAAATAACAAATTTATTTTTCGTATTTAACCATCAAAATTATGCGAAATGGACTGTTCAATACCAATACAATCTAACGAAAGTTTCCACAACTCATCCTGGTTTAGAGCAGGACTTCCAAAAATCATTTTTTGTAATCAAGCGTACCAATAAACCATTCTCAAGGCAGCCTATCGATCTTACATTAGAGCAGACCATTAATGCAGATGCTGCGAGAACACTTACTGGTATCTCACATCTGACTCACTCGATTGCAGCTCGTCAACGGTGGGCGATAAGTCACGACATCCGCTCTACAATAATTACACACGTGTTAGAAGAGCTAGGAATTACAAAGAAGCAATACATTTCAGCAGAGTTGCAGCCACATAACATTCAAAAAAGTTGTCAACAACTTAATAAGTTTATAAACTCGTTCGATCAATATGTGAATCCGTTCAACTTAGATTTATCGCCAGATCAGTTGTTTAACATAGCTTCTGGGAAATCTGCATCACCCCAAGTAGAAGAGTTTCTTTTAAATATCCAAAAAATCGGTGAAGAGCTACGAACTACTTTTATATCTGAATGTGCAGCTGATCCAAAAAAAATTGAAAAGGCCATTAAAAAAATACCCATACATAACTTTTCAAGTCTACTTGTAAAGAAGAAGTCTGTAAAAATTGGAGGTAAACATCAAGAGATCAAGATACAGCGAGATTTATTCGGACGTTTGTTGGGAATTTCGATGGACCACGAAATTGATGTTTTAAAATTTTTATCATATCCAATAACTCCTGTACCACTTGCTTTATGTCATCTAGATGGTGGTTTCTGTAAAACTGACAAGTCAGTGCTTGTAAAATGCCTTGAACCAAATATTGATCAAGAACCACCACATAATATGGATGTTTTCTTAATTGATGGATATTTCATTCTCCATTCTATGAAAGAGGCCCCAAAACATTCAAGAGTATTTCAAAGAAATTTTTGCAAATGGTGTCAAAATATTCCACCCGAAGAATTGATGTAATATTTGACCAATATTTGAATCCATCAATAAAAGATTGTGAAAGATGTCTACGACATGAATCATCGTTGATTGATTACACCATTTCTAGGCCTGAACAGGTGCGCCGTCGGATTTTGGGAAAGAATTGAAAAATACAAATTTTAAGGAGGCTCTTGTAGACTTTTTTACAAAACATTGGTGTAGTGAGGAAGTAAAATCATTTTTAGGTAACCGACAGATTTATTTAAATTTTAGAAATTGTCATTCATATCAACTTGTTGATGACAGTATACAATCAAGTGTTGTTGAAGATCTTTGTTGTATTTCACATGAAGAAGCAGATACTAAAATGATCTATCATGCTTGCAATATCGCTGAGTTGTCGAATATTGCTATTAGAGCCTCTGATACCGATATTTTAATTATAATGATTGGTAATATGACTCAATTGAAGAATTCTCATTCTAATATTTGGATGCTCTATGGAACGGGAAATAATGAAAGATATATTAATATCACAAAAATTTATAATGAGCTTGGAGCAAAAAGTTTAATCGGTTTTCATGCATTCACCGGAAGTGATTTTAATCCGGCTTTCTTTAATAAAGGAAAGAAAAGATCTTTTACTTTGCTTAAAAAAAGTACTGAATACCAACAAGCATTTGCTACTCTCGGTGAAGAAAATTTGACAGAAGACCAGTTACAAAAGCTCTTTAATATTATTCAACAGTTCAGTTGCCAGCTTTACAATGCCAAAAAATCAAAGAACGTAGATGATGGAAGATTCCAACTATTCGTCAGTAATTACAAAGCTTCGGATGTGAATGAAAATTTTAGTAAAAAAATACAAAATTTTAACGCAACCTCAATACCGCCGTGTAAGAGTGAACTCTACCAACAACTTTTGAGAGCCCATTATGTTTCAACTATTTGGAAAAACGCTTACAAAAAGCAACCTACAACGTTGGACCCATTGGAGTATGGTTGGATTGAGCAAGACAACACATTTGTCTTCAAATTTTTCGAAGGAGATCAACTTCCATTTTTTGTGAGTGACTTGATTACCAATGTCCCTGGTAAGTGGATGAAAATTAATTTTTTATCAAATATGTTCGGATCAATTTACTAATAATTTATATTTTACAATTTACGGTTTATTTTTACAGAAACCGATTCAATGGATGATGAAGAAGAGTTCACCTGCAATAAACATGATTCCGATGATGATGATGAATGAAGATTGAAATCAATAAATACAAATATATATTTCGTAATGCATGGATGATTTATTTGTTTTAATGAATCTAATCTTTCAAATTTTGTCTTGAATAAATGAAAAAAAATTGAAACACAGATTTTAATTATTTTTTGTTATCTGCAGTATACCTTAATATTCAAGATTATTTCGTAATATATCTACTTTATTTATCATCAATCTTATATAGTTTAGTATATAGAATACAAAAAAAAATATTAATTTCTATAAATACAGAGATAAAGTAAATTATAAGTGAATTAAATTGATATAAAACAGCGATAGTAATACATAGACATCTGACCGGGTAGTAGCTAAGATTTTATCTGCTGATGAGTGTACTCAATAAAGACGTCTGCCGTTATCAATAGAAGTTTTTAAGACTATAATGAATAATATATCTCAATGGCAGATCTGGTCAAATACTTACAAAAAAAATTTTTTAGCATTTTCAAATCTGTCTGTCACAATGTTAATCGCCCGATAATGGTCTGCCATTATTATTTTTCGATAATAATAATAATATATTTTAAGATTTCAAAACGGCAGACGTGGTCAAATGCATTTGAAATTCGCCAAAAATCGATACCTGTCCTACCTGCGCACTAGCCGGGTCCACTGATATGGGCTTAGTGGGTCCCCACCTCATGTATAGTAGGTATAGGGGCATCAATGTACAAAAACCCAGGTCTGGTCAAATACATGCAGGTAGCCGCCCACTGGCTCTTAGACTATAAGTATGAGCCTAAAATGAGTTTTACTTTTCCGCACAACCTATCTAATATGGGAGAAAAGTAATGGTTTACCCCAAAAAAGAGCTTTTTTGTGTTATTTTCACGTTTTTCAACAAGAACAACACGAAAACACGGTTTTTAGAAAAAATAAACGGTTTTAATGATAAAAACTAACTTTTCCGTATCTGTGAGATGCCCTAAACAATAGTCTATCTAGTGGCGGCTCCTCCATTAAGTCAATTGGTCAATGACCTCCCACTAAAAAATAATTTAAAAGAATATTTAAATAGATATATAAAAAAATAAAATATACCTACTATACATATAGTATAGTATTAAATACTAATACTAAGTATTTCTCTTAAATAAAAAATAAAATTTACCTAAAATGTTTCAAGGCCCCGTGTAAACGTTTTTCAAGACGACCGTGTAAACGTTACTTCGCAGCGAGTAACTACAACTCTGCGAAATTCAAAATAGCAAAACAGGATTTTCCATCGATGACCTCAACGCGTTAAATGGAGACGGAATCTGCCGAACGTTGACAATCTTCGTAACGTGAAAGAAACACGCCCGATGTTTACATGTGTTGGGTCAAAAGCCCGAGTTAATATCGATGATGAATCGACTTACGTCGTTCGATTATTACACGCTTAGAAAAGAGATGAGTAGAGGGGTTGGCAGGCTGCGCTATATTTTGATTTAAAGGAGATCATTTTGAAGTCAAATAAGATTTGTGTTTTGATGTAATAAGTTGTTATTGTTATTATTTTGATTTTTGATTCGTTTTTTTGAGGGCTCGTGTTTTAATTATTTGGTGTTATTGTATTCTACGCCTTTTATCATGTCTGTGGTGCAAATGGTTCAAAATTTGAGAACGAAAAGTGAATTAAATTTTGAAAAACTATTAAAACTAAAGGAAGGTGGTCGTCTTCTTCCAGATTTAAAAAATTAAACAGACTAGCATGGACAAAAATAAAGAAGTTCATCGCAATTTTCGCAGGTCTATATATGATTTGTCTGATTGGATTTGCGGATGTGAAGTAAGTGATGCATTTTACTGTTTCGTTTGTCTCCTTTTTTCGAATAATTCTTTATGGTGTAAAAACGGTGTCCAAGACTTAAAACATTTAATAGAGAAAATAATAAAACATAGTTTATCGGCAGACCATATGAAATGTGCCGTGAGTTTTGCTACAATCGGTACTGTTGATATTCGTTCTCAATTAGACAATGCTTATAGACAATCGGTAAGAATTTTTAATCAAAATGTGTCGAAAAACAGATATATTATAAATAAAATAATTTACTGTGTGAAATTTTGTGGGGCGTTTGAACTTGCTTTGCGAGGGCACGACGAGACAGAATCTTCTGTAAACCCGGGAATATTTCGTGGACTTATAAATTTTGTTTCAGAGCTGGATCCAATATTCAAAGAATACTTGGATAAGGCTACGTTTTTTAAGGGTACTTCTAAAACTGTACAAATTGAATTACTTGATTCAATGTTATCGGTGGCTCAAGAACAACTTAAATTGGAGATTCAGTCAGCTGAATATATCGCAGTCCAGGTGGATGAAACTACTGATAGCTCGAACAGAACTCAAATGACTTTTATTATACGGTATATTTTATCCGGTGTCGTTCACGAAAGGTTTATAAAATTTGTAAATCCTACCGGCACCACAGCCGAACATTTATCGGAGATAATTTTTAAAGAATTAGAGGTACTAGAAATTAATAAAACACCGGAACAGTTAATTGGACAGAGTTATGACGGAGCTTCTACTATGAGTGGTCGATTAGGCGGAGTACAAAAAAAAATTAAAGAACGATATCCTCAAGCAAATTTTATTCATTGTAATGCTCACCAATTAAATTTAATTCTGCAAAAAGCAGCAAGTCAGAATAAAAATGTTAAAGTTTTTTTTGTCAATTTACAGGGATTTTCCACATTTTTTAGTCGATCTCCAAAACGTACAGCGATTCTCGATGAATTTGTTAAAATACGTTTACCTAGAGCGGCACCGACAAGGTGGTATTTTAATACGCGTTGTGTGGAAACCGTATTGTCGTATGAAGCTGATATTCTGGCTTCGATAGAAAAGATAATTGAGGTTCAAGAAGACTCAAATACAATTAATGAAGCAATAGGATTAAAAACTTTTTTGCAAAGCGTGGTTTTCCTTTATTGGCTAAATTTTTTCCATCTAATAATGCCTAATTGTGAAGTTCTTTTTAATCAACTTCAAAAACATGGTATTGACGTGATATTCGTGAAAAAAAATATAGACTCATTTAAAATGTCAATTCAAAAAGTCAGAGACCATATTTTATTAAATGAAATATTTCCCGAAGCACCTTCATCTTCTTCAACACTTGGTGCAAAAAGACCAAGGAAAAATGAAGTCTCAAAGCGCCAAGTTGCTTTGGAGGTTTGCTACATAATAATTTCTGAGATTAACCACCGCTTTAGTTTCAGTGATCATTTAGTGATTGCCCAGTTATTTTACAGCGACTAGTTCGAACAATATAAAATTAATTTTCCAGATCGTATTCTTAAGTCAATAAGAGAAAACTTTTCTAGTATTAATTACTTAAAACTAAAAACTGAACTTCAAGTTATTTATGAACGCGACGATTTTAATAAGAGTTCAGGAGCTATGCCAATGCTGCAATTGTTTATTAATAACAATCTCTCGGAAACTGTAAAATTGTTGACTATTTTATGTACATTACCAATGACAACTGTAGAAAGCGAAAGATGTTTTCTACATTAAAGAGAATCAAGACATTTTTGCGTAATACTATGGGACAGGAGAGATTGTCGGCGTTAGCTATGTTAAGCATAGAAAAGCAATTTGTGAATAGTATTCATAATTTTAATGAAAGGGTTATTGATCACTTTGCAAATACAAAAGATTGAAGGCTTCACTTAAATTTTAAAAATATTTAGATTAATTATCATTTAATTTAAGTTTGTCATATTTAATATGTATAAAAAAGAATAAAATGTGGTTGTTTTTTAAGAGAGCATTATTTTTATATAAAACAAGCGTGGCCCAAAAAATTTTTTGCCTCTCTGGCTTTGGTAAATAACTTCACAAATTTTGCATTTTTAGCGATTTTAGCGACTTCTGGGCAGAAATTGGGCATGGTTTTTCGAAAAATTTCCGCCCAGGGCGAATAGGCCTCCGGGGGACTGGTCAGTGTCGTTCTGGATTTTAAGATTCTGGTCACATCACCTATGACCCCCCTATAAAATTAACGACGAGCCGCCACTGAGTCTATAATAAAATTGTCACTTGTATGCACTTCGGGGATGTAACGTGCTAACAAACCGAAATTTCTCCAAAAATAACCAAAAATGTAGTATATCTAGATTTATAGAACCCGCTGTACTCGCTGTAGTGAGCTGAAAATCAATAGTGTTCATCTGTGAGACACCCTGAAGATAATCCAATTACAAAATTGGTCACTTTGTATACACTCCGGAGGCTGTATCGTGCTTACAACCCGAAATTTCTCCAAAAGGGACCAAAAATGTCGCACTTCAGGTTCTCCTTTTATTTTATCGTTATACAGTGTGTATCCGACACATGTAGGTGTGTACTTTTAACATTATTTTGATGTGAACTATTCGCTTGTCATAACTTCTTGGACACTCTGTAGAATATAAATACATATACAGTGAGATCCTAAATAGGGAATGCAATCTTGGTATACTGAGATCTCGAAATAACGAGATCTTGCACCATTTTTGCAAGATTAATCTTGCACCCAAAATGATACGCGATCTCGCAAGTTTGCCAAGAGTTATATCCCATGACCATTTCGGTACGCGATAGCGCGTGAACTGACTGTCATAAGAAATAAATTATAGTTTAAGAAACCTAAAAAAACACGCTATAATAGCAAATCTAAATAAAAAGTAGAACATAATTTTTAAGTTTAAGAGAGTTTGTGTTACTGCAATATCCAACAATCGACATTGACTAATCAATTTGGAATAAGATTAATATAAAATAAACGGTTTTAAAGATTAAAACTAACTTTTCCGCCCTTAAGTATACACTCCAGAGGCTATATAGTGCTAACAAACCAAGTTTCTCCAAAAATTACTAAAAATTACCAAAAGTTACCTAAAATTGCCAAAAATCACCTAAAATTACCAAAAATCACCTAAAATTACCAAAAATCACCAATTTTAGGATTGGATACTGTTCAGGGCATCTCACAGATGAACCCTATTGATTTTCAGCTCACCAGAGCCAGTACAACGGGTCGTATAAATTCAGATATACCACATTGTTGGTAATTTTAGGATAAATTTCGGTATATTAGCACGATACAGCCTCAGGAGTGCGGAAAAGTTAGTTTTAATGTTTAAAACCGTTTTATTTTAATTTTTATATTGATATTATTCCAAATTAATTAGTCATAATTGATTGTTGGATTTTCTATTGCAGTAACACAAACTCCCCTATACTTGAAAATGATTTTCTACTTTTTAGTTCAATTCAAAGCGTGTCTATTTAGTTTTTTTAAACTATAATATATTTTCTGAATTTTTAGACAACAACAAAAATACTTATAATCAAGAGCTTCGATTTTTTTATATATTTTATGTTTGACAATAAATCTAGATTTAGTTCATTCATGTTTACGTAACCTTTCCATTTCATCTAACGCATCTCTATAACATGGAACTTTTCCTGTTAACTTCAAGCAGGCGGTAATTGCATTAAATCACCGAACAATAAAACATTTAATCATAAAAAAACCATTTGGATTTTTAAGCAGTCGCAGACGAGAGTCAATCATGCAAAGCATCATATGGAACCATCGAAATTTCGTCCATGCATAGGTAACTCTTATGAACCAGCTTTTCCCATAAGAGCTGTTTGCGACTACACTCGCGAGAGGCGCTGTAATCACTTTAAATTTTAACGTTGTCAAATCTGTAAAGAAAAACTCCTCAGTTTTTCGTCATTCATCTGATCCATCGATTAAAGGTACTAATACTAATGATAGTTGGTACGGTGAATCTTTTCCCATGCGTCATTAATATCTGATAACATAACCGACAAATGTCAAATTATTTTGTTATGTTCTTCACTATTAATAGAAAGAGATACGACTTAAAAATTATGTCGGTTATGTTATCAGATATTAATGTCGCATTGGAAAAGATTCACCGGACCAACTGTATGTAAAAGGTATAAATATATTTTCTCATTATCTTAACATAAAACTTTGATGTCAATTTGGATTTTAACTTATCTTTCAATACCTTACACTACAGAAGCTATTCAAGTTGTATTTTTTGATTAAAATCAAAATCATAAGTTTTTAATGACAATTTTGAGATATGGCAACATCACAGCGGCTTTACGAGAAGACAATACGCAGGCGCATCGATTTCTCGGCCAATGTTTTTCCATAGATAAAGGATAGGTTAGGTTGTTTTATTTTTATCAACACCAATACCTAGTCCAACTCATTACCATTATTATTCCAATTAGTGTTATATTGAGACTAAGTTGAATTTTAATTTTTGTGTGTTTATTAAACTGATTTAACCAAACTAGTCCAATATGGTCAGGGCCAGCGAAAGGCTAGTTTAACGCCCGTGCGAAAGACACATGTTCTGCTCCCTCCCCCCTCGATTTGATGAAACACATATTTTTAAAATTTTTTAAGTTTTGCAATAACTTATGTGGAATCAATTTACAAAGTTAAAATAAAAATACTAAGAAAAACTAATACGTTACTATATTCACTTTCATAATCGTGAATCGTGTGTAAATTAAAATACAAAAGAACAGAAGAAAATTATTTATTAAATATTAAAAGAACTAATAATGACACTTAAAGTTATAAACATCTAAAACATTATATTATAAAAATAAACATAATAAAAATATTTTCTCAAAAAACCATAAAAATTATATTATTCTACTAAATACAAACTAAATTTAATTAAAATTAACTTTTCTGGCTTTAGTTTGCGAAAAATCCTTAAGAATATTGTCAATATTAATATTCATCATTTGATCAAATTCTATGCTCAACATAGTCAGATTAACACTGCTGTAACACACAGTAGGTAGCAACTAATTATTTCTTTTTGAATTTGACAACACTAACCTGATACCGGCTAGACAAAAGAAAAAGTATTTATTACCTGCAGGTGGTGCGGTGGCGACTGGCGGCGCCTATCATTCCCCAATAAAATAATAGCGCTTGGACTTGCTTATCTTCTGACCGACCGGCGCGGCGACGACGCCTTTCTTTGTCAATAAAATAATACCGCCCGCCTGTTCACGCTCGGTAGGGCACAATACATCATAAGCAAATAAACTGATTGATATATTATGCACTTAATTTATACTGGATAATAAATAATTTTACACATTTTCTTGTTTATATTTTTTTATATTAGACACTTTTGGTTCCTGCCAGTTTTTTATAAACTATCTCTTGATTTGGCGCTCCTAGATGTTGGCGCACCGTGCGGGCGCACGGTTCGCATGGGCCTTCCGCCGGCCCTGAATATGGTGTTTTCTTGTTGTACACACTGTGAAAATGCATCCCGGTCCCAAAAACTATGAAAATGTGAGTACCGGCGTTAGTTTAAATATTAAAGCTGTGATAATTAGGTATATTAACAAAATCTGTTATTTGTTATTTTTTTCACTACTAACATGAGAAAACCTTATTATTTACCTCATTTGTCTAATGAGAAGTAGCTCAATATGAACCTAAATTTGATTTATTTAATGAAATGAACATGAAAAATAAACTCTAGGAAATGTCCTAAGACATTGAAAATTATCAAAAAATATGAATATTATTTAAAATAATAGTAGAAATGTCGTTTATTGAATCCCCTCAGTTTCAATGGTTTTATTCAATGTTTTGACAAGTTTTCCGAGCTAACTGATATTTCGATATCGGCTGAAGTTCCGATTATGCCCCATCGCCAGATCTTGATGAATATTAGTAGGATAAAAGCTTAGAGAGTATGGATATCAAAAACACGTGACATATGTTGCGCATGCGCGTAGTTGAAAAGTTACAGGTATCTAATATAGACGCCATTTTTGAGTTGTTTCAACTAGTATAGAAGCATTTTTTGCGGTTTTCAATTATAATCATTTGAATATTTATAATTTATCTATTAATTTAAAGAATTTCCATACAATTTGCAATTAAAGGTAAGGCAGTATAAAGTAAATATTTTATATAGACCTTTTGTATTTTCAATGATTTGATTTCAATAAAACTTTTGCAGAATTTAAATGAAAACTCATAATTTCTAATATTGTTTTTTGTTAAATATTAAATTGATTAATGAATGGTTGTTATGTTTTTAGGCTAGGTTAGGTTAGGTTTGGTTAGGTTAGGTTTGGTTAGGTTACGCAAGAAAGTGCCCGGAGGGTTCGTAGAAACAAAAAAAAATTCGCGATTAGCGCAATAAATAAATAAGATATTCTTGTTCTTCATATTTTAATCAGTAGGTGTACTCATTTTTATAATTTTCTGACAATGGGGCGTGATCGGAACTTTATCCTCGATATCCTTCAATAATAGGGGAAATGACTAATTTTAAAGTAAAAGTAAGGTCTTTCGGTATTAGTTCGGCCATTAGTAGTGAAAAAAATACTATATATACATTGGTTGAGAAGGCCATATTTGTATTTTGTATATTATATTAATTATTATCTAACTTGTAAATAAACGTATGTAGTGAAACAGTTTTTTTTCTTCATGAATTTTTAAACAATCTTACAGTTCCAGAAAAAAAATTAATTTTAAATGTACATTTCCCGATTTTGCTTTATTTCTGACTACACTCACCAGAGGGCCCGATAATTAGTGAACAAAACTCTAATACTGAGTTGCCCATGTATCTATTGAAAATCAACCTAACCTAACCTATGCTTTATCTATGATTTCGTCTATGAATAGATCCACTGACTAATCGTGCTGCAACACACATTTCACTGGCATTATATGGGTGGTATACGCTTAACCTGCAAACTAATCTAAGTATATTCTATTTTTTTATCCTGATGATCCTAGTCAGGAACTTAGCATAAAGTTATGATATTATTATCATCGGCCCTTGACTCCTGAGCAAATTTTCAAGTTAATCAGACTTCTTGAAATTATTCAAAATTAAGTTGAAAGTTTCCATTACATTGATACATAGATACATACAGATGAAGCTAATAAAACGTTCATTTGATGGACGTGAACTTGAACCTGAAGGTAACCAATAGGACATTTCAAAAGAAGAGGGATCTAATGAAAACTTTTATAAATCTGTGCAAGAATCTGATTATGCAGGTTTTGATTGTACCGATACTTGAAGTAGATGTGAGAAAATGGTCAGACTTTGTAGAAAATCATCGACAAACAACGACATTTTATAAAAAAGTATAAACTGCATTGGGTAACAGTCCTTGGCTGCAAAACCCACTGGTTTAGTTTTTCTTATATGATCTCTACATTCAACAAAGTAAAAACGTATCACAAATTTTACGTGTATCACATTCATCATTTATTATCAAGAAATATCTGCAAATTATACTTCTAAACTTTTTTGTAGATATTTTACTTTTTAACATTCTTAGACAAACAAAAGCGTTATTTATGCTGCCAATGGTTACACTAACTATATAAACAAAGAAAGACCCGCGCGATGCATCGAAATATGTCCTATCGCTAAAGCGAAGCTTTAAGGTTACGCGCACTGACACCAACTTACTGAGAAAGTTGAGATCCGTATCCGCAGACCATCCTTTTTAACGATCCGGCATATCACTAATAGAAACAAATTATGCAGCAGCAGCACGAGCCGTGGCCGACGAGAAAGACAGGCCTTGGTGCGTAAATATCACGTGACCATCTGAGGCCGAGAATCCAAAAACGATTTCTACTTTTCATGTTGATTTTATGTATTTGAGGTTACGTAAGCTTTTGTTTATCAAATTGTTAATTGTTTATCGAGTTTCTCTGAGTAGAAAAATATAACAAGGAAGTCACTGTAACAGTTAAAGATATACATACAGCTTTAGCATTAGAAGAATTAAAAAAACAGACAAGCAGGTAGGTACAGTTTTTGTTTTTATAACATCAGCAGCACATCTAAATTATTGTATAAATATTGTAGCCATGCCTAGAAAATGCAGTGTGTCAGGCTGTAGATCGAATTATCGCAGTGAAAACTCTGAGGAAGGGCCAAGTCATATTACAACATTTAGTTTACCGAGAAATGAACAGTTGAAACAGCGGTGGTTGCGAAGAATCCCAACAGACCTTAGCAACATAAAAAATCCTCAAGTTTGTATTAAGCATTTCCCTGAATCTGATATTATTAGAACGGATATATGTATCGTTCAGGGAGAACGAAAGGAATACCCTAGGAAGATACTAAAATTAAAAGATTCTGCTCTACCTGTAATATTTTCCAATGTTCCCAAGTATTTGTCATCTGTGCCCAGTTCTTCCAAAAGGCTATGTAATAAAGAAGAAGATCAACTTGAAAAAGCTATAGCAGACAGCCTCGAAACACATAAGCAGTTTGTTGACTCGCAAAAAATTAAACATTTAGATGATATTATGTCTTTTTATGAGAAATCTAATGTAAGTAAAGAATGGATTTTAGTAAGAGAAGACAGTAAAGTATATTTATGTCTGCTCACTTTATCTGAGAATGTACAGAAAATAATAGGATCACTTCTAGTGAGAGAAAATTTGGACTATGCAATTCAAATCGAGAATCATCCACTTCCCATGGCAAAAATTCCCAAAAAGCTACATGTTTTGAATAATTTCAGTATTTTAGAAAATCTGTTGGTGCTTATTGAATCTAGTGCTAGAAACCAAAAAGTGCGTGATGACACTAAAATAGCTAAAATTTGTAATGTGTTATCCGAAATGACTGCAGCAGAAGAGGTATCAAGTTTTTTTACTTTTATTATTGAGCAGTTACAGCTTTACCAGCAAACTCCCAATAACCGACGGTACTATGGTAAGACACTAATGTTTGCGGCAAGTTTATATATTCACTCTTCATCTATTTATATGACATTATATGATTCCCACTGTCTGTATTTACCACATCCTCGTAATCTCAAAAAACTTATATGCAAATTTACTTTGACAGATATGAGCATAAAAGGCAGTATCGAGTATTTGAAATCCAAACTCAGTTTCCTAAAAGAACATGAATTTCTCATAAATATACATCTAGATGAAATTTATGTTAATTCACAGTTTAGTTTTAAAGGTAAAACAGTTTTTGGTGGCACTGACAATGATCCATCAAAAATGGCTAAAACAGTACAAACCTTTATGATATCGAGCATACTATCAAAGTATCGGGATGTGGTAAGTTTAGTACCCGTCAACAATTTAACTGGAGTTCAGTTGTATGAGCTTATACTGAAAGTCTTGCAAGAGTTAGAAAAATTAGGTTTTAAAGTTATTGCCCTAATATCAGACAATCATAGTATAAACAGAAAAGCCTTTTCAATGTTTACAAAAGATAACATTTTGAAACCTTTTGCACAACATCCTTTAGATAATTCTAGATTACTTTTTTTTATATTTGACGTGGTCCACATTATAAAATCTATTAAAAATAACTGGATTAGTAAAAGAACTAATGACTACTCACTACATTTTCCATTTTGATATTGACACCTTGGAAATAAATACTGAATGTCTGTTTGTAGCAGAGTTTAAAAACTTCCAAATTTTGTATGAACTAGAGAAAAATTCTCTAATAAAATATGCTCATACATTGTCATATAAAACATTATATCCAACAAGTATTCAAAAACAAAACGTTCAGTTAGCACTGAATATATTTAATGAAAAAAATATAGCAGCCCTTAAATGTTTTTCACGTGACAATCCAAACAAATTTAGGAATATTGATGGTACATGTAAGTTTTTAGAGATTTTTGTTAAGTTTTGGAAAATTGTGAATGTTAAGAATGTCTTTGAAAGTGAAAGATTTAATGATAAGGACAGAGAAGCAATAAAGCAAACAAGTAATAGATTTTCTTACAGCAATGTCAAAATGGCTAACACTTTGGAAGTCGTTAGTTCCTTTACACTCATCTTTATCAAATGAAACTTTCACATCATTAATAAATACTATCAATGCCTTTGTGGCTCTTATTCCATATTTGTTTAATACATATACAATAGATTATATCCTATTAGGCAAATTTGAAAATGATATATTAGAAGGTAGATTCAGCTGTTACCGTCAATTAAGTGGGGCTAATTATTATATTAGCCTAGTACAACTATTAGAAAGTGAAAAAAAGATCCGGTTTAAAAATGCTATTCTTTTCTCTTGCGCTGATAACCAGATACCACTAAAAACAATGTTACCAAATTATGAGGAAGTTTACGACAGTAATGTGGACATTGAACAATTAGTTTCCGTTTTGAATTCTGAATTTGGTTTGGAAAATATACCTAAAGAACATTTAACTGTACTCAGTTATATAGGGGGATATGCAGTAAGAAAGCAAATAAGAATCAAACATTGTTTAACTTGTTTTGAATGGCTTCAATCAAATACTGAGATGAATGTTGACATACCTTATGATCTGACTTTGGAATTAGACAGAGGAAAGTTGATTTTACCCTCGGAATATGCTTTGATCCCAGTAGCTATTTCCTGGCATATTATGCAAAATATTTGTAACTCAACCCACCTACTGAATACATTTTTAGCAGGCTCAAATCAGCTTTCCAAATTACACAGACTTAGTATTATCCTTATAAAAAATTATATGTCTGATTTAAAAGATCTTTATGAACAATGTAGTTGTGAAGAAACACTTTTTAACAAAATAGAAAGAATAAATTTAACTGTTTGTAAAATAATGTTAAATAACTTTGTCAAAAAACAAAATGATGTTGCAACAGAGAAAAATGTAAATGATCCTAGAAAACTAAAAAAACTTAAGTCTTCATAAATATACTTTAATCTGTTGTTTTATTTTCCTACTATACCATCACAAATAATTGCTGTGTAATAATGATTACAACAATTATTTATAAATTGTTTTTTTGGCTTTTGTCGCCACTGAGAATAAAGATAAGCAGAAACGAAAAAAAAAACATTTTATAAATAATATGATTCTCCACAAAAAATAAATATTTTATTAATTTATACAAAGTATAACCACCCTATATGCATATTGACCAGCTGTCCTGGGCCTCAGATGGTCACGTGACTTTGTGAATAGCTTTACGCGCCATGGCCTGTCTTTCTCGTCGGCCACGCACGAGCGTATCTCAATCAAGTTTTTCTGCATCGATGGATCGGTAGATTTGGCGAAATTGAATGACCGTAGTTCTTGCGATCTGCCTCCACTGGGTTATTTTTTGTTGGGCTACTTAAAATCAAACATCTACTAGAGTAAACCAACTAATATTGATGATTTAAAACACAGAATAAGGCAAGAGATCAATCAATCATCACAGACATGTTGCAAGATCCTTGTCGAAGAATTTCAACACCGTCAAGAAATTAACAGTGACCAGTTTGACCATAGGATATAAATATTCTTAATAACGTCCAACTTTACTTCGTTCCATGGCATTATTAATTATTGTACAAATTAAATAATTTAAAATTTATTTTCTTGTTACCAATGTCCTATATTGCTGAATAGAGAATTTTAAACGCGGTATCACACGCTACCCCTTTTCATTTAAAAGTTTTACAGATGTAATTACCCCTTGGGTTGCAGGGGCAGGTGAATAATTTTATTCAGAAAGCGTAGTTCATTTGGATTCATAATTACGTAGAAAATGAATTTATCCGTTACTTTAGGACCTCACTGTATATATCTACACATGTTTAGTTGTGGTTATACTCTCAAAGCCTTCCGTGAAAAACAAATTACATACTGATATGCATATACGTATTATAATTTCTTATCAACCCGCAATAATTGTTTTTGTTTATGCAAATACCAGAATTTCTATTGGAATGCTCTGTTATATTTTCAACTTCTGATAAGCTTTAGAATTTAAAGTAATTCCCAGTTACACTTGCAAATATTAAGTTTTTGTTTATCTTCAATTTTTTGTTTTTAATAATTAATTTTGCCCTATATCTTTTCAAGTATATCTTTATACACGTTTTTCCATAGTCCCTGGGAAAATAACTGTACTCTAACAACTTTAACTCATTGCTTATCATTGCTTTTAATATATTGTAATGGTTTTGATTTTATTTGATTTATTTTATTATTACTGAAATTTTACAAGTTTATTTTTTTTTGTTTAAATTAATTTATATAGACTCTTATCAATCAGGGTAGAGTTCCAGACAATATTCTATATAATCAATTATTCCTAACTCTTTATTCGAATTATTATCAAAACTTTTACAAAAATGTTTCAGTAAATAAAATTTTTAGGTTATGTATATTTGTCATTAATGCATTCAACATTCATCAAAGTTGTGTTTTATATGCCAAACATATTTTAGAGATCTCTAATAAAATTTATTTTGGTACCTTTTAAATTTTCTATACGTTGATTCACCACCAAATTGAGATATATACCCTTGCAATTTCTTGTTACTCCCGTTAAAAAATAATGATAGCTTCTCTTTACAAATTTAGCTGGCAATATATCTAAAGATATATCCTTTAAATAGGAACACTACTATCTTCTTTTCTTCTTCTTTATATACCAGCTCAACTTTAACACTTTCTCAAATACCTTCACCAAGTTTTCTATTATTATGATAACAATTTAAGATGAGTACTTGTAGAAATTTCAGATGGTACTGTGTATTATTTGATATTATATTTCTCAACTCTTTTTGTTCAATATCTTATAGTTTCAAGTTCAATGTTCTCTGTTTTTTCTTTCAAAACTTCTCAACACAATATTAATAAAATATTTTTTACTTTACTCCATTTTCTGTCATTCTGCTCCAATTTCCTCCGATAAACTCTGACCCTCTATCTCAAAAACGATTGAGTATAAAAAAAATTGGGACACATGTAAATACTTTTATTTTCTACAATTTTTATATTAGATACAAATGGCATTAAAATTACTGGAAGGAGATAGATATCTTCTGTTATTAATTAGTAAATATTTGGTTTTAGATGACAGATCCGGATTGGCCCCAAATTCTACGAGTAAGTCCTCTGCTGGACTGGCATTATTCAGATATATGGGATTATCTGTTGTTTTACAAAATTCCTTATTGTAAATTATACGACTTAGGATATACTTCACTAGGAAATTCATCAAACACTATTAGAAATCCTCGACTCTCTTATTTCGATGACAAATTAAACAAAGAAGTGTACTTACCAGCTTACAAATTAACGAATGAAACGGAAGAAAGAAACGGAAGGAACGTAGTTACTAAGTGATAGCAAATTTGTGAGTATTTTTACAGGGTTTTATACTAATAATTGGACGTTGAATAGTTGGTTAGCTAGATCTAACTGAAGAAATCTACTTAGAAGTTCATTATTCTCGTTAGTAAGATGTAAGTAGAATTCATCTTCCTACATATTTTTCATTGTTATACTAAAGTTGGGTTTATATAGCAAATAAAATAAAAGAAAATAGAAAGGAACACAGGAAATTCGTTCGGTTTACACAGACAAATCAAATAATATAAGGAATATTGCTTGACCAATTTAAATAGATCACCATAATGAACAATGTTTTAGTAAGTTTTAGTTATTTTCCAGCTTTTTTTCCAATAATAAAATAAAAAGTAGGGATCTAGGTTTCTACTTTACATAATTTTATTTCTTACAAATATGTGTTGAAAGTAGGGATTTCCCATAAGGTCAACTTTTATATTTTATTTGTTATTTTGTTTTACGTTATTGTATTTGCTGTGTAAATCCACAGTAACACTATTCCCAGTGAAATAATTTCAAGAGCGATTGTGAATAATATGGTTATGTAATCTAACACCAATTCAAATCAAAATTAATTAATTCCATTTACTAATGTGACATGTTAGATCATTAGCAAAGTCTTACGAAGTTAAAAGCATCTTAAATGACCATTTGAAACTGTCAACAAAGACATTGGGTGAAGGGATTAAAACTCAAGCGCAAGTTTTTCAAAATATCTACTCAATTTTAGTTGAATAAAAACGAACAATTTGCTAATGATGAGTTTTCCCGGGCGAATGAGTTTGTGCTCCAAATATGTGTGAATAAAAATGAGTAAAAACTCTAGGTCGAAATATATTCTCAAATTATTTGGAGTCTAGTGCAACCCACGCTCACTGTCTGTCAGTTTTATTGTATATGAACGTACATAAGGAAAAGTGTAAAAGGAAATAAGAAAAACAAGTGATAGTAAAAAGCTTTTAAGGTTTTTGATTAACAGTGTTGAATTTATTACACAAGAATTTTTACCGGAAAGTTATGAGACTCGTTGCGGTCTGTCACCTTTAAAGAAGATGTAGATTTTTCTGCCTTATGTTGGTGTTCCAGGCTTTCAAAGCGACATTGCTAAAGATCTTGGAGGTACATCATACAACGGTATGTAAAACTATTAATGACGTTTTGCATAGCATAGTAGAAAAATCACAAAAGTGGATCAAGTTTCCAAGTACTATACAAGAAGTGAATGTGGCAAAACTTTTGTGGCAAGCCCTCTTTAATCTCCCCACGGTCATCGGGGCGCTAGACTGCACTCGCATTAAAATAAAGAAACCCACCGTGTTTGATGATGAATGTATCAACCGCAAAGGTTATGCAAGCATAAGTGTCCAGGCCATTTTCATACCAATTAGAAGTTTACCGGAATAAGTGCGAAGTGACCAGGCAGTGTACACGATGACAGGATATGGCGGCGATGTGCTGTGCGAGGAGTTGTATCTCAATTTAATGGCATTCCTTGTTTGCTAAGGGACTGATATAATTCGCCCCAGTTGGTTTCGTCCCCATGCTTCATCGCCTTATTGAAAGTCTTCCTGGTGTCCCTCCTCAAGGATTCGAGTCTAGCACTCCACCATTGGACTCTCCTAAACGGAGTAGCCTTAAGAGGTCACGCTTTTTCGTAGCTTCCAACTGTTGACGATTTGGTTGCCACCAACTCCTTTCTTTTAAGTCTTGTCTTGTTAGTATTGAGGTGTTCGGGGTATGCAGGCTATCTTGAAGCTGTCTAATGTAGGATCCCCAATCAGTGGCCCTTGGATTGCGCCTTAATGGGAGCGGTTCTACCCCCGCATTTAAGCTGAATTGGATCGGTATGTCTCCCGTGACTCTCCAGTTCTCAATATGATCAAGTAGGTCTCTAGAGACCAACGTTATGTCTATCACCTCCTTCCGGATTTGATTGACAAATATGGGCTCTTTGCCTCTATTTAATATTTCGAGCCTAGTGGTTGCCAAGAACTCCAGTAGGGCGTACCACGAGCATTAGTGTCAGTACTGCCCACAGTAAATGGTGTGCATTGGCATCACATCCTATAATAAGTGGTAGGTTGCTATCTTTCGTGTATTCAACAACTCTGATTAGTTCCACTGAAGGTGGTAGGTAATCCCTGTCGTATGGAAGATAGATGCTACTTATTAATACTTTATTGATCTTGTTACTCACCTTGTGTGCCATGACTACTGTCGTGGCATCCCTGGTTCCTAGATTGTGTATTGGTAACACTCTTAGATCGTTGGTAGCCATAATACAGGCCCGGAGTGGTTTATCTTCATCCACTTATCCAATAATAATATTGTGGGTCGACTTTAGGTCTCTAATTGTGTTCCTAAAACAATACGGTTCTTGTATTAGGTAGATATTACGTGCGGATCCTTTCCAATTCTGCGCAGGAATCCTGACTGTGCTGCAGGTTTATTTGACTTACCTTCACTTGAGGCTTGTAGGGCAGAGTGGGGAGGATCTACTTCCCCCGGAAGGTCCGGCAGAGGGACCACAATCAGAAGCTCTTCCTCGAGCCGATAATCTCCTTATGGGGATTGTATCCGGCTCATAGAAAAGCTCCCACCCCTGATCCTACATGCGTTCGACCATATCCGGACGCACCAGGAAGACGAGGAACCACCCACCAGGTTCTCCCGTTGTCTCTGCATGTTTCCGTTCCTCGACATCTAGCTCCCGGTATTGGAGCGAAAGTGCAACTTTTAATTCTCCGACGTTCGCCTCCTTGGAGCGCAGCCTAAACCCGATTCTCTCGTGCCAAGACGCCTCGCTAGCTTTGGAAGCTTTGAAGGTGGTGCCATCGTCTTCATTATTCTCTGGGGACGACTGATTCAGGAACCACTCCATGGATCTCTCCTTCTGAGCGGTTACTAGAAACCATTTGAGTCAACAAGCCCTAAGTTCCTGAACCTCGATTGAGGTCCGCGAACTGCGTTGTCTACCGACTTCATGGTAGCTGTCATCTGTCATGACGATGCTACCTCGGATGGCGTTAGCTTCTTCTTCGTAGATTTTACCTCCTTTTCAGTTGGAGGTAATCACTACCTGCTTGTCTCTCTCTAAAGATGAGCTGTAAGAAGTGAGCTTGGGGTCTGTGGCGGCTTCCTTCGGTTGCGTCTCCGCCTCGGTTTTCCTCAAAAAAGGAGATGCGTGGCGGTTGCCGCTGTCCGATGACGCCTCCCTACTCTCTTGGAGTTGCCTCCTGGGGGAGTTTCGCGGAGTCTTTTCGATCCCTTGCCTGTTTGGGACGTTTGGGCGTTTTCTGACGCCGCTTGGTCCTTTACCAGTTTGGGTAGTCGTTTTTCAACTGGGCTTCTTCTGCTACCGAACTTATTTGTTTTCTTTGCATCTCTTTCCTGGCGCCTCTTCTTGGCACGGGCGGTTCTCTTCCTCGACTTTTGAGAAGCTCTCCAGTGTGCTGCTCTCTCCTCCTCAGTTTCCTTTTTAGAAACCCTGGTGGACCTTGTCGGCCCCTTCTAGGGTTCCGATTCGGTGGCCCTGGTGAACTATGTCGACTCCTCCTTGGTCGTTTTAGTGGCGGACTCTTTCGACAGGGCCCCATAATTGAGCTTCTGTCCCTGCCTCCACCTTAGTGAGGTTTTTCAACCCCTCTATGGAGTAATCAGAGTCAGAGCCCAGTAGTCCGTCTTCGTTTGATTTGTCATCTTCCATTCTAGTCCCACGAGTATGGTGGAAGGGGTGGTCCACATCTACGGAGCCCCATATGAAGACTATTTACTCCGGGAGATCGTCAGGTGTCATGGAAGCCCCGTACGCGATACCTGTTTTAGGGCACAGGTACCACACAGTTCCTGAATTTCTTCGGCACAGGTAGCGTAACACCTTGAGTTAAGCCCTTGCTGGGGTATCATTTGGTTAGTAAACAAGCTTAGCCTCAAAGGGAGGCTTGTTTACAACATCCAGTGGTGCTACGAGGAGGCAGACACCCGATGGATGGTTTCTCCAGCACATGTACCTACCTACAAACGGCTAAGCACTACACCAGTATAGCAACAAGCAATGGCCAAATCTACAACCAACCCCATCTTTCAAATACAGTAATATAACTGCAATCTGCAACAGTAGTTTGAGTTGATTAATCACTAAAGGCTATTTTCACCTCCACTAATTTAATTATCTCTTGTTCAATTTTTATTTCGTTGATCTTCATTTGTTGTAGCGAAAATATACGTTGTGGGATAGATAAGTTTTTAGTAAATTCGCTTAAATTCTAATACTATTTTTTGAACTTCTTATTTTTTCTGAAATATCCATTCTCTGTTTGGTTAATGTGTTCTTGAAATGTTCCCGCCATGTCGTTACGTACATCCACTGCAGTGGTTGTTTCATTTATTCCGACAACAACACTACATGGAACCTTATATACAGGACTGTCCTTGTTATTTAAGATTTCCAAAAACTGCTTTTCCCAATCTTTTAGCTTTCTTGGTTTATTACTGTTAGCTTTCAAATGTTATTTCATATGACACTTGTGAATAAGACAGTTCATGGCCACCGGAGCTGTTATACTTCACAGTTATTGCCTGCGACGCTTCATATTTAGCTCTAATCACCGACAGGACCTTCGATCTATCAAGCACAACTTTATTCTTGGCAACAATTTTCACAAACAATGTTTTGCCAAACTTTTATTTCCACTTCGTGTGCACTATTATCATCACTCGATGATATGTTCTGTGCCTAACGACTCAACCTAAACTGAGCTAAGGTCCAGTGTAGGCAGCTGTCTGTGCAAGTCTCAACACGAAAAAATACCTCGTAGCTAAAGAAAAGGAGAATATTCTGACGCGAATAAATTTTCACTTTTTCCATGAGAGTGAATTGTCAAGTTTTTCGGGCAGTGGGAGCATTTACTCTGCAGGTCGGACACATTTTTATTCACTTCGTTTTCAGAAAATGCAAGAACTAAGCAAATACTCGGAGAAAATTTTCGGTATTATTCACTTCACCCATTGTAATCAATTTCAACACCAGTACATAAAATATACAACTTAATTTTTTTAAAATATGAATAAATAATTGTGGTAACTGCTTCTATGAGAATTCAGAATTCTAGAATGTTTTTTGACATTTTTTTCAATATTTTTTAACCTTTTTTGAAGAGGAAAGTATGTTTCTCAAAATAATATATAAAATAACTCATGGTTGAAATAATAAGAATCAAACCTTTTCTATTATTTTTGAGTTGCACATTTGCTCTCTTGTATTGATTGTTGTAGCTAATTGAGGGAATTAAATTAGGAAGTACCGTCCGATCAACCCAAAGGTGAATCTTTTCTAGTTATCGTAGGATTTTTTAATGACATTCATTCCTGTAAGCTTGCCTTTGGGTTCATCCAGTGGTGTCACAAAGAAAATAGAGAGAATACTGACGATAAAAATATATTTCTTTTATTAGTGTTACAACTATACAATAAAAGATGCTAACAATAAAATTTCTACATAAAAATATGAAAATAGAATTTCAATTTGAAATTGTATTTTGTTAGATTGTGTTCTTGTAATTATATTATTTTAACGTTATCTTTTTTTATTGAACTAATAAGAAAATTTATAGAGAAATAATGCAAAATCTAAATGACGTAAATAACAACTAACGTTATTTAGATTGCGGAGACTGTTGGTTCTATAATGTTTAGTATTTATTGATTACACAATTTCCAAAAATATTTCTTTTTTTATTTCAGTGTGAATATCATAACAAGGAATTTAAAAATTGATTAAACATTTATAGCTACCTATTAGTATTTTCTAAATCTTTCTGAAGGTTTACTTCTTATTTTTTCTATAAAGATGTTACTGTAATTTATTATTTATCCATTTTGACGTCCTTAGTTTATAATTATTGATAATTAAAAAAATTTACTATATTTAAAATATATTTAA
Source organism: Galeruca laticollis (assembly GCA_963921935.1). Taxonomy (NCBI): domain Eukaryota; kingdom Metazoa; phylum Arthropoda; class Insecta; order Coleoptera; family Chrysomelidae; genus Galeruca; species Galeruca laticollis. Next base: position 147,470,917 of record OY998179.1, on the reverse strand, counting down.
TAAAATTGAAATTTTTATATAATTAATATTATTATTATTTGCACTTTTTTGCACAGTTAAGATGTTTTTATTCACTTGCAAAGTATATTTTTTATATTTTAAAAAAGAAAAACCTGCTGTTACTGGTTGTGATTATTTATTATAATTTGTTAATAAATAAAGATTTCAGTAAACGATTTATATTTTTTTCTACTCTAATGCACCCTGTAACGTTCTTCTTCCTTTCTTCAAAAAGATAACGGACGTCACTATGACACCCACGGCTTCAGTATCTCCTAGATTTTCTCAGGCGCCAGATTTTTGGGATGGTTTACTCCACCGAACTCTCGAAACTGCAGCGTCAAGAGTTACCAGGGTAGCTACAGATGAAGGTTAAGTAATTCCAGGGTTCTGTTGCTCTTGACCTCGACGTAGTACGTAGTGGAAAACAGGCTTTAATTGCTTACCACTATCGGAAAAGAAACTACCGGTGCTTGGCGAATTATAGATTTTTTTTATTTCAACCTCGAAATAATTTATCGAAGAGAAATAAAACGATCCAAGGAGCTATATGTTTAAAATAACTAAATGTTGATTAAAATCCAACAGTATCTACAATATCTAACTAAGTTAATACTCAAACCAAAGCACCACACCAACCAATAAATATTTTAAATACGCAAAAGCTAACGTGCAAAGCTCTACTAGTCTGTCTAGATGCAGGCGAAAATTAGTGAAACTTAACTAGCAGTATGATGAAAAATACACAGAGAAAGCGTTATTAAGGTATTAGCAGTGTTTTAAGGAAGCGTTTCTTAATATTTGTGTACAGGTTCAAACAAAACAAACAGTAACTAATAAACTACCCTCGGTTACCGGTACTATATTTAATGAATACTCAAGAAAATGGAAATTTTATCAACTAGCCTGGAAACCTCCCGAATTTCGAACCTGCAATGGCAGCGTACATGCACGAGATTATTCTAGGTTATAACGGTTGTCATACCCTAATTTTTTAATATTGATGTTACCACGGTCGTTGGTGCTAAATCAACCGCTTAAATAACAGTTGACGGCAGAATCCGAAAACATCTCCCTTGTGATTCTGCCCAGGCAGCGAAAACGCGTGAGATTATTTCGTTCCACGCCTTGGAAAACCATCGCAGTGTGCATCTGCTATGGCAGCGTACACATATGAGACTACTACAAGTTGCCTTTGATCAAATATCCTAGTTATATATTCACACTACTAAGGCCTATGGGACTAGATTAAACGTCCCGAAATATTTTGAGAATCTCTCAAGAATCTACCTGCTATGGCATCGACAATGCTTGAACATTTCCCAAATATATTTCTTCGGTCGGGTTTCTTCTCAATATTTTCAGAGCCACTCAAGAATTCACCTGCCTAGGCAGCGATCAGACTTTGAGATTCCTGAAAATATTTTCTAGTCAGTTAAACGGCTGCAGTCGGGTTTTCACGAAATATTTTGAGAATCTCTCAAGAATCTACCTGCAATGGCAGCGACAATGCTTGAAAATTTCCCAAATATATTTATTTTCACTTAAGTAAAACCAACAAATAAAATTTTATTTCGGAGTTGCACACAAATACGCAGAAAACTACTCAAATTAAACAAGTAATCAGCAAAAATAAATTCTATTAATGTAAAAACAAAAGAAGCCAGGAGCAAATAAATTTATAACAGAAAGCATTATTTACAAATTAATTTTTAAATTCGCGCACCTCGTTGGAAAAAATCACTCACAAAAACGGTCGGTCGGATAACGGCAGCTATAACGGAGAAGGCGGAAAATAGCGGAAAGCGAGCGGAGAAGAGCTGAGAAAGCTATTCAGTCCCGCTTCCCGATTTTATCTATTTTTCTCTCGACCCCGCTCGGGGATCCACTACTTAACAATCTTAAGAAATGCGCGAACGATACAGTAAATAATACATGTACAATATACCAGATATTTCAAAAGTAATACACATTCTGAAATAATTAATAATAATCAAATTTAATGCTCGCTATGAAAGAGGGGTGATTAACTTATTAATACTAAAAAAACTGAAATATATAGTTCGGGATGTCGGAAAAATAGTGACAAAGTTACCTTTTTTAGTAGTACTGCAAAGATTGGAATCAGATCAGACCCGTGCTATACCCCTTCATAGGTAGACGGTCACGGCCAGAGGGCGCCAGCACTATGCAGGTGGTGGACTATCGAGGGTATGGAATATAATAAATACATTCTGAAATTTTAATCTCTAAAAACCTATGCATCTTAAACGATTTGATAGCTCATAATCCACTTTATCTACATGCAAATATTGCCGCTTTTTTATTCATTTTATGATTCAGGACACACAAAAAATTATTTTTATAATACTAAATAAAAAATTATTGTCCTATACTTTGCGGGTAGCCAGTCGAGATCCCTACAAGCACCTCCCACTCCTAACCATTACTATTTCAGCGCTGTTTATCGCACATGACACTAGGTTTAATATGCTTTTCTGGCAGCTGTCCAGCAAACAATTTCGATCGGCTTTATTCCGGCCCAGAATATGCTGGCCAGATCAGACCAGAACGTCAAAGTACCTATAGCCTATGGCGGGTTGGTAAAAATACGAGACACCGGCCATCATTAGGGCCAATGCTTGTCAACAGTGTCTTTTGAACGACGGGCCTCTGAAGGCAAAACTGCGGAAATCATTGATGGCCCAGTGGAAATATTGCAATGGAAGTTACTTACTCACCGCTCCGACTGAACATTGCCAAGCCTGCCCTATCCGACGGAGCGTGAACTGGCAAGTTTAGCTACTTCACATCATATACATTTCAAAAAAGTTTACCAGCATTTATTATTTAAACGAAAACAAATATGTTCACAAATGTAATGTTCTTTGAGTGAATTTATAAACTAAACCTGAAGAAGTATTTAATTTGGAGTTGCGGTGGTATACTGTGTTTGGTTCTATGGAATCTATGGAGTTTAAAATATCAGCCTCTGAGTGCATTTTAACAGTAAAAATTCTAAATTTTCGTTGGTCAAGGACAATCTCAGTCTAGTTTTTATAAGTTTCAATTTAGAAAATGCTCATTCGCAAGAGACTTGAGTCAATGGGATCGTTAGAAGAAATTTGTAAACTTTTGTTCTGGGTATTGTAAACAGTATATGTTATATTCTAATACAATTTTATATGCACACTTGATACAACTGTTGCATGATGCCGACGCTTTGCACTGGATCCGTGGTCTTCATCATCAGCTTCTTTTTGATCACCGTCATCATCACTGCAGTTATCGATTTTCTCGTCGGTGACATCTTTATACTCATAGTCGGCGTCCATACTTGCATTTGAAATTTGGGGCCAGACATTGATGAACGAGATACGTTCTTTGAGATTTTCTTCATCAACGTTCAAAAGTAATTCTATTTTCTTCAATGCATTAGGAGGAAGATATTCTTAGGAGTTGAATCTTTTTGGGGCGAAACAGGCCAGATCCAAATAAAGCGATTTGTGCTGTACAAAACAGCTTTTCATTTTCTTCGGGAGAAGTGTTTCAACGGTCTTTGCTCTTTCTTCAAGTTTTTGCGTCATTTTCAAAACAAAGCGTTGTGCTGCTTTCAAAGTTTCAGCAAACTTGTCTCGTAGGCGTGTTAGTCTATTAAGAGAATACTCAATATTCTTCCCTGTTTGGGCGTAGTCTAGATTCTTTGTTTGGAGATAATCAGATAGTGGAGTAGTGCTTTTGAAAACTTGCAAGAATACCATGCCAACAACGATTGCTTCGAAATCCAGATACATGTTAAGTAAAGCAGTTGCTTCATGTCTCACTTTGGCGTTAAAATCAGAGATGAATGTGAAATTTTTAACAAAGCTAATACCAGCTACCAACTCCAAATAAGTGTGTTTAGATTTATCTGTGTTTCTATTCTATTCTGTCGAATATTGCCTTTGCTGCGTTGCTACGGTTCCGCCAGTGAGGTATATCAGATATTACAAGATTTAAAACGTGCACGTAGCACCATGTGTGAATGTGATTTGGGATTTTCCTGGCCATGTGTGCAGTCAAACCATTATACTGGCTGCTCATGTTAGATACGCCATCTGTTATGAAATGAGTATTAATTGTCAGGGTTCTTTAGATGTCAAGAAGGGGAATGATGTTAGATTGCGTGATTATGCAACATACACGTGTTAAATTAATTTACTGTATCAGAATTTGTAATATTATAACTATTAATAAAGATAGTATAATACAGTATATGCCGTCATTAATAATACAACATGGCGCAATCAAGTGGAAATTAAATAAAAAGCTCATGTGCAATAAATGATCTAAGTTCAATAGAGGTCAATAACCTACGTACTAAGAAAAGTCGATACATTTGTACTAAAAAATGGAAGTGAGAATACCAAATCCGATGAGTTTTGAAGGCAATGTCGCCGAAAATTTTAATAAAGTCAAGCAAAATCTGGAAATATATATGACGGCGAGTGATAAGGAGAGCAATCCACACAAAGTAAAAGTCGCTATATTGCTTAATTTGATAGAAGGAGTCGATATATTTAATGCACTAAAGTTGACGGACGACCAACAAAGTTGTTATCAAGCAGTTCTGAATGAACTAGAAACCTGCGTAGCAAATAAAAATGAAATATATGAGAAATTTACATTTTATATGAGAGGCGAAGAAGTAAAAGGGTCATTTGATTGTTTCTATATGGATCTGAAAAAGTTAGCTCAAACTTGTGAATTTGGCACTGAGTTAAATAAAACTATTCGAGACAGGATAGTAATGGGAATAAGCAGTAAGGAGGTACGTGAAAAATTGTTTAATAAAGACTAACATTGAAGGATGCCGTAGACATCTGCAGAGCGCATGAATTAGCTAAAACACAAATAAAAACGGTAGACCAACAAATTCCTAGCAAAGTTGATGCTGTTAAATACAAAAAAATGGAAATAGAGGTTCAACGATAATAAGCAACAGTTTTCACAGAAATCAAGCAAGAGTAGCGATGATAAACAAGAGCAATAAAGTATACTTGGCACAATAAATTATTTACATAGTTTCATTCCTAATTTGTCAAGTATTTAATCATAATTGAGAGAGCTTTTAAAAAAGAATGTCATCTTTCTTTGGACAAAATGACATAGTGATGCTTTAAAGGAAATTGAACATTTAATAACGTCTCAACCAGTCTTGGCAAACTTTGACGAAAATAAAGAGATAGTTATAGAAATTGATGCTAGCCAGTTTGGATTGGGTTGTTTACTTCAAAATAGTAAAGCATAAGACTCGGTTGAGTCAAATTGGAAAAGAATATATTTAGCCATTTTATGGGTTTGTAATAAACTTCATCACTATGTGTATGGTCTTCACGTCAAAGTTGATTCTGATCATCGTCCATTAGAACCCTTAATGAAAAAAGAGTATCAGAAATTCATTCGCCACGTCTCCAAAGAATTAAAGTTAAGCTTTGGAAAATAGGATATAGAAGATAGAGGCGATATACAAACCGGGGAAAGAAATGCATATCGCTGATCTTCTTTCTAGGCATTTTCAGAGTATCAAATCTGAAGACGACAAATTTATTACCGATAAATAGTTCATTCGATCAACAAGACTGATGAGAAAAAACACAGCTTCATTGAGGAAACCAGCAAGGACCTAGAGTTACAAAGAGTAAAGATCTATTGTGAAAATGCCCAGTGATTGGATTGAATCGTTAATAAATATATCCAGAATGTATTGCTTAACTGTTAATCCCACTAAATCCAAAACTCTTCTATTTGGACGCACCGCTACAAAAAACCGATCTCGTAATCACATTAAAATAAAAATTTAGGCATTCTCATTGACGAGTCGTTCAAATTTAGCTCTCATGTGTCCGATATTGCTAGAAAAGTAGCTTAAAATTATTATATGCAAATAAAGATCTGTTAAACAAAAAAACTAAAAAAATGCTTTGTGAGTCAATTGTTTTATCACATGCTAATTATGGAGACACAGTTTATGGGCCATGTTTATTTAAATATGATGAGACAAGATTACAAAGAATTCAGAATTCTTGCATTCGATTTATTTGTGGATTGCACAGAAGGGTTCACATTTCTTCATATTTAAAAACACTTGGATGGCTAAATATGAATCAGAGACGTGCCTTACATTATTTATGAAAATTATTAAAACTAATACACCCGCATATTCATATAACAAAATAACTTTTAGAACTGACGTTCATAATATTAACATTAGACATAAGTATAAACTGACTCCACCTAACCACAAAACCAATTTGTTTCAGGGCTCTTTTTCGTTTTATATAACCAGGCTACTAAATAGGATACCGAATTAATACTCAACATTTTCATTCAATACATTTAAGTGTACGGTTAAAATGAATTTGATAAATGGCAGGCTTAAACTAGACTAATGTTTTTGTTGATTATTTTTCAACTATTTCAGTGGATCTTGTCTTGATGTGCTTGAACTTATTCGTTAATTTACATAGTTGTGTACTTTTTTATATTTGTATTTGTAATTCACATAGTTCTGTACATTTGAAAGGTTGAGTGGAAGAGCGGAACTTGGCTAATTGTTACAGATTAGGTAAGCTCTGAACTCTGCCTTTTGACCACGTTTTGTAATGTAATTTTTAGTTGTTGTAAAACTTGTGTGGTCAATAAAAGCGTGTTATTATTATTATTATTCCAGTAAGGTTCCTGATGCTGTTAGAAGTTATTACACTTCGATACATTAGTTATATGTATACTTTATCACTTAATATTTTATAAAGTGTCTTTGTACCAAAATCGTTGTGTGATATGTTAAAAATTTTACTTGAAAACCATTTTGGAGTTTTATGTAAAACTCAACTACCGGCAAAACAAAAATTATACTGTCCTGATGTAAATTCAGACATTGATAATTATATCAAAACATGTGCTATAAGTGAGAAACTCAGTAAAAATAATATTAAAGATCCCTTAATTTTAAAAGATTTTCCAGAACGACCATTTGAAATAATTGCCAGTGATTTTACTTTTCCGCCCAACCTATCTAATATGCGAGAAAAGTATTGGTTAACCCCTCAGATTAACAAATAAACTAGATATGTTTGTTTTGACTTTTTCTTGCCCCAAACATTGAGTCACATTCTAAGTTGACTTGCGGACACTTCCACTGCTTTGCCATACAAATCCTCTTTAGCTGCGGGAAAAAAGAAATTAGAAGTTTAATTGAATATTTGTTAAAAAGTTATGCCAATAAAAAAAAGTCATACTAATTTATGCATTTGAGTCGCTGATTTCAAAATTAATTAATAATACATGAATTTTATTTAATAAAGGCATATTCTTATATACATTTTGAAAAAGTATTTGTTGCATCCTTAGATACCTTTATGGCTATAACTAAAAGTGGCAACATTGCTCAAAATTTAAGTACCTGTTTAATGTGTCAATAGTAATCTATTTAGTAGTTTTGTCCTTGTTTAATTACCACGTAAAGATAGATGCAAATATCGTCAGACTGTGATCGAATAGGTCGTAGTATTGTAGTAAATAATGTCAGACGTGGTTTGTTTATACGAGCGCCATTACGACTAGACAGTAAACATTTAGTTCTTTCGTTTTGATGTGTTTTTCAAAACTTTTAGTGACAAAATAAACTTTTAAGTTAATTAATTTAATGTTTTTGGATTATTATGGTTCGTCGGTGCCAAGTTTGTCAGAAACACAGCCGAAATTACCAACGCCATGTAGCTACAATACCATCCCCACTTTTTGTAATTAATTCATTATTTCACTACTGGCATTTAGAATTGTTGGCCGCAAAAATAAACGTGTTTATGAATGTTTATTATTACTCTAAGGTTTACCCCAAAAAAAGTTGGAATTTTGGAAAACGTTTTTGAGTTATTTTTAGGTTTTCCAGTAAGAACAACACGAAAAAACAGTTTTTATAAAAAAATCGTGTGTGTATGTCGTCATCGTCGTTGGCCACTTTTCGTAATATGTGTTGTTAGCACGATACAGCCTCCGAAGTGCAACAAGTCACCAATTTTATGATTGAATATTGCTCAGGACATCTTACAGATGTTCAGCTTACCAGAGCCAGTACAACGGGTGCTATAGTACTTGAAGTAAGAAATTTTTGTAATTTTTGGGGAAGTTTCAGTTTGCCTCCGGAGCTCAACAAGTCACCAATTTTATGTTTGAATATTATTCAGGACATCTCACTGATGAACCCTATTGATTTTCAGTTCACCAGAGCCTGTACAACCGTATACGCCCGAATTTACGACGCGCGCGTTTACATAACGCACCCCATTTTTCAGAACGGAATCTTGAAAACATTTCATGACGTTATTCCAATCCGCACTACAAAATGCTCGAATACAAGCCGCACATTGCAATATCATGAACTTTCATTTGCTTTGCTATCATGCGAATCATGTACCATCAATCCTACCTTAACAACTTTAATATTAATAGCTGAATCTAGAATGCGATTAAATTAGAAGGTAACATCATTATAATATTTTTAGTTAACGACGAACTACAGTATATAGTTGCCAGGCTTCGCATATGTACCTATTACAAAGAAAAACACAAATGTGCTCGAATATAAGCCGCGGTGCGAATACATCACGTAGGCCAATTTTCAAGATATGATTTTATTTAAAAAAGGTGGGTCTTATATTCGGGAGTATATGGTAAATCCAAATCCTGAGCCCACATTGGTTTTAGACCCATCTGTGACGATGCGGATTGAGCCTTGTTCTAATGGGTCGTGCATGTTATTGTCAATGATTCATTGTATGTCCTGTGAAAGGCATATCGCAGTGAAATTGAGTTCGTATTGACCTGCGCCGTGGACCCTCTCTGAGGGCCTCACCCCGCAAGTTACGTATATCGGTAGAGCGTTGACGTGTTATGGTCATAAAAACAACCTCCTTGATGTATATGTCAAGGGGAGTGAGACCAAGGATCACCTCCATCGCTCTAGTTGGTGTGGTTTTCATGCCTTCGGTTGTGTTGAGGCATGATGTTCTCTGGATTTGATCCAGTTTACGGACGATTGTAAGCTGGTTTGCTTAACTCCCCAGACAATCGCGCCGTACGCTAGAACATGTCTAATGATGATAGTGTAGACCCAGGCAGTGACCCTACGCGACATTACCCATGTACGGCCGATGGTTCTGGGACACTGTTCATAAGAGATATATGCTACTCTGTTTTCTAGATGAGAGATCCATATTAACTTACTCCCAAAGGTGACCCCTTCAGTTTATGTTTAATACGGAAAAGTTAGTAATTAAAGAAGCTACAAAAATTATAACTAATATATATGACAGTTAACATTCATTCAATAAAACTATCAAAATGGTTTTTAATGTAGGAGACAAAGTAAAAATATTTACTAGTACAATGTATCCGTACATAAAATACATATTCACCTTCTACGCTACTGATCAAAATCTGATTCGAATTAATCTGCTTTATATTCGAAATAAATCTCTTGTTCTAATGGAATTAAAAAAGGATTACACAAATCAAATTTATTCAGTACATTTCTTACAAACTTATATAAATAAAATCACAGTTTTAAACAGATCTGTTGCCAGTTCATTAGTGTAGAAGAAGGGCAACAGGATGACTATCAACAACTGGACAGCACCACTTCGAGCCCAAGCTAGGTAATAGTTCTTAATTAATAAAGAATAACAACAACAAAAAATATTTGAATATTATTTAATATTTGGTTCTGTCGTTTCAGTTTTTAATTTTTCAGTTCATTTGCTCATCATCTACATCGTTTTTTTCTTTCTCCAATTCTACTTCCTATTATTATTTTGGTTGCCTTCCCATTATTAATTCGTTCTACATGTGTTTCATTCGTCCCATATGTGCTGTACTTCCTAATCTATATTCTTCCTCCATTCCAAGCTATTTTATTCTCTCCTCTGCTTCATATCTTATTTTAATGTTTCCATTCTTCTTCTTATTTATTCCATCTTTTTTCCAATTTGGTTAAGGGTCAAGGTCGGTTAGTTTTCCAATTTGGTTAAGGGCTCGATTGAAAGTTTATTTACTTGTCCAGTTTTTCCTTCTCTAAACGCGCAACCTTTTCCCCTTTTCAATTTCTTGCTTAGCAACTTCTCCTATTACTTTTGCCTTTCCCCTTTAAATTTGTGTCACATCGTGGTTTATGTATATTTTCATTTTTTAGTACTTGCAGCTTAAATTTCTTACCCATCACCAATCCTTTGTTTTTTCATTCTTTAGCTCGAGCAGGCAAATTTTCTGCCCCAATATTCGCTTCTATCCTCACTTTTTTAGTCTAAGATCCGGACTGAAAACTACACCCTTCATCATTTTCCCTCGTTCTTTTTCTTAATAAATATGCCCTTGAATGATTTCGGCTTGCGCATCTTTTCTTGCTAGCTTATATCTCATATTTGTTCTAAATATTTCTTCTGTGCTGGAGGTCATATTCCTGCAAATTATAATCCAAATGCATTAGAAATTTTATCTGATGGCATGTCATAATGACAACGTTATGTCACTCAATTTTGATGACATAATGAATTCATTATGGTACTAAGTACCATAATGAAATTCTATAAGGAAAACATGTAATGGTTTGATCAAAAAAGTTTATTCAAAATGCATAACTATGTACAAAACTATTTATTATAAATGGTAAAAGAACAATTACTACAATTTGTAATATTAATTCCATTGGATTCTACAGTTTTTACATCAGTAGTTGATGATTGTTGGCAAACTTGTAATCCTGTTTGGTTGTTGGCACCAAAAATTGCTTCTGATATTTTTTTCTTTTGCTCTTTCGAATTTTCGATGTAGCCTTCAGCGACAGTATTGCTTTCCCATCCGCCATGGCGTTTCACGGTACACAGATCAGCTCCAGAATCAGCCAAAAATGAAGCAGACGTTCGCCGAAAACAATGTCCGGTATATTCTTCAGGGCGAGGTAAATTCAAGAAAGTGGCAATAACTTTTGGCATTTTACCAAAGGTATGTATTCCAACGGGTTGTTTTGTGCATTTCTTATTTCTATAAGTGACAAAAAAACGTAGATGGTTTGTGTTGCAAGGTCGTATTTTCACATAAATGGCAAAGCACAGCTCACTCACCTACTAATATTTGAAACTACACAATACTTACTCCTTTAAAAATAGTTGTCATTGTGACATGTCGAAAATGCAGTTTTTAATTTTTCGAAAATGTATTGATATAAATGCCATCAGATAAAATTTTGTATGTAATACGAATCATAAACAATCATTATGGCACACGCCGTGTTATCGGACTCGGCTACGCCTCGCCCGATAACATTCACGACTTGTACCATAATGATCGTCTTTATGATCCTTATTACATAAATAACTATTATGTTAGGCGATTTTCCATAAAAAATTTTAGCGATATCTATAAATGTGAAGTGAAATAGTTATGAAGGAATTAACATAATATAAGATGTGAGTCGTAATAAAATTTACTGTTTCGACCCTTACTACGTGGAATATCCTCATGTTACTTTTTTAAAATGAAAGTACCAGTTTCTAAATAATTCCACAATATGATGAAAAAAATGTTAAACATTCTAAAAAATTTACAATTGTTTCGATGTTAAATATCATCCAGATTCATTTCATATGATGCCTACCTCATATTTAATAATTATTTTTGGCTAATTATATTTGAAGAGAAAAAAGAAGACATGTTATTACAAATATTAAAGCTTAGATATTATGAGCCCTAGAGGGGGATATACTGGATATCTTTTCCCATTTCAGATCAGTATAACTGTGCAATAATATAGGAAATCTATATCTGCTGATCTTTACAATTGTTACTTAAGAAGGCAGTTCAATAGTGGAGAACTCCTTAGATTTATCTGTTCATTGACAACTTGATATTGTGGGTCTTCTAATGTCTTATAATTTCTAATTCCTCGAGGAAATCTAGTTCTTGTTTTTTGTCACAAATATGTAGTATTTATAGTTCTGTGTTAATGAATGTTTGGTGTCAACTAGATGTTTTGCGTAATGGGATTTCTCTGGTTTTTAAAATCTGTATGCCCGTAAGTGTTTACTGTATCTGATTTCGAAATTTCTAAGGATTTGACACAAATATACAGCATTACATTCTGGACCTTTAAATTTATATATACCAGAGACTTTTTCAATGGAGATATTTTTGTTTTTACACTTAACAATATTGTACTCACACTACTTTTTGTTTTAAAAGAAATTGTTGTACTTGTTGCTAAATATACTATCTTCCTATATTATAACACCAAACACGTATCACGGATACACTCCTTTGAGTTGTTATACGGTAGAAAACCCAACATACCAGAATTTTTAAATGGAGAAATAGAACCATGTTACAATTTTGAAAGGTCTGATAAAAGAATTGAAATATAAGTTACAGTACGCGAATGAAAGAGCCAAGCAGTTTTTGATAAAAAATAAGTAGAGTAAATAAAAGCGAAAAGGAATCGTCACCCGTAAACTTTAGGGTAGGGGATTCGGTAATTCTGGAAAATGGAGAAAGAAATAAGTTCGATCCATATTATTTAGGCCCGTTCAAAATAACGGAAGTAAAAGGAGTGAACTGTGAGATTATATCTCAAAACAATAAAAAACAAATCGTTCATAAAAATCGATTGTATAAATACCATAACGAAAATATTTGTAATCAAGTGAGGTGAGATAGTCAACTAACAAGCAGTGTTTAAAAACAAGACAATTAGTGTAATAAACAAACAATGCGAGAATCGTTAACGTTATAAATAGTATCGAAAATTTATCAGGGATAATTTTCCTTTTCCAAGAGGGGATAATGTGATAATCCCAAAAGACACTATTAGATTTAATTAGATATTAATTTCAAAATATCTGATTTAACATCTACTTTTTCATTACATCTTCTAATTTATTTTCTAGTTGTTCCTCATCTTCTTCGTTTCCATCTTCTATACCATGTATTATCAAATTCTTCTATCTAAAATTTTTCTGGGTCTGTGTCATGTTTCCTTGCAAAAATTCTGTTTTTTCTTTGAGTTCCATATTTTCCATCCTTAATTCGTAGTTTTCCTTCTTTAACTGTGCTATTTGTCTGCTCATTTCTTCAATTTTATGTTCTATTTCGCATATTCTTACATTATTACTGGGGTTATTGTAATTATTATTCCTGTTAAATTTATTGTAATCTACGTATGAGCTATAACCATTTCCTTGGTTGTATTGTCTGAATTTCCTTCTGGGGGCGTTGCCATTGTACAATCCGCTGTTGCTTTGTCTCCTATGATTGTTCCTAAAGTTGAAATCTGATTTCCTGAAGAAATTCCTATTGTCCTTCATGTGTAATACTTGTTGTTGACTTACTATGCCTTCTACTGATACCAGCTTAGATAGTACTTCTTGCGTGTTTTCAAAGCTTCCCGCTGCTATGATCGTTTTCGTTGCGTCCGCTGTGGCATTCATCGTTGCTTCTTTGGTGTATTTTTCAGCTAGACGTTCTGGCATCCCTTCCGACACGTATGCTGCCACTTTCTCTATTTCTGTCGCGTATTGCGTTATGTCCTTCCCATTTTGCCTTACTTTGTTAAGTTTCGCTAAGAGAAGGCTTCGGTTATCTCCTCTTATTCCTGATTTGAGCTTGTTCCTAATTTCTGTGATAGAATTTTCTGCCGTTATCAGGCTTCTTGCTTTCCCAGTCAGTCTTGTATTAATTAGCAGAATCGCATTTTCTTCATAACCCGTCGCGTTTATTTGTAACAAATCTAATGAGTCTGTTCTAATTAACCCTTTTTTACGTGGGCTAATAGATGGAATGGATAGTTCTTTGTTGTTAGCTGATGCTCTCCAAAGGACCAAATGATTGTATTCACTGATGTAGGATGTATGATGAAATGTATGAAGAAATTAAACACTTATGTCACGTTCATTTTTTTTATATTGCAGGAATTTATAACTTTTTTATTTTTGCGTAGACAATTAAGAACTCATTTGTACATACGCGTTACACTGTGATTATTTTGCACATAATGGATGATTGAAGATTACACATGTTTGTTACCGGGATAAAAAACGCCGGGTGCTCTTATAACTTGAATACCTTCATGTACCACGGTTAAATGATGAAGAGGCAAAGTGTAAGGTAGATGGCGTATTTATACGTCGGCTGACATAGTTGCGAGGAAGGAGCAAAATATTAGGATCTGGCCAATGGGATAAAAGAGTTTTAAAACGTAACGGTCAGATACAGCGAGTGAAAGTTGGCAGTTAGGGTTTTTTTGGGGGCCTGAAATGTTTCGTGATACAGATAACAGAGTTTTTATGAAGCGATAAAGTGTCGGGTACTTTGAAGTATTCATTGGAATTTCAGAAAACTATATTTATCTGTATTTCTTATGTGGTAGTAAAGTTAAAATGAATTTTTTGTTGATGTAAGGAAATATTAAATGATGAGAAGAAGGATATATTTAGTTATATGTTTTGAGCAGAATATTCGAATTGTATTATACAGGGGAAGTTGAAAATAAAATCACAGGAGAATTTGGTAATTAAGTCAAATTCGAACATATTGGGGGCGCGGGAAGAATGGAAGAAAGGTGAGAGATGGCTGCTCTCAGACATTGAATGCTGATGTTAGTGAAAGGGTTAGATAGGGTGAGAGTGTATAGGGCTCTGATGCAGGATTGTGAATGAAAGTGAATAATTGTAAATGTTATTATATAAATAAATGTATAGGGGTTGTAATGTAATGTTGGTGTCAGAGTGTTGTTGTAAGGACTCTGACGTCATGAGAGTAAACGAATGTTTAGGTTTGATGTTAGAGTTGTAAGGACTCTAACGTCATGAATGTAACGAATGAACAAGATTTGAGGTTAGAGTGTTGTAAGGACTCTAACGTCATGTATGTAACGAATGAACAAGCGTTGATGTTAGAGTTCTAAGTACTCTAACGTCATGAATGTAACGAATGAGCAAGACTTGAGGTTAGAGTGTTGTAAGGACTCTAACGTCATGAATATAAGAATGAACAAGAGGTCTAGATGTATGCTAGTTCTTGTTTTGTAAGGGCACGAATGTATGCAATGTACTCTAGATATGGACTAGAGGTGTAAACAATAAGAATGTAAGCAATATACTCTAGAAATGGACTAGAGTTGTAAACGATAAGAATGTAAGCAATATACTCTAGAAATGGAATAGAATTGTAAACGATACGAATGTAAGCAATATACTCTAGAAATGGGCTAGAGTTGTAAACGATAAGAATGTAAGCAATATACTCTAGAAATGGACTAGAGTTGTAAACGATAAGAATGTAAGCAATATACTCTAGAAATGGACTAGAGTTGTAAACGATACGAATGTAAGCAATATACTCTAGAAATGGACTAGAGTTGTAAACGATATGAATGTAAGCAACATACTTTAGAAGTGGGCTAGTGTTGTAAACGATAAGAATGTAAGTATTATAATAGGAAAGAGAGAGCGTAAGTGATTAAGTACATGATTATGTTGTAGAAGAGTAAGGTTTGGGTTAAGTTTCATGAGAAAGAAAGATGAAGGAATGAGAGAGATAGGAAAGGGCCAAGCGGCAGTTTTTTCGGGCCTACTGGATCTATGTACCAGCGCAATTCGCCACCGGCAGAGGCTTACCCGGTCCGATTGGGGCCTAGCGACTTACGTCACGCCAAGCGTCGACTCTAGGTTAAAGCAATTGTGGTACCAGTTTGTTTAAGGAGTAACGATCCAGGAACCTCGGGCATATGTAAACAAAAAGGGGGACCAAGTTGTGAAGGGGTGTGAAATTCCATGAGAGTGCATGAAAAGCTCATGTGGGTGTTTTTCCGGGTTTTTATTGTATCAGAATGAATGGTGCTGGGTAAGAAAGGGAACGTTTTTCTTCGGAGAACGTGAAAACTCCAATGTAGCTGGCGCTACTCCCTTTCTACGCGAAGGAATGATTTTTATAGTGAGGGTAATTGTAAGAGAGTAATGTTTTAATGTTTGAAAAATTAATGTGTGATTAATTAATGAAGTGACATGATCGTATAAGTACTAGTCATGTGACCACCAATTTAAGAGTAAATGTAAGGGAGATCTTCTTTACGTATAAGGTTGTTTATTTGTGCAACGAGAGAAGCGCTTTGTCACGTTGACAGGTTGTAAATGACTTTTCGAATTTATGTTTCTGAGGAATCAGGTATGGGTAACGGAATGATTTTGACAATTGGTCGAGTGTAAGTTCCTGAAGCGGTTTTGACTTGGACCGAACGGATTTTACCGTCTTTACCAGCTGTGACGTCTGTTATGCGGGCTAAAGGCCATCGTAAGGGAGGGGAGTCATCGTCCTTGATTAAGACCATGGTTCCTATAGTGAGATCTTTAGATGGGGTAGTCCATTTGGGACGGTTTTGCAATTGGTTGAGGTAGTCGACAGACCACCGTTTCCAAAAATTTTGTTGAGCATGAGTGTATTGTTGCCAGAATTTTATTCGGTTTGTAGGGAGTGAGGATAAATCTTTGTCTGGAAGTGCCATTAGAGGTGCTCTTATGAGAAAATGGCCTGGGGTTAATGGCAGCAGGCCAGTAGGGTCAGTCGAAAGGGGATGTAAGGGTCGGTCGTGAGTTGAGTATGGCTTCTATCTGAGTCAATATGGTGCTGAATTGTTCGAAAGTAAAAGTGGAGGTAGCAAGCAATTTTATAAGATGAGTTTTAACGCTTTTGCCTCCGGCTTCCCAGAGACCACCCCAATGTGGGGATCTGGGGTGAATGAATTTCCATTCTATTGATGATGTAAGTAAGTGGTCATATATGGGAGAAAAATTCTTAGTCAGAAAGTGGGATACTTCAGCAAGATAATGATTAGCACCAACAAAATTCGTGCCATTGTCGCTGTAAATCACAGATGGAAGTCCTCGTCTGGAAGTGAAACGTTTCAATGAAGCGATAAAGGAATCTGTGGACAGATCAGAGACTAACTCAAGATGAATTGCCTTTGGCGAGAAGCATATGAATAGGGCGATGTAAGAATTGGATACCGGGGCTAGCTTCAGATGAGATGATTTTATTGAGAATGGTCCCGCGAAGTCGACTCCAGTCGTCTGGAAGGGACGGGAAGGGATTTGTTGTGCTGTTATAGCCTTGAACCTATGGCACATTAGACATTTGTTTATCTTGATCTCACGCAGGCCATCGATGGGCCAGAATTTTAGACGGATATTGGCGAGAACATTTTGAGGACCACTGTGTCCTAAACGTATGTGTTCTTTTTGTAAGACCAGGGTAGTGAAATGACAATAAGCAGGCAGTAGAATTGGGAGTTTTTGTTCGTAGGACACGGGGGAATGGGATAGTCTCCCCCCGACTCTAATAAGATTGTCCTTGTCTATAAAAAGGTTTAATGATATAAGACGTTTATCTGAGGGTAGTTGATTCTTTCGTAGTGCGCGATAAAGGTTTGGGAAGCTGTTTGTTTGCACCTGGCGTACAAGGAAAAGTAAAGCAATGTCTAGATTTTGTCTAGAGAAGGTTTTTTGTGTAGTAGCTGGATGACGGATGATATCTATAAATTTGTATATGTATGCCGTTGCTCTGACTAGTTTGGTTAAAGATGATGAACGAGTTATTAAGACTATGAAGGGGTTTGGTGGTTTCGCTGTCGTAACGAGTGACTTTTTATTTGCTTCAGGGGGGTCCGGTAGACAGGAAAAAGTGTCGTGACAAGACGTGTCGTCGGAGGATTCCCATAGAAAATGAGGTCCACAGAACCACTTGGTACTGGGAAATTCTAAGGGCTGGCCCATTGATAGGATGTCCGCGGGGTTGAGGTGAGATCGAATATGTCTCCACGTAGCGGAATGGGTTGCTTGTTGAATTTGAGTGACTCTGTTGCAGACAAAAACTGTCCATCTAGTGGGTATGCTTTTTATCCAGGACAGGGCTATTTGAGAGTCGGACCATAAAATGAACGATGAGATTTTGTTACAAGGGCCATGGCGCATAATTCTAATTTGGGATCTGTAATTGGTTTCTTGTGAGGGGCGACACGGGATTTGAAGATGATAAGTTGTGAGGATGCGGAAAAATCCGTGTAAATTGTTCTCAGATAGAAACAGTCTCCATAAGCCAATGAACTGGCATCACAGAAACCGTGGAGTTCGATATGTGATATTTATTTGTTTTCAAATATATGCCTAGGGATATGTAATGATGATAACTGGGTCACGCTTTCTACAAATTCATGCCATTTCTCTATGAGTGTCAAGTCGTTGATGGGATCGTCCCATGCTATCTTGAGTAACCAAAAATGTTGCATGATTAATTTTCGTTGAACGATCACAGGGTTGACCAGGCCTAAAGGGTCGAAACATTGGGATATAATGGATAACATCAGTCTTTTAGTTAGTTTTTGATCGAAAGTGGCAGGGGATGATATCTGTAAGACGTCAGTTTTTGGGTTCCAGGTGATTCCTAAGACCTTACTAAGGTTATCGTCTAAATTGAGATTCTTTTCAGAAGGGCTGTCCATTAATTGTTCGGTAGTGAATTTAGAGGTGCTGGAACATACTTTATGAATTTCAAACCCTGATTAGGATAGAGTGCCTTTGAGATTTTGATGAAGTTGAATGAGGTCATCGACTGAATTTGCTCCTGTCAGTATATCGTCTACATATGTTTGTGACAATAGTGCCAATTGGACTTCAGGATGTTGTGGAGTTCGTAGAGCTATTTATTTCAATGCCCGACATGCTAGAAAGGGTGCACTGGTTTGTTCGAATGACACTGTGTTAAGTTGGATGCAAATGAAAGGGTCCGATGGAGAGTCTCTCCATAACGCATTTTGTAAGAATCGGAAGCGTTCATTCAACTCTATTTGACGATACATTTTAGAAATATCAGCTGTAAGGGCATATTTAAAATTTCTGAATCTTATTAGGATGTCGAGTTGTTCTGGTTGGACTCTGGATCCTTTGAGTGAGATGTCATTGAGTGATATCTGGGAAGATGTTTTGGCTGAATAATCAAAAACTATCCTGACTTTGGTTGTTGAGCTGCTTTCTTCAAAAACACAAAAATGGGGCACAAAATATTTGTGATCTAATAGCAGTGGTTGCAATGTAAGATGGACAACTTCTCCATGTTGTAAATGGATGTATTCAAACAAGATATTTTTATATTGTTCTTTAAGTTGGGGTTTCTTTGAACGTCGAGTTTCTAGTGACAGAAATCTGCGTTTGGCTTCAAGAAAGGAATCTCCCAAATTTTTGTGGGCCGACTCATGTATAAGGGGCAAGTCTACTTTAAAACGTCCGTTGGGAAGGGTCTGTAAAGATGAGGTGAATATGGTTTCAGCTTTCATGTCTTCCTCAGACAATTGGTCGGGTATAGTAATCTCTTGTTGGTTCCAGAATTTTTCTAATAAAGTGTCGACAGTGGGTAGCGGTTCATTTACTATGGAATGAAAGGAATGGGTCATGACGACTATGGGGATGTCGTTCTTTATACAAGCTGAGGGGACCGTACCTGATATTACCCACCCAAGATAGGTGGATATAAGGGTAGGTAGGTGTTTGACTAATTTGTGAATGCCGGGTTTTAGTAATGTGTAATAAATGTCAGCTCCCAGGAGAACGTCTATTTGGGAGGGGGTACCAAAAGAATGGTCTGCTAATGAAGATTAGAGATGAGTTGGTATTGCTAAGGACTGTATATCGATCATGACTTGAGGAAGGGACCGTGTTATTTGCTTAACAACAGCACAAGTGGTTTCAAACGAGAATGATTCATTAGTGGTCGGGTAAAATGTTAGGTTAATCATTGAATCAATATTCTGGTTGTTATTACAGATGCCAGATACACAGAGGGGTTGTTTAAATGTTTTTCCATTCAGCTGAGTAACAAAATGGGAGCAAATGAACGAATTTTGACTTCCTGGGTCAAGGAGGGCTCTAGATGTAATTGCGGGGCCTGATTGAGGGTAAATAAGAATGTTAGATGTGGCGAGAAGCACATGGCTTCCATTTAAATTGAGCATTGTCAAATTAGGGAGTGGTTGAGTGTTATTCTCTTCTGATGGAACGACATGACTATTCCTGGAGGTTGAAGGAACATCATTAATTATTTCAGTTGGATTTTCTGGACGAGAGTGAGAGTAGATGCGTTGTCCTGAAGATGTAGGATGTGAATGGTTATTATTTCTGTTAAAAGTTCTTGTATCCGAGCTTTGTATGGATGGGTTGTCTGAATGAAGCAAGGTATGATGTCGTTATTGACAGATTGAACAGGTTTTTACCGAAATGCAATTGGATATTGAGTGTTTATAGCCTAGGCACCTAAAGCACATTTCATTGTCTCTAATGTATTCACTTCGGTCAGGGATAGAAAGCCGTCCGAATTGGGAACATCCATAAATTTTATGGCCTGTTTCCTTGCAAAATGAGCATGTTGAAGATGGATAATTGGAAGTAGGGTATGGGCTAGATGAAGGTTGATTGCGTTGACCATTGTTATGATGTGGGTTTTGTTCGGGATGCGAATGTTGGTTTGCAAATAATGCTACTCTGTTGGTTGGTGTGGTCACATTAGAAGACTGGTTACGATGATGGGATGTATCGGGCTTGGGATCTTGGGTTAATAAGTTTCCTAAGACCGTACATTTTTTTTCCAAAAAGTCAAAAAAAGTATCACTAGCAATTAAATTTTGATCAGTCTCTTTTTCTTCAAGAGATCTTTTTGTATTATAACCTAATTTTGTTTTTAATATGTGAACGATTAGTGCATCAAATAACTCTTCCTTATTGATATTTAGATTTAACAATGACTTTACGATAGATCTAGCTTCGGACGTAAATGTTCTTAATTGTTGAGCAGTACATTTTGAGATGTTATTACAGGCTGTCAAACGGTTAAAATGGGCAGTAAGAATCTGCCGTGTATTATTATATTTAGAATACAGTAAATCCAACGCTACATCAAAATTGGTTTCATTTACCGGTAATTGAGAAATTAAATTGAGCGGATCACCTTTCAAGTATGATTTCAAATAGTAGAACTTTTCAGTTTTGGATGTAAGCCGGGTGTTATTTAGTATTAGTGCATTAAAAAGATCTATAAAGGCAGTGTATTTAGTACTATCTCCTGAAAAAATCGGTATTTCTATGGAAGGTAATCTAATATGAGTTTCACTCTAAGAATGTACAGTTAATTGATTAGTTTGATTGAATTTAGAGTTTAATTTTTCGCAAGCATTTTGTAGTTTGCAGTGTAATGAGTAATATTTTTCATCAATCTGGCTTCTATCGTCAAATTCTAATTCAGTATCTACGGCTATGGATTCAATTTGGTCTTGAATCTCAGAGTATTTAGAGTAATATTTCTCAAAGTTGTCTATTCGGGATTTGAAAGCATACTTGTCTGACTCGTCCAGATTGTTATGGAACCAGTTGTAAATACGAGTAATTGCTGCTTTGCAACTAGCACGTTGCGTCTTTAATGAATCCATTTTGTAAATGATGTATTAATTATATGGTTAACATGAAATGTAAATAAATGGCTATGTTTGAACAATGTTTATTTTGTTGTTTTTTTATATATTGCTACCAGCCGTGCCTTTGTTGAAGTTTTCTACGGCTCGTTGCAATTTAAATGACACTGTAATTGTATCTGGTTTTCTCACACAACATTAGGTTTGTTCTCACAGGAATCACAAACCATCAGGATTCTGCGCAATACATTTCTCTGTGTTGATACATAAGTTTCTGGTTGTTTGAAAACAGCTGGACGATGTTCACACAGGTTTCATTAATGGTTGTCCAACTATCCAACGTTCAGCTGTTTTCAAACAATTAGAAACTTATTTATGAACGCGGAGAAATGGATTGCGCAGAATCCTGACTGTTTCTGATGGTTTGAAACTCGTGTAAGAACAAACCTAATACCGACTAGTGTTATCATAGTTCCATAACAATATTAATATGTAATTATTTAATCGACACTGTACAATGAATGTATGTTACATAAAAAATATCAAATCACTTTGTCAAATAGTGTAACTGTTTAATTATGAGTTACACTGTATTTATGAATGTATGTTATATAAGAAATATCAACGATGTTATTATAATCAATCAATATTCAGGTGTAATTATTTAAATCACAATGTCTCATGTAAATTTCAAAAGTTCAATAATCAAATAACGAGTATGAATGTATGTTATATAAGAAATATCAACGATGTTATTATAATCAATCAATATTCAGGTGTAATTATTTAAATCACAAAGTCTCATGTGAATTTCAAAAAATAATCAAATAAAGAGTTCTTGCTCAAGTAATAAATACCTTAGTTGTTTTTGTTGAGACTGACATGTAGGTTCAGTCGCTGTTGAAATCTGGACTATCTTCTATTCACTGATTTAATCCGGCTTCGAATGACCATGTTCTAATTAACCCTTTTTTACGTGGGCTAATAGATGGAATGGATAGTTCTTTGTTGTTAGCTGATGCTCTCGAAGGACCAAATGATTGTATTCACTGATGTAGGATGTATGATGAAATGTATGAAGAAATTAAACACTTATGTCACGTTCATTTTTTTATATTGCAGGAATTTATAACTTTTTTATTTTTGCGTAGACAATTAAGAACTCACATGTACATACGCGTTACACTGTGATTATTTTGCACATAATATGAGGGATTAATGGATGATTGAAGATTAAACGCACATGTTTGTTACCGGGATAAAAAACGCCGGGTGCTCTTATAACTTGAGTACCTTTATGTACCACGGTTAAATGATGAAGAGGCATAATGTAAGGTAGATGGCGTATTTATACGTCGGTTGACATAGTTGCGAGGAAGGAGCAAAATATTAGGATCTGGCCAATGGGATAAAAGAGTTTTCAAACGTAACGGTCAGATACAGCGAGTGAAAGTTGGCAGTTAGGGTGATTTTTTTTGGGGCCTGAAATGTTTCGTAGATACAGATAACAGAGTTTTTATGAAGCGATAAAGTGTCGGGTACTTTAAAGTATTCATTGGAATTTCAGAAAACTATATTAATCTGTATTTCTTATGTGGTAGTAAAGTTAAAATGAATTTTTTGTTGATGTAAGGAAATATTAAATGGTGAGAAGAAGGATATATTTAGTTATATGTTTTGAGCAGATTATTCGAATTGTATTATACAGGGGAAGTTGAAAATAAAATCACAGGAGAATTTGGTAATTAAATCAAATTCGAACGAGTCTAAAAACGATTGTAACTTGCTTGCTTCTCCGTAGAATTCAGTAGGTAATACTTTACTCGCGAAATTAAAAAAATCATTCATACTAGTCGTCATTTTCAACTGTTTGCTTATTGTTTCTAATACATCCGTATCGATCTCCTCAAATATAGAGGTAGGTATTTTAACAATACAATTTAGCGCTTGAAATGCCCTAACAGTTTTATCCCTAATCTTAGAATAATTTTTACAACTTCCTTGTTGTACTAAACTTAAGTTTTTCCAATTTCAACCTATCAACTTATAATAAAGAATTATTATACTATTAATTACTTCAATGTGTATATCTGGATTTTTAGGAGTTTCCTTTTTCAAAACCCTTTTTCCCTGTTTATTTATTTCTTCTACGATTGCCTTTAGCTTATCTTCAAAATCTTCCCACGTTATTGACTTTTAAAAGATCTACCATTCGTTCATAAAAATAGAGTGCATAAGTACTTACAATTTTATACAGTCAAAGTTCCTGACGTCTGCTTCGCTGCAATGCCTCGGTTGATGTCTCTTTTTAATGACCTTCGATGCGTTTTCCATAGGGACCACATGAATTTTTTAATGACCGCTACCGTTATTATGTATAAAAAGACCATTATTTGTGTTGTAAAATTATCTTGCTGCACCAATAAACTATTGTTTACTGCACCAGTTTCTTGTACCTCTTGCTTAGTAGGTGCACCACTCAGAGTTTTGCTACTCCAAGGTCCAAAATTTAAATAAAAGACCATATACCTTCGCTCGTTTGGATTACCATCAGTTCGCAGGACATTTAATTTGCAGGATTATTACCATTTAGTTTGCAGGATTACTACCATCATTTAGTTTGCAGGATTATTACCATTTAGTTTGCAGGATCGCCATGTGGTGGTTATTTAGCAAGTGCCCCTCGTATGTACTTCTTAAACCATCGAACCATTAATCTTCGGGAAACACTTACCATTATTCATTGGGGTTAAATAAATACCATCGTTTATCAAAACTCACTGGGACAATATATTTAAAACTACGCATACAATTTACTGGCCATGTATAACATACACTATAAACATTTGTACTATTAATAATAATAGAGAAATTAACTCCCTCTTTATATAGGAACTTCTATAAATGTATTGTTAGACCAACCCAGTCGATGATCTTTCCGCCGACCTTGTTGACACATTATTTATTTACAAAACAGTCGTGATTCCTTAATATGCTACTAACCTTACTACGCATTGTCAGTGACCTCCAAGTTCACTGGCCGCTAGCCAAATTTGAAATTAATATCTAATTAAATCTAATAGTGTCTTTTGTGATCATCACAACAGTTATACTGATCTTAAATGGGAAAAGACATCCAGAATATCCCCATAGGGCAAATAATATCTAAGCTTCAATATTTGTAATATCATATCTTCTTTTTTCTATTCAAATATATTACGTCAAGCACTTCTTGGCGTAACCAAAAATAATTATTAAACATCAGGTAGGCATCATACGAAATGTAACTTGTCATTCTGACGATGATATTTAATATACATTTTTTAGAATTTTCAAAATTTTTTTCATTATATTATGTAATTATTAAGAAACTGTTTCGTTTCAAAAAAGGAACATGAGTGGTACTTTATAAAAATTCCGGAAATATATCTGGCATCTCAAAAAAAATAGGCACAGAGAAATCTGCTAAGAAATGGATGCATATTATCCAAGAACAACTTCATGCCTATATTGGAATTTCATTTATAATGGGCGTACATCAGTGGCGTAGCCAGGCGTGGGCGAAGCGTGCCGTCGCCCATGGCTTTTCGCACTTAAAGGGGCTTCGTTCATATTCTTAATAAACAAAATTATTAATTCCACATAATCAATATCGATATGAGAGAACTGAAATTTTTGGGTATCGAACATTTCATTACCATCCCTATAAAGTTTCCAGGCTTTGAATTATTTTTGCACCATACTACCATAAAGCCATCTTCATCTACCTCATCCATGTTCATACTTTTGTCTGCTTCTACAAAATTGGTAATGTCTTCATTCGAAACGTATTCTAGAACGTCAGCATTATTTATGTCTTTGGAAGAGGTTGATGGTTCATTCTCAAGATCGTTTTCCTCCCTAGGACGTATATCTAGGTAGGAAATGGACTGTCCTGGTGGAATATATAACATTTTCTTTTATTTTATTTCTCTGCTTTCCTTGCTCAGATGCAGCGGGACTTCTGCTTACTCTAAGAAAGTCTAATACAGCTTCAGTTTATACTCTTTCAATTCTCGAGCTACGGTCTTCGGTATTATTTGTGACATGACATTTAATTATTTATATATTCCCGATGCTTTAAATGCCTTTTGTATCATACCTTTGTTTCTGTTGCACATTTTATTAAACAGCAGAGACAATAAATTTGAAAAAATAATTTATATTTAGTGTCGTCAACTTGGGATTTTGAAATTTGTGTTTCGTTAGAGTTTGTCTCCAAGCTGCATTTAAAGATCTAAAAAATCCCATGTCTAATGGTTGAGTGAGATGGGTGGTGTTAGCAGGCAAAAATAGGGTTGCATCCTTGAGTTCTTTTTGCCCATGGGATCATAATAAAGTCACACCATTCCATAAATGTGGGTCCTTCGAACCATTTGGACTTCGTTCTATTGTAGCGAGTCTCGAGAGGGCCATCAATGCACCATTTATCGTACAATATTTCCGTCATTGAGGGGCATAAGGTCCCCTGCAGCGGGGACTGCGAACATTAGAGAAACTGCACATTTCGTTGAGTTTAAAATACGGTCAGGATATTTTGTTTCACGTTTAAAAATGCATTTTTTTCTCCATGAAACTTACTGTTTCTAGTTAATTCCACAAAATATTGCAAATATTTAAAAAAATCTAAGATAAGTCTAAGGTTTAAGTCCGGATCTTAAACTATTTAAGGATACTATTTATTTGTCTCACGCTTCCAATGAGGATTCCCCGCTGATCTAGACATGTATTTGCAATTTGAAACTTAACAAAATATCTATCTATATATTAACTCCAACGAAGTGCGATCTTCTTTTTAATATTTTGACACGTACAAGTTGTCTATAAATTCAAAACATAATACTATGTGAAATATTATATAGCTAAAGGTACCTATGAGTAAATAGGTTTGCCATTCCAGCTTGATGGGAGCATAATAATTACCTCTATTCTCAGTTATAGTTAGTTAATTCAATTATTTCATGTAATTTTTAGGGTTTCAATAGAACTTCTGTTAACAAAATGATATTTTATTCAATTCCAATTTATGTTTGATACATATATTTTTGTAGGCTGCAAAATTCTATGGATGATATGATGATAGAGCACATAGGATGGAACGTTGATCCGGAAGATCTGATTTACATCCCAAAGCATTGGCAACTCTATCCAGTTCCTGAAAAATCGTTACATTTGCTTTTAGGGATAATTTATGTATTTCTTTGGTTTGCAGCTATGATTGGAAATGGACTGGTTTTATGGATATTTACATCGTAAGTATACAAAATCTTGCAGCACATTTTTAGTCCCCCAGAAAAAAATTGATTATCCTTTTGTTTGGTAGAAATTTTTTAGAATTGTCTATTTTCATCAAACAAACATTTTGTGTTACGCGTACTAAAAATGGATCAACAAAATGGGGGGCACTGAGGATATGAATGTACGAGATAATATATAATATTGGAAGCAGAAAAAAACACATGTCGCAAATTTGTACCAAACATCAAAAACATATTTCCTTTCATCAGAGCTAGGTTTTTTGTGTACATCAGGGGTGGCCAAACTTTTGACCTGTGAGGTCTACTTGTGCTCGAAAATACTTCCTGCGGTCGACTTCAAGGTAGAATTTAGAACAGAGAAATAAAACATTTTTGTAATAAGTTTGTATGTAATTGACTCTCTCGACCCTTACTTCGTGGAATATGCTCATATTAGTGTTTTTAAATTAGAGACCTTGAGTTTCATTTAAAAACACTAAGTTTGTATGTATTTATTTATTGAATATTACATACTTAATTCGAATTTTTCATTGCGTTTTACGCTTTTGAGCGGATGTTTGACACTGCATATTCTCCACAAGTTTATCATATTGGGGAGTGTACGAAGTAACTGCGATGCGCAAACAGGACGTTAAGTCAGCGTCTGTTAAGCGGGAACGATTTTTGGTTTTTATTGCATTCATAGTTGAAAACGTTGATTCGCAAAGATAGAACCAAAAAATGAAGTCAAATATAAAGCCACCTTTCTTAGGCATGGAAATTTTTCTTTGCAAATCGCTTTCCAAAATTCTGTACTACCAGATGCTCTAGCTTTCAGAAATATATCGCTTCTCATTTTTGTCATTTCTTCTTTGACCACAAGAGATTCAGTACCGGTTAAGTTGCCGATTTTAACGGTCAAGCTGTCAATGTCAATGTTTTCATTGAAAGGGAATACCATGAAACTTAGCACTTCTTCGAGAGCGGTAAAATCTGCAAACCTTCTTTCGAACTCCAGATGCAAATTCTCCAGCTGTTCAGCGAAAATTTTGTAGTCTCGATTTGAATTGTGCGTACATTCTTCTTCCATGTTTTTATACTTTTTTAGTTCACTTCGTTTTAATTGAGATGCATGCATTTGAATTTGACTTTTAAAAGTTTTAATCAAAGATGTCATGTCAATGA
Organism: Galeruca laticollis; assembly: GCA_963921935.1. Classification (NCBI taxonomy): domain Eukaryota; kingdom Metazoa; phylum Arthropoda; class Insecta; order Coleoptera; family Chrysomelidae; genus Galeruca; species Galeruca laticollis. The sequence goes on along the minus strand of OY998179.1, from coordinate 147,442,921 downwards.
CGGTTTTGTCTTTCCCTTGAAGATTTAGGTTCAACTCATGGAGTTTTTCTGTTATGTCACAAAGAAAGGCCAGCTTCATAAGCCATTTTTCATCTTCAAGCTCAGGTATATTTTCTCCTTTTGATTGAACGAATGTTTTGATTTCTGGCAGTAATTGGCGAAATCTCTTCAAAAAGGCACCACGGCTAAGCCACCTAACATCTGTATGTAGCAAAAGGTCTGAGTGTTCGGCTTCTGTCTCTTCAAGAAGAGCTCGAAATTGACGCCTTTGCAAACTTCTGGCTCGAATAGAATTAACTATTTTAAAAGCAATTTTCATAATAACATCTGATTCCAGAATTTTAGAGCACAAAACTTGCTGGTGTATGATGCAGTGATAGTTGGTGAAACTTGGAATGTTGTCATCATTTTTGCACAATGAAATAAAACCAATTCTTTGTCCCAGCATAGCGGGTGCTCCATCTGTCGTGATAGCAACTAGTTTGTGTATCGGAAATGCAGTATTTTTTACAAAACTCTTAAAAGATCTGTAAATATCTTCACCTCTGGTTTGCCTCTTCAATGGAATCATTGTCAATAATTCTTCTTTTGTTGCCATGTCTTCAAAAACTAGGCGCACGAAAACGCACAATTCAGCAATGTCGGTTACATCGGTGGATTCATCAATCTTTAGTGCCAAGAAACAACATTTCTGCAAGTCTTCATTAAGTAATTGTTCCAAATTTTCACTTAAGGCTTCACTGCGTCGGATTACTGTGTTCCGTGAAAGTGAAATATCATTTATTGCTGTAATAATTTCTTTTTTGTTTTTAAAGTTATTAAAAAGTGCTTCTCCAGCTCTCTGCATGGCTTCCTTGATCATTTCTCCATCATCGAAAGGTTTCTTTCGTTTTATTAATATTTCTGTAACAGCAAATGACGCCAGTGTTGCAGCTTTTGATTTCGAATCTGGTTTTATAAAAAAAGATTGTTGTGCGTTTAAACTGCTTTTTAATTCACGTACTTTTATCTTTCGGTTTTCACTGTCAAATGGAAAATCGGTGGCGTATTTGGAATGTGTAGTTTTAAAATGCCTTTCAACATTAGCTTTTTTCGGTAATGCGACACTTGAGTTACAGATTAGACACACACACATTTATCCTTGACCCTAACGAAAAAAAATTCCTCTTCCCACTCACTGTGATAATGGTAAGTCTTACTTTTTTTAGCACTCGAACTAGATGGCCCACTCATTCTGATAAAAAAGTTGAAAAACACTAAGTCTCAAGGCCCCTACGTTAACTTTTATTAATCGCGACGCAACAAATTAGTTGTAAATACCTACGTTCGCGCTCAAGTCGAAACTAGTACTGGCTCTAGTTATTATTTGGCCGAACCTTCGTGGGCGAGGTCACAATAAGAGAAAACAATGCGAAATGAAACAGACAACAATATACTAGCGGTGAGTCGCGTTTACACGACTGACTCACACACACGCACGCAACAATATACCACGTTACGAGTCACGACAGACCTAAGCGTGTGAGTACCTACTTATATAGACGTGTTCTTGGCGCGAAAAGGAACATTTTAAAATAAATGATATTATTTTTAAATATTTTCTGTTCAGTTTATTTTCACTCTCGCGGGCTACCTAAATCGTCTTCGCGGTCGACCTCTTGGCCATCCCTGGTGTACACCATAGTGACCTCCAGTTGGGCTAATGTGGAATCCTTCAAGCATCTGCTTTATTATTTCTCTCTTGGGCTGTTTGGAAAATTACTGAAGATCCTTCTGGACACTGTAGAAGGCAATCACGGAATAATAGTGAATCCCACTGAGTCCAGTACGCTTTACTCTTTGCATCAAATTTGGATACTTCGTGCTATTCGGATCGCACTCCATTCTTGACAGATGTCGAACTATGCTCAGATCAGATTCGCGTTCTTGATTTTTCCCTAATTTTGAATTATTTAGAAACAGTTTCGTTTAAAAAAGTAATTTCTGTTTTTACCAATTTTCTCCCATTTTTTTATTTAAATGAATACAATACTATTGCGAACGATTTTAAACATATTCTCGATCTTGTCCTCTATGATATTGACTGTCTTGTGGAAGAACATATTTAACATTTAGTTGCTCAAGATCCGAATCATCGAGTTTTAAATATATCTTGTGAACAAAATTTTAGCCACACTTTAAAAGGAAACTTTCCAACAATATCCTGCAATTAATATAACTTCCAAAAAGCAAATTTTTCGCTATTGTATCAACGTCTCTCTCATATAGATTGGACTTTCTTCTAAGTATTTGATAGATCAGATGATGCCTGTATATACTTTACGGTAAACGTTTGATTAGTGCGTCTCAAGACAAGCAAAACAATGAAAATATCTGCCCTAGTTTACCCGGGATATTAAATACATTTTAAACGCATTCAGCCGAAATCGAAATTATATATGGAATTTAAAATCCACAGTGATGTAAATACTCTCAACCAGTTTAAATATTTACGGGCAAAATCTGACATAGACAAGCCGTAAAAAAATCTGCTAAATCTGCGGAGTAGAACATGAAAACTGATCCCAAAAAATTATTTGCTTTTGTCAATAGGAAAGAAGGGTCAACTGATACTTCTGACAGAATGATGTTCATCGGCAAATACCGATATACCGATAAACTTAACGGTTTTTCTGAATATTTTGCAACTCTTTTTCAGTTAGTTTAATGTGCTCCTCTCAAGATGATCTAGTAACCTCACAGTTTCTTAATATGGTGTATTTCACTGAGGATGAAGTTCTTATAGCTATAAAACAAATTAGAAATAAAATGACAACAGGACCTGACTTCGTCCCTGCTTTCATTTTGAAAGATTGTGCGCCTGTACTTGCTCCGCCGTTAACAACAACACGTGCCTGAACTGTGTTTGATATGTGGAAATCGTCGAATGTTAGACCTATCTACAAACAGGGTGATAGAGTTGATATTAGCAAATATCGACCAATCTTAATTATTTGTAATTTTTTTTAAGGTATTCGAAATTTTATTGTACAACAGAAAGTATAGCCATTTAAGAAACTTTATAACCACAAATCAATATGGTTCCGTAAAGAGTCGCTCAGCTGTCACCAATTTTGCAAATACAACCCAATGTATTGCCGAAAGTGTCAATGAGCGCCCGCTGACTGGCGTTGTGTACACCCACTTCTCTAAAGCGTTCAACAGACTAGACCAAGGAATTCTTGTGATAAGAAGATCTCGATATGGTTTATCATCATCTCTGATTAGATTATTAACCGCCTATTTAAATAATAGACGCCAGTATATGGTGTTTAATGGTTATGTAATGTTTTTCTTATTTATTTAAACAGTAAACGGGTGGGATAAACTTTAATCACACGGCATGGCTACTTACGAATTCATTAAAACACTAAACTACTCACTAACACTTAATTTATATACACTTAACTATTCACTTAAATTTAATTTATATACACACAAACCTTAATTATTAATTTATATCAACACTTTACTATTCGCTATTTCTATCACGAGATCACTTTATCAATTGTTTATCTCACAATGTCAAATTATAAATTGAAACTCTCTCGCTGGTCGGTCCTTTATATATTAGTGCCTCTTTTTACTAGATAATTCTAGATTGCGACTTACGAAACAATTGGCTCTCTGGCATTTTCTAGATAAGACTGGTCACAAAAAACAATGTCTAGATAAGATAGTTACAATCGTAAACAGTTCTAAGAAATTCCTGCGCATCCGCCATAATTTTAACTTTCATACATGGCTTAGACAGAGTCGGATTCAGGGACTATACCAGTGTGCTGTTTCGTAACAGTTATAAGTTAGTTGAAGTCATTTGGGCCCCTTATTATTTAATGTCTTCATCAATGATATAGTTGATGATCTTGTTGTCAACTATTTACTATATGCTGATGACTTAAAAGTATTCTGCCGGATTGATGATAGAAGCCACTTTCAACTAACCTTCGACGTATTGAGAAATGGTGTATAAGTAATAAATTGTCGTTAAACTTAAGTAAATGTAAGTTAATGTTTTCCTTAAAAACTGGCAAAATTGTATATAGTTATGGCATCAATAATACTGTACTTGAACATTTGTTGATTTGAGTGTCACTTTTGATTCTAAACTTTCTTATATACCTCATATTGAGGGTATTTTTTCGTCTGCTAACAAAATGTATAGCTTTTAAGTTCAATGATCGCGCAACTTCAATGATCAAGACACTTTAAAGTTGTACTATGTCTATGTCAGATGTAAAATTGATTAAGCAGATGTTATTTGGAGTCCATTTTATGACGAACACATTCAGAAACTTTCCTTCTAAATGGATGCTGCCAGTTTGTAATTAATAAAATAAGGATTTAATTATTTAACAAAACTTTTATTTGCTTAAGTACAGGCCAAAGTAAGTGATCGGTTGACACTAACCTCAGCACTTCCACACTGTCAAAATGAGGGGTGCGTTCAGGGACGTACCCTTCATCCTGACATCCCTTTTCTTTTAAGTTTAAAACCTATGCACCTATTGTAAAATTAAATCAGACAAATATTTTGGCTTGCTAGAACGAGATACTATTGGTTTATTTTCTGCTAATTTATTTTTCGACAAAACTTTTGGAACACTAAGATCAATACTTTCTCGTTTTGGTACAAACTTCATCTGTTGCTGAACATTTTGTAGCTCTTTACTAGAAACATCTGCAATCCAACAGACTCTTGTCTTCCTGGAGGCCCCCCATATGTGTAGAGGGATCTGTTTCTCTGCTGCCTTCTTGGACGCATGTCGCTGTGATCTCAGTACTTTCGTTCCTATATTTTAAACAATCTTCAATACTTTCAACATATTTTTCGTCCCTTATTTTTTCCTTGTTTTCCAGCGTGTCTTCTTTTCTTATTTTTTCGCCACAGTCTGATTTAGTCTTGATCCTAGGGGTTGTTAAATTCTGATTTTTTTCATTTGCTTCTCGTGTTTCGCTGATCGTTTGTCCGTTTTCCTCATGTGCCATACTTTCATCTTTTTGTGCCTGCGCATTTAGGTTTTTAGCGGTTCATCGTAAGTCCCGCAGGCATTCTTCCAAATAAAGTCGCCGGTAGTTGACCGGTGTCCTCCCAAATGAGGTCGCTACCTGGCAAGTAATTGCCTCTGTCGCTTGTGTCCTCACCGAGATGAGGACCACTGTCCTAATCCCATTATGCGTTAGGGAGATCTGGTTTTTGGTCACGTCGATCACTGCCTTATGTTTTCTTAGGAATTCCATACCTAAAATTAACGGTATGGGCAGTTTTTCTACAACTAGTGCTTCGCATGTAGTTGTCACCCCCCTCCCCCAATATTTACGTTGTTTCTGCTTACCCCCTTTGTGGCCACTCGTATGTTACCGACAGCCAGTAGTGGGCTACTATGTCTTTGGTATATGGACCTTACGTACTCGGCCCTAATGATGTTGGTTGCCGATCCTGTATCTACAATGGCTCTTACCTATATCCCATTGAGGTATAGCTCCATTGTTAAGATGCCGTTGTCGGTAAGAGCCCCAGCCCCCGTTGCTGAGAGGACGGGACGTGGAGCTACTCGTCTCGGCCTTGTCCTTTTGGGGACCTACGGTAGTGTTCCGCGCGGTAGTAGCACGAAGCCGCGAAGTGACCAGGTTTATTACAGACATAGCACCTGGGTCTGCCATCTCGGGTCCGTGTGGATGGTACAAACTGGATATCCCGATACGTCCTGTCCTTACTTCTACTTATAGGAGCCCATTGCGATCTCCTCGGATTCCCTATTGAATTCGACGGATCCTCTTATTTGAGTGCGCCGTTCCTGAGTTTTCTCGGTGTCGTCTCTTGGTTGGCCATTACTCGTCCCTTTCCTTCCGGGGGAGGGTGTGTAGAGGGATATATTCTTTAAGCTCTCAATCCCTGTATTCGTGGTTGTACTGGAATGGTCCATAATGTCTTCCAGGCGGAGCACGATTTCCTTAAACTTCTCCATGGACATTGCTGGATCTCTCTGCATCCTGTATGGATCGTATAACTCAGGACTTATGCCGTTCTCGAAAAAATTTCTAAATTCTTCCGGGTCCATTGTCGAGTCGTATTCGTAAAATAAAGCTTTGAGGTTCTAGAATTAGGCTTTGATTGATTCCCCTTTTCGTTGTTTCCTTGCCAGTAAACGACTTTCCATATTCCTCTTTATATCACCTTCTTCAAATTCTCTCAGGAACGCCTGTTTTATATCCTCCCAGTTTTTGTCCTGGTTGCCTGCTACATCCTTGAAAATTCTGAACCAAATGTTGGCCGCTCCTTCTAGGTACGAACCAAAATATGTTATTTTTAGTGCGTTGGTCCATCCATCCGTTATCGCCGTCCTCTCGTAAATGTTTAGAAAGGCATGGGCATTACCAGTGCATGGGTTGAATGCCGGGGGCGGTATAAATTGTGGTATTGCTGGTTTAGTATCGGCGGTTAGCGCTTAGGATAATGTTATGTCAGCCATATTGACTGGTTGCCCGTGAATGGTGGTTGTGTAGCCAAGACTTTCCTTCTTATGTGTGCGGGGGATTAGGGTCCTCTTTCCCGGCTGTTCGTATCTGTGATCCTTATCTTTCTCTTGCGTTACCTCCTGGAATAGTTCCTTCAGTTGTTCCGTGAGATTACCTTCTGTTATTATCTCGTCCTCTTTTGGGACATTTAGGGAGTCCTCCCAGGAACTAGGGGTATCACCACCTTCGACTACCAGTTCTATTATGCTATACTCTTTAACTGGAGAGTGTTGGAGTCGTGTCGATGCGCCAAAGATTTTCCTTTCCTTTTCTAGGTGCCCTGTGCTACTTCTACCAGTTGGTCTGAATATTAATTCGAACTTTTTCTCCTCCTTAGCTTTGTCGCTGCGTAGGAACCTCCTCTCATCGCCTGGCATTAGTTATTTGCCTCTAATAATTTAGCCCTAGATTCATTTCTAAATTCTTTCTTAATTTTTTCCCAATTGTATTGTTGTGATTATATTTGGAAAAACCTGGTAAAGTTCAGAGGAAAGTGTGACGCTTGCGGACAGTATAGGAAATTGTGACCATAAAAAATAAATAATTGATATTATAAAAACGTATAGATAGATAGATCTCGCAGTTACCTCTCTAAAAAGTTAACAACACTTTAAATTCTCGTGTTCAGTAGTGAATGACATAATTCTCCTTTAAAAAAATATTCAAATATTTAAGTGCTGACCTTTGTTGCCTAGAAATCTCAAGAGAAAAGAAACCTTTATTAAATAAAATTACGATTATACATTATACAATACTTATATTACGAAATGCAGAATTCTCCTAGTAAAAAACAGTTGTGTTTTGCTTTTTTCAGTGGGTCACCCAATTAATTGACCTTTATCTTGCCACGATATAATTTGTATATGTGGTCAGTAGCCGACGTGTCGGCTCATCAACATTCCACAAGGTTATCTATTGTTGCTGAAAGAAATAGTTTATTGTGACGTTTTTTTTAAATATTAAAATATTATAATCTGTGTATTATAAGAAATTGTTTTTTCTTTTCCAACTTGTTTTGAGCGCTACGGAGAACAACTCAACAGGAAGAAGCCGGCACCTCCACCTTATGCGACGATATAGGGTTTTATCCCAACGCTAGGATTTCGGGTTGGGTCCCTACCCGTCTACCAAGCTCGACGATGTAGCCACTGAATCCACTATTTGGGTCTAGGGGGTCAATTAAGAAACCACTCATTGAAAACTTAACTAATGTATTGCAGAAATACAGATAACCAAATTTAACGAGCTATGTACAGAATAAATATAAAACAAATATAACCAGCCCTTCCGGGCATATATTCAATAATCCTAAAGGGGCAATATAATATCCAATCCCGAAATTAACCAGGCTATACAAAATATATATAGTTATCTATTTACTTACATAAACATTCTCCCAGGGCACGTCTTCTCTACTCGAAAGGGCACTTTGTCTAGAGTCACGGTATACACTTCTCAGGTAGGCCTTTCTCGATTCACTTGACTGGTCGCTGGTTTTTCTCAAAACCCACTGCCCCGAAAAATTATATTTTTCGAACCAAGAAAGTGTTCTCTTGCAAAAATGCTGAGTTTGTTGTTTTTTTTGTTGTCTCTTATATTAGAAAACATTATGCTCTACTTTGAAGTAATTAGCAAAACATATTTTAAAAGATTGACCTACTTTTGTTTGGCCTACTATATACTGGGTGTTATTTCTAAACGTGACAATATCCATGTTTAGTTCTTCAGCATTTTTGGAGCTCATCTTCTGATTCTGCGATGAACCTGGCATCATCTATAACGTCCTGGTAAATACCTGTATGGCAGTGTTGAGTTCTGTTCCGTAATAAACTCAGATTATTTGAAGAATTACGAACTAACAAATCAACAAAACGGTGTTAGATTGTTCTGTTGAGAGTTATTTGGTGTCCAGTAAATGTATAGCAGAAACTGAGTGAGATTTAACTAGATATTAATAATTTGGTTAAATTACTGCTTAATATAAAAAGTAAAAATAAAAGCTAAAATACCACTGATAAGAGTCGAAGGTTCGACGGGATAGCTGGCCGACGACTTTTTCCGCAGTGTGATTAGCGATAGAATATAGTAAGCAGGGGCGGAGTTAAAACATTAAAATAAATAAATGAGTGAAAAATTTTGACGATATAAAATTAGAGTCTAGTTAAGAAGGCAATAAAGAATAGTGATAATTACACAAGTGAAGACGGTGGTAAAAGGAAAAGGGAACTAGAGGATGTACTGTTTAATCGAAGCAAGAAAACATACAGAACACCAGATAAAGCACCAAAAAAGATGAGATGTTGGATTTATTAATAGACTTGGTGAGAGCACTTACAGTGAAAGCGAGACAAATAAGTCAAGAAGAAACAAAAATCGAGATAAGAAAAATTAGGGAAGAGAACAAGCAACTCTTAAGAGAAAATCATAGAATGAGAGAGGAAAATAAAAATATGAAAACATATCAAGAATAAATAAATAAATAAATAAATAAATAATAAATAATAAATAAATAAATAAATAAATGAATAAATAAATAAATAAATAAATAAATAAATAAATAAATAAATAAATAAATAAATAAATAAATAAATAAATAAATAAATAAATAAATAAATAAATAAATAAATAAATAAATAAATAAATAAATAAATAAATAAATAAATAAATAAATAAATAAATAAATAAATAAATAAATAAATAAATAAATAAATAAATAAATAAATAAATAAATAAATAAATAAATAAATAAATAAATAAATAAATAAATAAATAAATAAATAAATGCATAAACAAATAAATAAAAAAATAAATTAATAAATGAATGAATAAATAAATTAAATAAATAAGTATATAAATGAATGAATGAATAAATAAATAAAAATAGGTGCTGTAACTAATTTCGGTAAAAGATTGTTGACATTCAGGTCTCCAGTAGAAAGGCATATTTTTTCATGTTATACTATGTAATTGAGGGCTTTGCAATATTTCGGTTTTGGTACGTTAGGTTTGAAAGTGGAGAGTAGTTAATAGTAAAATAATGATTTATAATATACTTACTAATAGACTAATTCATTTTCTAGGGCAAAAAGCCTTCGGACAGCTTCTAATATTTTCGTTGTTAATTTGGCCTTCAGTGATTTTTTTATGTTTCTAAGTATCCCGATTTTCATTTACAATTCGTTTAATGGAGGATTTGCAGCTGGATGGCTTTCTTGTCAAATATATGCTTTAGTAGGATCTTTAAGTGGGATCTCACAAGGCATGACCAACGCCTGTATTGCTTATGACAGGTAAATCATTTAAAACGAGCTCTTAAGATCCAAAATCAGATTTATTAATTATACTATATAATTACATTTTTCTTCATACCTGAAAGTCTAACATTTCTGCATTGGCAAAGACGCGCATACGCTTTGCTACTGTGGGTCGAAAGTAATTAATTCGTGCACTAACACTGATACACGAGACGGTAGTTAGTCAATCGCCACCGCTTACTCGATTCTTTTGGCCGGGTATGAAGAAAAATAGTATACACTATACGGGCCGGTTGTTTGAGATCCCTGCAATGCTCGCCCGAATGGTTTGCAGTGCAGTAATCTCAAATTTTCGGCCCTTGTAGTGTACTATAACTATATCGAGTTTGTATATTTATAAAATGCGACATAGTGATTCCTATACAAAACTGTCAAAAGCGAGCGAACTTGTTTACCAAATAGCATTCATAAAGAATAATAACATATTTTAAAAGACCGTTAAAAGTAAGTCCAAATGCATAATTTTATTTAAAAGAGTCGTAGGTACGCCATTTTTAAAACACTATCGAAAAAAGGGGAGGAACTAGCAACGGCGGTTGACGCACTGGAAATTTGAAAGTTAAACATAGAGTAACGTGGTTCGATCCCGTGCTGTTGCAAAAGTTTTTCTTATTGGTTTTAGTTATTTTTTCATAATTTTTGTCCAAAAAGGAATTTTAAGTAGAAATATTTAAAATAAGACAAATTTATTTAGGTTATAAATTTATTTATTAAATTAAATGCTGAAATTGTTTTCAGTTTGTTGCTAAGCAGTGTCCCAAATAATCATAAAAGTTCCGCCGTACATTATGCATAACAGTTCCACTAATTTTTCGACATTCATTAATAATAGTATTTACTAATTCATCTTCTCTCTTCGGTTCATATTCTGATACCTAATTTTTTAGGAAACCCCATAAAAATGAATCAGGGGGTGCTAAATCAGGAGATCTTCCCGGCTAATTTATTGTACGCCCTCGACCTATCCACCTCTACTATGTTCCTGATGACTCGCCAATCCAACTGGTTACTCGCTATCTTAGGCATAGCCAGTTTCTTCACACTGGATTCCAACACATGGTCTCGGAGGTTTCGAAGTGCTTCCCACACATCGCGGTAGGTAGATCGATCTTGAAAATCATTTTTAGTTACCACGTAGAAGACGTAACGCGAATTGTGTTTCAGTCTCAGTGTCTTGCCAGGGGCTGGAATCTGGTCTTCAAGTTTTTCGATTTGCCCTAACTTCTTTCGAAAGACGGTTGCCAACCCTCGTGTGTCTTGATACGGGCGGGGATGTTGTATGCCAGTGTTTAATCTTCCGGGAAAGTGAACAAATCTTGTCGTTGTTCTGAAGTGACTCCATCTAGCTTTCCAGGTACCTTCATATGCGCCCATAAATTCATCGAAGGTAGGGTCAGACACATCTCGAATATGGTTTACTCCTTTCTCTAGGTCATGGTCTCCTTCGAATGGCGCTAGTCGGTTTTGGTAAACTACTCTTGCTTTTCCGTTGGGGATCTTGCTTATGCGATATATAACATCATTGATCCTTTTCTTGATTAAGTATGGACCTTCCCAGAATTTTTGTAATTTTGGAGAAAATCCTTTTCTCCTCGTTGGGTTGTGTAACCATACTTTGTCCCCTTCTTCAAAACCGCCTACTGTGGCCTGCGTGTCGTACCGACTCTTCATTCTGTCGCTAGCAACTTGAAGATTTGTTCGAACTAATTCATGAATATCGTTCAGCCTTCTTCTCAATTGGATCACGTAGTCTTCTCCTGCTAGATCTTCTCCAGGCTGACAGCCAAATTCCAGGTCACAAGGAAGCCCCATTTAACGTCCAAACAGGATTTTCGCAGGTGTTTCACCCGTGGACTCATTGATGGCAGATCGATAAGCCAATGCGAATAGGGAAAGATACTGATCCCAATCTCTCTGATGGCTGGATACTACTTTGAACAGGTATTTTCCAAGAGCCCTGATCATTCTCTCGACCATTCCATCTGATTGTGAATGTAATGACGTTGTCCTGGTCTTCTTCATTCCCAGCTTGTCACAAATCTCCTGGAATAGATGGCTTTCGAAATTTCTTCCCTCGTCACTGTGGACTTCCAAGGGCACTCCATATCGGCTGATAAATTCTTTCACCAATACATTCGCGACAGTTTTGGCCTCTTGATTCGGGGTCGCGTAAATTTCCACCCACTTTGTGAAATAATCCGTTATAACCAGGATGTATTTACCACCATTTTCTGTCGTCGGAAATGGTCCAGCGATGTCTAAAGCAATCCGTTCGAAAGGGCTTCCAACATTATACTGTTTCATAGGTGCCTTTCTCTTGCGATGTGGTCCATTACTTGTAGCACAAGTCGTACATTTCTTACACCAGTCCTTCACATCGTCGGAGCTGTTCATCCAATAAAACCTTTCACGGACTCGCTGAAGGATTTTCTTCACTCCCAGATGGCCTCCCGATGGACTGTCGTGTAACTTCTTCAGTACCTCAGCTACTCTCGTTCTAGGGATAACTAGCTGTCTCCTCATCTCGGAACCATCATCGTTTTCAAGGACTCTTTTCAACAGCCCTTCTTCCAGGACAAGGGAGTCCCACTGAGCCCAATATGCCTTGAGTGTCTGTGAAAATATTTGACACTTCTTGCCATGTAGGTCGCCAATTTTCTTCCTTCCATTGCCGGATCATCTTCAGGTTAGGATCATTCTCCTGATCTTCTCTGATCCTGGTGGATGACCATTCTTCATTGACTACTGTAATTCTTGAAACTGCAACTTCGTTAGATTTCGACTTATTGCATTGAGAATAGTCTACAGGGCATGACCGTCTAAGCAGATAGTTGGCTTTTCGCTGATTCACATCAGCTGAATGTTCACCCCTGTCTGATTTCTCCTGTGACTGCAGTTCTTGGGTTGCAGGAGTCTTGGGACGCTTAGACGGACTGCGTGCGTGCTCTAGCTCGCCACACTTCCGACATTTGTTCTTCTTCGGCTTCTTGCCTGCCATACCTTTCAACAAGTTAACGATCTGGTCAAGTTTGCCATCGTCACCTTCTTCCTGCATAGTCCTACGTTTGTTGTACCGCGAATCCTTCGTGGCTGATTTGCATTTAAGAGGTTCTTCGTTTGCAGGAGTCGTAGGATGTTTACACGATCTGAGTGCATGCTCTATCTCGCCACAATTACAGCACCTAATCTTCTTCGGCTTCTTGTCTACCATACCTTTCAACAAGTTGACGATCTGGTCAAGTCTGTCATCGTCACCTTCTTCCTGTATGGTCCTACCTTTGCTGGATTCCGAAGCCATTGTGGCTGCTTCATATTCAAGAGCAGCAGTTAATGCATCTACCAATGTTTTGGGATGGGCTAAACGAAGCGTCCTCTGCATATAGGGGTCACGTAAGCCATCAATAAAGGCCTGGATGCCCAGACATTCCATCATGTTCCTGGTGCTGATGGATAAGCGAATCGAACTAGTCGGGCAATATCCACTTCATACTCTTGAAGAGCTCCGTCACGTTTCTGCCTTCGGTTCTTCAGCTGGGATTGGTATAAACGTTCTAGATGTTCGTGGCCATATCGCATGTCCAACCTCTTCTTTATCTGCCCGAAGTCATCCGTTTCTTCCAGAGGTATCGTCTGAAGTACATCTAAGACATCTCCCCGAACCGCGATAGTTAAGTTTATTGCCTTCTGCCCATCGGACCAATTATCCACTCTAGCGGCTGCTTCAAATTGTTTCACATAATTGGTCCACAATGTCTTTCCGCCGAACGTTGGAGTCTTGACTCGGGTAAAACTGCTAATATGTTCTGTCTTGGGTTGTGTTTCTGGCTTGCAGATCTCGATCTTCTTTTGTTCTGCTGGCGTGTCTTGTGTTCTTAAATCTGTTATCTCACTTAACCTCTTGATTTTTTCGTCCATCGTTGTCATTTTATTGTCCATTTTCTCGTCCATCGTTGTCATTTTATCCTTAATATCCAATTTAAGAGATGATATTTTATTTTCCACGTCAGCGGCAATGTCATTTTTCATTAATAAGATATCGACAGAAAGTTTCTCTATGAAATATCGTTCTTCACATTAGTTGAAATCTTCTCCTCCATAGCAGAAATCTTTTCTTCGATGGCAGAAATTGACGAGATTAAGGTGGAAGCCTCGTCATTGAATAATGTTTCTGGATCCAAGCCGTCATTTTCCAGTGCCACTTTAAGTCTTTCTACTAATTCACTTTTCTTACCGGACGTTTCCAACTCACGATCTTCCAATTCTGGCTTTAACTATGTCACTTTTAGGTCACTTAGTCTCTTGGCCATTTTAATGTAGCTGTTTATTTATATTACCCCACACCTGATACCAATGTAATGTTTTTCTTATTTATTTGAAAGGTTTCAAATAACGGGTGTTATACATTTATACACACACGTTATGTCTACTACATAATTTATTTATTCACTACACTATTCACTAATTTATATTATATACACAGTATATTCACTTATATTAATTTATATAAACACTTCACTACTTGGATTATTTACTTGTTCGCTGTTTATACCACGAGATCACTTTATCAACTGACTTCTCTCGCTGGTCGGTCCTTTATATATTAGTGCTTTTTTACGAGATAATTCTAGATTGCAGCTTACACAAAACAATCGGCTCCCTGGAATTTTCTAGATAAGACTAGTCACAAAAACAATGTCTAGATAAGATAGTCACAAAAAATCGTAAACAGTTCTAAGAAACCCCTGCGCATCCGTCAAAATTTTAACTTTCATACATGGCTTAGACAGAGTCGGATTCAGGGACTACACTTAGTAGGCTATTTCGTAAAAGTAGTTATCGTTTTTATCCGATGATGTGTTAATGGTTTACTTTGAAGATTTTATTTTTTGGCCATTAATTTCTACTACAAAAATAAAAATGTTACTACAATTACCAAACATCGTTTGTAGTATATGTGAGGCTAAAATGAGATTATTTTTCTATCTGTTTATTCGATTATTTTAAGTTTTCATTTGTTGGTGTTTTAATTGTTTAATTTGAACATTCTATTTTTGGGGCATTAAAATTTCTACTACAAAAATAAAAATGTTACTACAATTACCTACGTCGTTTGTAGTAAGTGTGAAGCTAAAGCGAGATTATTTGTCTATTGATTTCTTCGATTATTTTAAGTTTTCAGAGACTAATATTCTTACTACAATATTTGAAATTGTTCTACAATATACTACAAACGATTTTAGATGTATTAGTTTTCGTATTTATGCGATAATGTGTTAATGACCTAATTTCACGATTTTATTTTTGGGCTTTACAATTTCTACTACAAAAATAAAAATGTTACTACAATTACTAACATCGTTTGTAGTAAGTGTGAGGCCAAAATGAAATTATTTTTCTATCGGTTTATTCGATTATTTTAAGTTTTCAGGGACTAATAATCTTACTACAAAATTTAAAAATGTACTATAATATACTACAAACGATTTTAGAGTTATTAAAGTAGTTTGCGTTTTTATCCGATTTTGTGTTAATGGTTTAATTTGACGATTTTATTTTTTGGGCTTTACAATTTCTACTACAAAAATAAAAATGTTACTACAATTACCTATATCGTCTGTAGTAACTGTGAGTTTTAAATAAGAATCAAGGTTCAAACAGCTTATTATCTGTTCGTTTTTGTATATTTACAACTTGAGAATTGCTACAATGTGATTGAAACTGAATTGATATAAGGCAATAATTGCAATCAATATTCATCCAAATATGCACTTACGTATATATTCACTGGTTTTGCGACACTATTTAATAAGTTTTTAGTTCAAAAGTAGCATAAGTAAACTTTAAATTAAATTATTTGTTTTATACACACACACACAAATACGTGTTGACAGCACGAAAACCAAAACCGACTTTTTTTAAACATAATTATGCATTTGTTTATTAAACCAAAACGAATTTAACAAAACTAAAAGTGCGTTTGCACTTATTTTTTAACGATATTTTCAAATATGTTATTATTTTTTTGGTAAAAAGGTTAGCTCGCTTTTGACAGTTTTGTACAGGAATCCCTAATATGTCGCATTTTATAAATAAAACAGTGTATATGTGACTAATTCTACGAACTATACTTAGTGAAGCAGAAAACTAGGTAGTTTTGTACAAAATAACATCAACTTATGTTTCAAATAGGTACACTACCATAACTCGACCGTTTGACGGAAAAATGTCAAAAACTAAGGCTGTCCTTATGGTTATTTTTGTATGGATCTACACATGTCCTTGGGGGTTTCTTCCAATGTTCGAAGTATGGGGAAGATACATGCCAGGTAAATTCAAAATCAGGATAATTATTTTATAAAGGACTTAACTTCTTTTTTCATATTTTCTTAATCTACATACTACTTTGAAAGTCTTGGCATCGTTGCCCAAATGTGACTTCATATTCGCTCTATCAAATGTATCAATTTTTTATAGTGTAAGAGCTATAGTACCCATTTTTGATTTTTTCTTGTTTTTTTTTCAGAGGGATATCTAACAGCATGTTCCTTTGATTACTTAACAACGACGTTCGATAATAAACTTTTTGTTGGAGCAATCTTCGTTTGTTCCTACGTAATTCCCATGACAGCGATTATTTTCTATTACAGTAAAATAGTGAGCAAAGTGTTTGAACACGAAAAAAACTTGAAAGAACAGGTAATAAATTTATTCATCATGTACTTTTTTTTGGATTTAGGGCTGGACCAATGCAGCCAGAAATTGCAAATTGAGCGGATGATTTCATTTTGGAATTCATGTTAGTAGTTTAAACTGCAACCTCGTACGTCATCCGGAACTTTCCATGATTTGCAAAAATTGATTTTTGGATTTCCTCACTCTCGAAGAAATAGCAGACTTGAATAAAATCGCAAACGTTCTGCAGATCAGGGAACATATTATTAGAATCTTTTAATCGACAATAGTGAAAGTCAAAGTAAAATTTGTTTACCCAATGAACGACAATACGTTGCTACGTAACAGTGTATCTAACCCAGAGATTTTTTTTATTAATCAAAAAGTACGTAGGTACCTGCAAAAACCTGTCCGGTTTAAATAAGCCAACCAGAATTTACTATTTTGTAAGTTTTGATTTATGTTTGTTATGAGAGTTGTGTTGTCTATTTTGTAGGCGATTGTTAAGTTTTCATGAATTAATATTTGTATATTTTATCCAGCATGTGGTGTTATAGGCGTTGATTTTTTTGTAGGTGTGTGTATATGTTACGTACAATTTTGAGTTCGAAAAGGATGGGACCATGGTCGGACTTGAGGTCGGGTAAAGTTTTTATTTTTGTTATATTGTTTGTATTACGTCCAATGGCTAAATTTATTATGCTGAGAGTATTGTTCGAGTATAGGAAGTGCATAGGGTTTTCGGTACTGAAGATATTACACTCTCTGCTGTCACAGAATCTCTCCATTTGTGTTAGGGTATTTGGTATGGTAATCCCATAGTGGATGCTTACAGTTCAAGTCACCCACCATGAGGAACCCCATACAGCCTCCGGAGTGTATACAAGTGACCAATTTTATTATTGGATATTGTTCAGGACATCTAATAAATTAACCCTATTGATTTTCACCTCACTAGAGCCAGTACAACGGGTGCTATAGTACTTGAAGTACCGTATTTTTGGTCATTTTGGAAGAAATGGGGTTGTTAGCACGATATAGCCTCCAGAATGTATACAAGTGACCAATTTTATGATTGGTTATTATTCAGGGTGTCTCACAGATGAACGTTTTTGATTTTCAGCTCACCAGAGCCAGTACAACGTGTCCTATAAAACGAGATATACAACATTTTTGGTAAGTTTTGGAGAAATTTCGGTTCGTTTGCACGATACAGCCTCCGAAGTGTATACAGGTGACCAATTTTATGGTATGATATCGTAAAGGACGTGTTACAATTGCGGAAAAGTTGGGTTTAATCCTTAAAACCATTTGTTTTTGTTGGGAATTGATCTAGTTGTTTGTTTTGTAGGTAGACTGGGGAATTCTTGATTTAGGTGTTTTTTGGGTCCAAGGATTTGTAGTTGGGATAGGAGCAGATATGTACTTTGAGGCAGTTGCTTTGGTGTTTGTATTCCTGGACCTCCTCGCTTCGAGCCATTCCCTTTTTTTATATACTATGGGCATATTTCCGCAATGGGTGGGTGATCTCCGTTACAGTTGGCACATTTTTCTGGATTGAACCAGGGGCGGATCTAGGATTTAACAAAGGGAGGGGGTTGGCTTGAATAATTTTTTTTTAAGTTTTTTAATTTGACAAAAAAATGTATTATATTATAGTATATATATAAATACAACAACTTATATTAACGATAATCTAAGTAGACCAATTACAAGTTTCAATTCTTCTGGCCTTCATTTGACAAAAAGTTTTAACTATATCATTTATTTTAAGTTCTCTAGATTTATTAATGTATGCCAAAGCTAGCCCATTGAGTCTCTCCTGTCCCATCATTGATCTCAAATAGGATTTTAGTAGTTTTAGCGATGAAAAACTTCTCTCGCCCGTAGCACTTGTTACAGGGATTGTGGCAAAAATTTTTAGTAGTATCTCTATATTGGGAAATCATTCTATGGACATACGTTTTAAGGTTTCTGTTGATGATTTTGGTAGATCAACACTGACAGTGTCACTCCACTTATGTCTCCATATCGCTAATTCCGCCTGTAATTCCAGCATGGATCCTGGCATATCATTTTCATATATTCTTACAGCCTCAACAATTTTGGCATCAGTATATTTTTTGAGGTGTATTGGAATAATACCTTCTATGAGTATTACAGTAGAAAGTTGATTAAATCGGTCTTTCATTTGTATTATAATATGATCCAGGAAAGGTATGAATATCACTCTTCTGTAATATTCTTCTTCGTTATTTGCCTTTATATTGCAAAGTCTAGGCATAGTAATAGTCGTACCAATTCTCTGAAGAGCATGATGGACCTCCAAGAAAATTGGTTTAAATTGGAGTTATTCATTTTGCCTTATATTTTCTAGTTTGCTTGTAATATCGTTTATGTATGAAAAGGCAGTGGAAAGATCAATTTCAACACTCTGTAAATACTTGCTTAAATTTACAGTGTACGACATTAAAAACGAGGCGACTTCTAAAGCTATAACAAAATCACTTCTAATGGCGGCATTAAAAGCCATTGCCTTGCTTGAAGTCTCTGCATCGTTGTCCTGTTCCAAACTAGCAAGAGCATTGCAAATTGTTTCATATAGTTCTTTAAAAGTTATTACCCTATTATGACGCTCAACCCAGCGCGTAGCACACAGAGGTTTTAACTTCTTTTTTTTAGTTTCGGTTAATTCTAAGTCATCAACGGCTTGTTGAAAAACTAAAACTCTTTTTGCAGAGCAACTAAAATAGAACATACCCTATCCAAAATACCCATCATGTTCCTAATTTCAGAAACTTCACAACTTTTGGAAATAGCTAAGTTAAGGCAATGACTTAAACAGTGTAAATACATAGCCAAGCGCTCTTCTTGTCTTATTAAGACTTGGACTCCATTGAACCTTCCAGCCATATTGCTGCCTCCATCATATCCTTGTCCACGAAGATTATCAATAGAAAGTCCAAGTTGCTTAATTTGATTTTTTATGGCCTATTTGATGCATTGGCCAGTTGTAGAGTGCAACTCAATGAAACCCAAAAAAACTTCCTTTATATCATACGTACTATCCAAATACCTCACACAGAATGTCATTTGTTCTTTGGTACTTATATCGGTTGTTTCGTCGCAAATTATTGTAAAAAATTTTGATTGTTTTATAGAATTAACAATTTCAGTAGTTATAACCTTCCCAATGCAAAATATTATTTCATTTTGGATTGTTTTACTAATCATAGTACAGTTCTTTGGTGCTGTTGGTATATGATTTTTAAGGTTTAAATCTCCAGAATCTATACGAAAAGTTAATAAGTTCCTAAAAATGCCATCATTACTTTCTGAAAGATTTTGGTTTGAGCTATCTTTAATATCTTTATCACCATCATCTGTATGTGCTCTAAGTAGTAATTTGTTATGGGCACAAAATAGAATTGTTTTAATAATCGGCACTAACCGCTGTCGATTAGCTTCAATTATTCCTGCTTTTTGTTTATCTAATTGCACAGAAATAATGACAGACTTTTCAGACATTTGTATGTTTAAAAAATCATTTGCTTTTTTAACTGAAAATTTATGGTAGTTGGTGTTTTCATGCTGCGTAAGCATTTCCCTGGCTTTTTTAAACTTAGTTAGCGGTTCCCTTACAAGCATTTTAAGAGCCTGAAAAATAATAAGCTTAGGTTACGATATAGTTTAGTTAGTTTCAGTTAGTCTTTAAAACCTTATTTCATTAAAACAATAGGCTCATTTACCAATTTTTTTTTATTGTAAATTCTGAAATAACAATAAATTTAGTTAGTATGCAAAATATCAAATTTTTTAAATGATTTTTAACCACCTAATAAAATTATTAAAGTTTATAAAATTAATTAAAACTATGACGTCAGACCATCTTTTTTCACCAGGTAATTCGTTGCCACAACGCTTTACCTTTGCTTTGCGTCTGTCAGCCTTTTGGTAAACATAATATATAATAACTGTATTTATTATTTATTATTAGTATTTATAGCGATGTTTGACTTTTTATGACATAACAAGTCTTCTTAAAGGGGGGGGGGCTTGAGCCCCCAAAGCCCCCCCCCCGTGGATCCGCCCTTGGATTGAACCTGTCCTTCGGGCATTCTGGAGTAAGATAGGATGCAACGCATTTCAGATATCTTGGCACTCTGCCACAGTTTGATGTGGCACTACCCCAGAGTTGGCATATATGGCATTGTATTATTGGTTTAGTTTGCTTTCAGTGTTACCACTGTATCCTGATGTGTTTTAGTTCTTATTGAAATATTCCTGCGTTATTTTTGGGTCAGTTATAACTAAATAAAGAGGTGTACCTTTAGTGGTCATTTTATGTATGTCTTTGATTTCAATTTTATACACATTTGTGACTTTGCCTTTAATTTTAATTATTTGTAGCCCTTCTTCTAAACCCCGTAGTACAAATGGATGAGATTTATCCTCTTTTATGAAGTAGTTATGGAATAGGACCTTTTCTTTGCTTAGCGTTTTCTTCAGTTTATCAAAATCCTCAATATCTTTAGTAAATAGTATCGTGAAATTTGCCGTATATTTAATTTCGAATGCGTTTTTGGCATTTATATTCGTCTGTTGACCATATCTCTATGCGCTGACACGTGCTATCAATCACTATAAGAGGGAATGATGCTTTTTTTACAGCGGTGTTTGATGTTTTTTATTTAACCCTTTTCATGTTGTGGTTATTATCATTCTTTCGAAAGAGGGTTGCCAACCCTCGTGCGTTCTGGATACGCGCGGGGATGTTGTAAGCCAGTGAATAATCTTCCGGGAGAGTGAACAAATCTTGTCGTTGTTCTGAAGTGACTCCATATCTAGTCCGGCATCCCGGTACCTCCATACACGCCCATAAATTAATCGAAGGTAGTGTCAGACACATCTCGAATATGGTTTACTCTTTCCTCTAGGTCATGGTCTCCTTGGAATGGCGCTAGTCGAATTTGGTGAAATACTTTTGGTTTTCCGTTGGGGATCTTGCTTATGCGATGTATAACATCATTGATCCTTTTCTTGATTAAGTATGGACCTTACCAGAATTTTTGTAATTTTGGAGAAAATTCTTTTCTCCTCGTCGGGCTGTGTGAACATACTTTGTCCCCTTCTTTAAAACCGCCTACTGTGGCCTGAGTGTCGTACCGACTTTTCATTCTGTCGCTGGCAACTTGTTCGAACTAGTTCACGAATATCGTCCAGCCTCTTCTCAATTGGATCACGTAGTCTTCTCCTGCTAGATCTTCCCCAGGCCGACAGCAAAATTCCACGTCACAAGGAAGCCTCATTTCACGCTCAAACAGGATTTTCGCAGGTATTTCACCCGTGAACTTATTCACGGCAGATCGATAAGCCAATGCGAATAGGGAAAGATACTGGTCCCAATCTCTCTGATGGCTTGAAAGTACTTTGGACAGGTATTTTCCAATAGTACTATTCATTCTCTCGATCATTCCATTTGACTGTGGATGTAATGCTGTAGTTCTGGTCTTCTTCATTCCCAGCTTTTCGCAAATCTTCTGGAATAGATGGCTTTCGAAATTTCTTCCCTGGTCACTGTCGACTTCCAAGGGCACTCCATATCGGCTGATAAATTATTTCACCAATACATCCGCGACAGTTGTGGCCTCTTGAATCGGGATTGCGTAAATTTCCACTCACTTTGTGAAATAATCCATTATTACCAGGATGTATTTACCACCGTTTTCTGTCGTCGGAAATGGTCTAGCGATGTCTA
Source organism: Galeruca laticollis (assembly GCA_963921935.1). NCBI lineage: Eukaryota > Metazoa > Arthropoda > Insecta > Coleoptera > Chrysomelidae > Galeruca > Galeruca laticollis. The sequence goes on along the minus strand of OY998179.1, from coordinate 147,420,619 downwards.
AAGCAATCCTTTCAAAAGGGCTTCCAACATTATATTGTTTCATGGGTGCCTTTCTCTTGCGATGTGGTCCATTACTCGTAGCACAAGTCCTACATTTCTCGCACCAGTCCTTCACATTGTCGGAGTTGCTCATCCAATAAAACCCTTCACGGACTCGCTGAAGGGTTTTCTTCAGATGATTCAGATTCCCAGATGATCTCCCGATGGACTGTCGCGTAACTGCTTCAGTACCTCAGCTACTCTCGCTCTCGGGATAACTAGCTGTCTCTTCATCTCGGAACCATCATCGTTTTCAATGACTCTTTTCAACAGCCCTTCTGCCACTACAAGTGAGTCCCACTGAGCCCAAAACGCCTTGAGTGTTGGTAAAAATCTTGACACTTCTTGCTAGGTAGGTCGCCAATTTTCTTCCTTCCATTGTCGAACCTTATGTGAGGATCATTCTCCCGATCTTCTCTGATCCTGGTGGGCGACCATTCTTCGTTGATTACTAAAATTCTTCACACTGCAACTTCCTTGGATTTCAACTTGTTGCATTGAGAATAGTTTACAGGGCATGACCGTCTAGGCAAAGAGTTGGCTTTTCGGTGATTCACATCAGCTGGATGTTTACCCCTGTCTAATTTCCCCTGTGACTGGAGTTCTTGGGTTGCAGGAGTCTTGGGGCGCTTAGACGGACTGCGTACGTGCTCTAGCTCGCTACACTTCCGGCATCTGATCTTCTTCGGCTTCTTGTCTGCCATACGTTTCAACAAGTTGACGATCTGGTCAAATTTGTCATCGTCATCTTCTTCCTTCATGGTCCTACCTTTGTTGTACCGCGAGCCCTTCGTGGCTGCTTTGAATTTGAGAGGTTCTTGATTTGCAGGAGTCGTAGGACGCTTATACGAACTGCGTGCATGCTCTAGCTCGCCACAATTATAGCACCTGATTTTCTTCGGCTTCTTGTCTACCATACCTTTCAACAAGTTGACGATCTGGTCAAGTCTGTCATCGTCACCTTCTTCCTGTATGGTCCTACCTTTGTTGTATCCCAAAGCCATCGTGGCTTCTTCATATTCAAGAGCAGCAGTCAATGCATCGACCAATGTTTTAGAATGAGCTAATCGAAGCATATTCTCCATATCGTGGTCACGTAAGCCGTCAATAAAGGCCTGGATGCCTAAACATTCCATCATGTTATCTGGTACTGATGGATAAGCAAATCGAACTAGTCGGGCAATATACAGTTCATACTCTTGAAGGGTTTCGTCACGTTACCGCCTTCGGCTCTTCAGCTGGAATCTGTACAAATGCTCCAAATGTTCGTGACCGTATCATATGTCCAACTTCTTTTTCAGCTGCTCAAAGTCATCCGTTTCTTCAAGAGGTATCGTCTGAAGTACATCTAAGGCATCTCCCCGAAGCGCGATAGTTAAGTTCACTCTAGCCGCTGCTTCAAACTGTTTTACGTAATTGGTCCATGACGTCTTTCCGTCGAACGTTGGAGCCTTGAGTCGGGCAAAACTGCCAATATCTTCTGTCTTGGGTTGTGTTTCTGGCTTGCATATCTCGTTCGTCTTTTGTTCTGCTGGCGTGTCTTGTGTTCTTGAATCTGTCATCTTTCTCTCTTACTCCTTGATTTTCTCGTCCATCGTTGTCATTTTATCCTCAATATCCGATTTTAGAGACGAAATTTTATTTTCAACGTCAGCGGCAATGTCGTTTTTGATTAATAAGATATCGGCAGAAAGTTTATCCATGTTAGCAGAGATATCGTTCTTCATGGTTGAAATCTTCTCTTCCATGGCAGAAATATCGTTTTTCATATTAGCAGAAATTGACGAGATTAAGGTGGAAGCCTCGTCATTGAATAAAAATGTTTCTGGATCCAAGCCGTCACTTACCAGTGCCACTTTGAGTCTTTCTACTAACTCACTCTTCTTACCGGTCGTTTCCAATTCGCGTTTTTCCAATTCTGCCTTTAGCTCTATCACTTTCAGGTTATTAAGTCTCTTGGCCATGTTTATGTCTTATTTATTTATATTATCCCACTTCTGACACCAATGTAATGTTTTTCTTATTTATTTAAACAGTAAACGGGTGGGATAAACTTTAAACACACGGTATGGCTACTTACGAATTTATTTAAACACTAAACTACTCACTAACATTTAATTTATATACACTCAACTATTCACTCACATTTAATTTATATATATACAAACTAAATTATTAATTTATATTAACACTTTACTGTTCGCTATTCCGGTGTATTTTTGTTTATTTGTCGAGATCACTTTATAAACTGGGCTGTCCCGCTGGTCGTTCATTTATATATAAGTGGCCTTTTTTTCTAGATAATTCTAGTTTGCGGCTTACGCAAAAGCAATCGCTTCTCTGGAATATTCTTTTTTTTCTCGGGATATTTCTCGAATGCCGGCTCAATCCTTAAAACAACTTCGGAGAACATGTCTATAAAAACGGTCACAAAAAATCCCAATAGACCTTCTCAGATTTCGGCGCGCTCGTCATTTTTTTAACTCCGTTAACATAAGGTTACAGGACCGTACTTAGTATCTACTTCGGTGTGCGAGTTTGTAATAATATTATACTTTACCTGCGTAAAGGTTACAAAACCTCGCAAGTACAAACAAATTTTACAAATCATATATCAAAACAACGTTTATTTTCGTAATACACAACTATTACATAAAATGTTAATAAATTATTTAGCGAATTTTGTAGCCTCAATTGTTTTTCAAAGAGTATAATTAAACTGTGTGAAAGTTTTTTCTTCCTTATGTAAATTTTTAAATAATTGACTAACGTGGCTTTGCAATTTAATCATCGATTTGTTTTGCGTTCTAATTGTTGTTTGTTGACGAGCGGTCTGTACTATTAAAGGTAGTGAACTATTTTAGTTTCTTGAAGTTCGCAGGTGTACTTTCTGAAACTTCCATCATCATTCTCTTCTTTTAGGCGAAAAAAATGAACGTCGAATCTCTAAGATCGAACCAAGTACATAAAAATGAAAAGGCAGAAGTGAGGATAGCCAAAGCAGCTATCACTGTTTGCTTTCTTTTCGTTGCATCTTGGAGCCCATATGCTGTTTTATGTCTTATGGGAACATTCGGAGATCAATCTCTACTAAGTCCCGGAGTATCCATGATACCAGCGTTGGCTTGCAAGTTAGTAGCATGTCTGGATCCTTACGTCTACGCCATCAGTCATCCTAGATACAGGTATGTAATAAAGCTCGATACCTGGAGATAATACAATCAAATCTTTTATTAGAGTTGAACTCCAAAAACGATTACCATGGTTGGCCATCCAAGAAGATGTCGATGCGCAATCAACGGTAACAGAAACATCCTCGCCTCCATTACATTCTGCGTAACATAAGAATCAATTTGAGACAACTTAAATGCACGTTTTGAAAAAATAGATCATCTTCAGTCACTTTAATTTGAAATTTAGTTGATCAAAAGCGATTATTTAGCTAATTGAAAATGAATATTAATATTTTCGTAATAGCTATTTAAAAGTGACATGATATTAAATGTTTAATACCACGAGTCAAAGACAAGTGCTATAAACAATAATGTGGCACGATTAACATAAAATATTTTATCTGCGCTCTCTTCAGCTGTATTTTCAGTAGTAATACCACAAGTGATTGAATTTTCGCGATAAGTCTGTCGATTCATTTTTGAACGAAACTGAATTGTTTCGAGAAAACACCACGAGTCCGCAGGACGAGTGGTGTTTTCTCGAATCAATTCAGTTGAGATCATAAATGAAAGACAGACTTATGAGATAAATTCAATCACGAGTGGAATTTTATTAGACTATTTCACAAACAGAGTGAAAGATAAAACATCTGAAATTCGGCAGGATTAGAGGAAATTGGCAAAAAAGTTGACCTGAGAAATCAATAAATTTCAATGAACAGAAAACATTGCTTCATCTAATAGGTATTTTCGTTCATCGCAAACTCTGGTAAATTGCTTCCAAATGTACTCCTTCGATTTCCTCGTATTTTTCGGTACATTTTCATCGATTTTTTCGTTGATTGATTCGATAGAATTCAACCCAAATCTACTCATTTTTGAATGCGTGCACAGCGTAATCACTTATATTTGACGTTTAACTGTCACATGCACTGTAAACAAATCTTAAAACACCGAACTTGATAGGCCAATCAGAGTCAAGAGTCAAGTTTGGTATTATCGGTAAGCCGAACTTGACTAGAGCTTCTGATTGGTTCATTTCGTAGGTGAGTGAAATAGTCAACTTAATTGTAATAATATTTAAAAATAAGAGTCAAAAGGAATGTCGTGACCTCACAAACTAACGTTATGTATGGCGACCTTTAAAGATGAATACCCCGGGTTCGAATCCCGGCGCTGCTAATACAACGATTTATTTCAATAATCTCCGCGTCCAAGTGGTGTTTTATAATATTCGGCCTCCGTGGGTTCGCTATGTCAGCTGACGGTAGCTATCTTGGTGATGTCAATCAATTGTTGAAAATCTGGTAAAAAATCTGAAAAATCTAGGGAAATGCGGTGTTGCCATGTCAACTTTCAATACGTATACATCGCTTTTTTCATAAATTTATGTGAAAATCAGGAAAAGTGGAGTTTATGCTTATACAGTGTGTCTATGGATGGGGTTCCCAAGAGGAAAGACTTTATTTTCAGTTTTACTGAAAATACTTGATAAAAAGTCCTGTTTGTTCAAAAATCCCATAAAATGAATTGAAATTCAAGTTTTTCAAAACCAGCTTCATTTTATATTCAATTTTATGTAAAACCCTATGAATTTTTGGACTAACTTCGGAAATATAATAATAATCTAGTGAGTGACTTTTGCGATGTTCTTAGGCTTAGAGTAATTATAAACATAGAAAGGGCTATTCATTCATAACCACGTTTCTTTTTGCGGCCAACAATTCTAAATGCCAGTAGTGAAATAATGAATTAATTACAAAAAGTGGGGATGGTATTGTAGCTACATGGCGTTGGTAATTTCGGCTGTGTTTCTGACAAACTTGGCACCGACTTAACCATAATAATCCAAAAACATTAAATTAATTAACTTAAAAGTTTATTTTGTCACTAAAAGTTTTGAAAAACACATCAAAACGAAAGAACTAAATGTTTACTGTCTAGTCGTAATGGCGCTCGTATAAACAAACCACGTTTGACATTATTTACTACAATACTACGACCTATTCGATATGATCGTCGATCACAGTCTGACGATATTTGCATCTATCTTTACGTGGTAATTAAACAAGGACAAAACTACTAAATAGATTACTATTGACACATTAAACAGGTACTGAAATTTTGAGCAATGTTGCCACTTTTAGTTATAACCATAAAGGTATCTAAGGATACAACAAATACTTGTTTAAAATTTATATAAGAATATGCCTTTATTAAATAAAATTCAAGTATTATTAATTAATTTTAAAAATAGCGACTCAAATGCATAAATTAGTATGACTTTTTTTATTTGCATACTTTATAACACATTCTCAATTAAACTTCTAATTTCATTTTTCCTGCAATTAAAGAGACTTTGTAAATATGGTTGAACTGTGGGAGTGTCCGCAAGTGAGCTTAGAATGATGTGACTCAATGTTTGGGGCAAGAAAAGATCAAAACAGACATATGCTAACAAAGAATATATCTTGTAATGTGCTATGATATTGGAGCTGTAACGAACAAGTACGCAATTCATTTATTTAATGGAACATATCCGGATGTACCAGTAACGCAGCATGAATTGAAAAAATTCGATGAGACAGGATCTGTTCAGTACCGATAAGAAATCGAAAAAGACGTACAATGAGAACGATGATGCAACTACTGTCTTAGCTATGCTTTCAGTATAGGAAAATCCCAAGTTGGGTTTACGAAAAAGGGCAGCAGAAGTTGGTTTTAGCAAGAGTCACTTATATAAAATATTCAAGCTAACAGAAATTTATTCACACACACAAGATTCTGATTTTGACACGAGGCTTGACTTTTGTGCAATGGCTGGTGAAAAGCGTATGAATGACTTCTTCTTTCACTACAATATTTTATGTTGTGATGAATCAACGCTCACGACAAATGGTACAGTTTCATCCCAAAACTGTTGGTATTGGGCTAGTGAAAATCTTCAGTAAAGAATTCATCGAAATAATCATTTTGTTAAATTGGTAAATGTTTGGTATGCTGTTTTACCAGATCGAACCTTATTTTCTGGTTCAGACGTTAAATCAAGAAGTATATTTGGATTTACTGGACAACTTTTTAATACCTAAATTAGATAACATACCTTTGGGACAAAGGCGTAAAATGTATTTTCAGCATGATGACTGTTCGTCATATTCAACTTTGTTGGTAAGAGGATGTCTGGATGAAAATTTTCTTGAAAAATGGGACAGGACGGTATGGACCAATATTTTTCCGCCTTGATTACCCGATTTAACCATTCTGGATTTTTTATGGGGATACTTAAAGGAGAAAGTTTACGAAAAAAAAAATTAAAGCCATAGGCTTGAAGATCTGAAAGAAGCAATAATCAATATCACTCCAGACATGATAAGAAACGATTATAAAGAAATTAAAAACAAAGAGGAGAAATGTTTTGAAGTTGGTGGAGGCTATGTGGAAAAGTTGTTTTTTTATTTACAGTTAGTTTTTTCACATTTTCCTGTATTATTATATTTGTTATCAACCTTCAACAGATTCTGTGTCATCGAATTTATTTATTAATTTGTTAATCTATTCCGAATAATTGGTACATAATTGTATTTTTCATTAAATAAATGAGTTGCGTACCTGTACGAAACAGCTCCAATACATTAGCACTTTATAAGATATATTCTTTGTTGAGTTAGCATTCTTGAAAAAGAATGACAATCTGAAAATTATTCACTGATGTTGACAGTTATTTAGGAACACCACAAAAGTCACTCACTAGAGTATTACTGAGGTACTTTTAGACGGTCAGATAAGTTTTCCGTTCAGTCTCCGTTTCGGCACAGAGTTATCCTTAGACTAGGAAAGAGAGGGGACTGCCAATGTCCACCAAGTCATAAACTTCATTGTCGTTATATGATAGTTCTGAAGGACTAAAATTTTTATTTTATAAATTAAGCTTTATACATGGGAAATTTGAAAATAAAACTATATTGATTTATTTAACTTATATCAAAATTGGAGGCATTAGTAATTAGTAATTATGATCTTTTGGGGTTAGGAATTCCCAGAAACTGAACAATAAATTCGTTAATTTTCAATGAAAAAGTTTGGTAATGTCTTTTCTACTGACATAATTGAATTTATTATGAAATACGTTTTAACTTACTAGTGGGGTTTTATGATTAAGAGCTTATTTTTTGAGATATAGAGAAAAAAGTAGCTACCAAAAAAATAAGTTAGGTATAACCTACCTATGAAACGAAATATCAGGTTCTTTCTTTCTGCTAGAACTCTTACACTAGTAAGCACAACAATTAACCATCTTAACAAAATCAAAAGTCCACTTTAAAATCACTTTAATCGCTCAATAATCGCAAAAAACTCTCTGGTGTTCACTATAGCGTTGATCACCAAAAAATGGCGTCAGTTTTAAAATAGGTATTCAAACTGACAACACAGCTTGCATAGAGAGTTACGCGTCCCCTCTCTTTCCTAGTCTAAGATTTCATTTCATGTTAGCAAAATTTAAAATTACGGAATTTCAAATTAAATTCAAATATCTGTATTTACATATTTTTATAAGTCAACAATGATTTAAAATTTCGGAAATCACAGAACAACTGGCAACGCAGACAAGCACAATGGCGCTTCAAATACCGACCGATCATTCGAAATTGGACTATTATAGACGTTCGCTAGAACCGACCTACAATATGCGTAGTAGGAATGCGCGACAATAATTGAAATAATTTCTAATACTTGTTCAACTATTGTCCGCACTCAACCCGCAATAGATCAAACATCTAAATTGAAAACATGAAACAGCGATCTGAATAAGAATTTAAAGCACAAAAAAGGATATAAAATTTAAAATAATTCAAACTTAAATGATATGATATGACTCCAATTTATGGTCATTAGGCGGACCAGACCAAAAATGAGAGGAAATGTGTTTTTTGTGCAATTATTTGTTTTCTTTCCATGATAAGTTATGTTCCTCTCATCGTACGATACGACCTTTGGTAATGATAGAAAAGTCCATGTTTAGACGTCTATAAGATGTATACAATTCAGGCCTACATGACGTCATAGATTGTGACGTTAATATGACGGCAATATAGGGTCATTAGACGTACCAGACCAATAATGACCAACAATAGCCGTCTTTTTGACGTCGTCTTCGACAGTCTGGTTACCTGGGTAGTCACATGCAAATTAACACAGTACATTAGCGACAATGTGTTAGAAAGAAACAAGTATATTCAGCGTATCACTACATTCTTTAACAGGGTATCATAACATGCGAAACAGGTATCATTGCTAATATTTGTATTATAACTGTAATAATCTACGCTAAAGCTTGGATTGTATGTCTCCCTATGCCTCTCTCTCTCTCTCTCTCTCTCTCTCTCTCTCTCTCTCTCTCTCTCTCTAACACACTGATAACACCATGTGCCTCATTCATTTTCTCTTTGACTATGAGGCGATTATAATTTTACATTAGAATTAAATTAGAACTGTATTTTGTTTTTAATATGAATATTTTGTGGGCACTAGCAATTTTTACTTATAGATGTAAAATGAAGAGAGAGGATCAATAAAAATAGAATAATTACGGTTCTCTACGAAATCCTTATATTAAAAGCATATGAATTCCTTGCGCTCTTTACACGCGCTACAGAAATTTAAATAATTCACTACTAACTGTTTGTTTTCATTGTATATCTTAAAATGAGTAGTCTGCAAATACACCCAAAAGTGCAAATTGTAAAATGGTATTACCAGGGTAATTCATATCGCGATATAGCAGAAAATTTGTTTATTGGAGCATCTGAAATTACTCAACCAATTAAGCGACAGGTGAGAACAGAATTTGGAGGAACACGGATGTGTTACTCCTACCAAACATGGAGCCCGTAGACAGAATCATCAAGTGCAACCAGAAAAAGAAGAAAGGGATATTTTAATATGTGCAAGTGTGGAAAATAATCCTGTACAGTCGTCCACTTATTTAGCCAAGGACTTTAATGTTGATCTGAAAACGATTCGGACTGTATTAAAAAGTTTGAAAGTGAAAAAGACCCATGAAATGAAATATTTCCAGACGATCAATTCAGTAAAATGGAATTTCGTGGAATGGTAGTGGAAAAAATACAATTGTATGCAAACTTTTCAAAAAATATTTTGTTCACAAATGAATCGACTTTTCCCTTACACGGTTCACATAATTCCGTTGTTCGATATTGGTCTAAGAGCTCAGTATGACCAAAAGTTACATGTTTTGGCTGGAATATTGGGTTAATAATTGATTGGATCATTTATTATTGACGGCAATTTAACCGGAGAAAAATATTTGAACATGTTGCAAAATCAAATTACACCTGCTCTCATACAATTGTCAACTTCAATGATATTTGGTACCAACATGACGGCTGTGCATCGCATAATTATGGATTAGCAATTAATTATTTAAATATATTATCTCCCAATCAAATAATTTCCATGAATGGTAGCACCCAACGATTTATTTTTCTGGGGATATGTGACATCGAGAATTTATGGATTCCTGGAGAATAGGGTCAATTCCTTGAATGAACTTAGGGAACACATTCTACAAGCCTGTATGAAGATAACCTCTGAAATACTCACCCATGTTCGTCAAGAATTTTATAACCGTTAGGGGTATTTTTTTGCTCAAAATGGTGGCTAATTCGAAAATTTGATTTCAATTCATTTAAGATTAATTAAGAAGTTTTTTTTATTTTATTATCAGAATATGCCATCATTTAAAATCTTTTTGTTAGAATTCCATTTATTTTGATATCAATTTCGAATGCATTCTTTAATTTGCACTGTGTTTACAAAAAGAATTCGTTCTTTTCTCATTTGAAAACAAACATAAAGAGTACTGGGAAAAAATTGACAAAAAAGTAAGCCCTGAGGTGAAACTTTCAACTATTTTCATACTGAAAATGTCTGAAACAATTACCAGCAGTATAATAATTTTTTCAACAACAACATCTGATGAACTATTTTGTTATGTTACAACCTCTCGAATTATCATAATTAAAATTTTCTTCTTCCATGTTAAAGCAAAGGGGTAGGTGCAAAGAAATTACCAAACAGGAAAAGTGGCATCTACCTCTCATATTTAAAACTGCGATAACAAAAAAAATATCTGACCTCTTCGACAAATGATATGATATCCTGTTAGGCGACAATGTGTTAAAAAGAAACAATAGTCCAGGCAAATTGTGTCTAAAAATAGGTTAAATAAACATTGAATTCTGTAGTTTGGGAACAATAGAATTCTGAGCATAAATTTCAATTTACGGGGTCTTGGTCAACCATTATCCATTACAATTATGCTATATTTGGTTAGGTTAGGTTAGGGGCAAGTCACTTTCCTATATATCTGAATATATTTTACATATTTGACACAAGAAACTTAACCCACAATCAAAAATTGATCACATGTTTAAATATGTGTAAATTGGTATAAATTACACAATTTATCTATTGTTTATAATAGTCTATTTTACTATAATGATAAAAAAATAAGTATCAAAATGCACGAAGCGCAGATAAAAATTTTTATGGCGGATATAATTGTTGATTACTTTTCGAGGTGTACCAAGTTTGTTTTAACGTTAAACATAATGTGTAGATACACATAAGTAAGTTAATACACTTCGAAAGGTGTTAGTTATATAGTGAAATATACAAGGTTTGTTAAATAACATGAATTAATATATATATATTATGAGTTTTATATATAAACGGCTAAGTTAATGTTGTACTTATATTTATGAAAATATTTTTGATGACGACATTGCGACGACTCTGGATCAAGACTTACGGTGCTATATATAAGAAATTTTTGTTACTCAAAGATCAATATTGAATATCGAAATACAGGGCGTTTCAAAAAATGTTCCCCGCTTCTATCTCATCTTAGCCTTTGATAAAATGATACACACTGTAAGTAGCTATACAAAGCATTAACATTTTATTTGCGTTCTTTCTTTTAACCAATTATTATACTAGTCAATAAAAGAAAGGCATTATTTTCGTCAACTTCAATTACAGGTTACCAATGTTGCCATATTCAACATGCTCAGTTAAAAGTTTTCCTAACGGGATCTGTTTCGATGATACAGGGTATCGAATAAAAATGTACACACGTTTTAACCGCATAATCCTAGAGAAGAAGCACGAAAGGGACATTTTTTACAGGAAGAGGAGAACATAATCTTAGTAACTGTAGAGTGATTCAAAAAACAAATTAAGTATAATATAAATCAAAGAAAAGCTCCTGGCTTGGATTTAATAACAGGTGAAATATCAAAACAGTTCCCAAGAAAAGCAATCGTTGAGTTGATAAGGTAAACCACCACATGTAACCTTCTCTTATAGGACAATATCACTGCCACCTATAAGGTCCAAATTATTTGAAAAGCTGCTCCTTAGAAGGTTAAAACTGATTATTGAAAGAAAATAACTAATCCCAAATAATAAATTTGGCTTTAGACAGAAGGAACACTCCACCACAGTATCACCAACATGCTCTAGAAAGAAGAAGTCTGGTATGAAGGACTAATTTACAAATTAAATTCTATCCTTCCAAAAACATACCCAGACATTATTTAACCGTACTTTATGGGACGATTTTTTTATTAAGCAGGATGATGTTTATTCTGATATTAAAGAGATAAAATCTGGCGTCCCCCAGGGTAGTGTTTTAGGTCCGTTCCTTACACGTGATTTTCCAGAACTTGTTAGTTACTCTATAGCTAGTTTTGCCGACGACACTGTCATATTAGTACTGGGCAAATATAATTTAGCCAATAAACTATAGTATGTCATGAATAAATTAGAAAATGAGCGAGGGTAAATTAGTACATATAGATTACATTATAAAAAATATAATACGTGCCAATAAAAATTAACGAACAAGATATCCAATATGCCAACATGGCCAAATACCTTGGTTTAACATTAAATACGAAGGTTCGATGGAAACCTAAGGTTAGTACAGTTGGCCCCCCAATTGATGGTTTCAACAAAAACATATTTGGTCGTTACGCACTCCTAATGCACCAGTATGCTCCATGAATGATTTTCTTTGCACCACATTCCCCGAGAGACTACTGTTGTTTGCATATGAGGAGGGGGGGGCGAAATAAACGCTAGCCCCAAATCGGAATTTTAAAATTTTGTACTTTGCACCCTAATGCAAAATCAAAAATATAGTTTGCTCTCCTTCCCTCAGATAGTAGTATCGCATTATTCAGAGTAGAGGAAGAGACCCAAATTTGAGATAAGGCGCCTAATTTGAGATAACTCCGCATATTAAAATATTGTTATCAATTTTTATAACGAGAATCCCTAGTTTGAGATACCAAATGGTTCTGAATTTGAGACTATCTCAAATTAGGCCCCCAATACATATATTAATATATTTTGATGTTTTATTACAGATGCCTAAAAAACACAAGAAATGGGATCCTCGTGGTATGGTGAAAGCTGTGAAGGTAATAAAGAGATGGGATATCTAAAAGCATCAAAAGTTTTTGGTGTACCCAAAGGCACTGTGGAAAGATACTCAAAGTCAGATAAAAGCCCAGAAGAACTTGTCAAACTATCGATAGGCCGGAAACCAGTTTTCCCTGAACAACTAGAAAACGAACTAGTTCAATATGCATTAGCCATGGAACAAAAATTTTTTGGTCTGAGGTCCGACGATATTAAACGAATGGAATTCCAACTGGCAATTAGGAAAAAGTTGCCGCGTTCATTTAATGGCGTTAGTAAATCTGCTGGAAAAAATGGTTGAATTTATTTTTGAAGAGGCCTCCACAACTTTCGATGAGAGCACCGCAAGGCATGTCTACAGTTCGAATCAAATCTCTTACTTCCGAAAAAGTCTCAGCGTTTTTTGATCTCTATGAGCCAGAATATTCCAAGCTTCAAGATCCTTCCCAGAGGATATTCAATGTCGACGAAATGGGAATTACCATCGTTCAACGTAAGCATAGTAAGGTTTTATCGTTGAAGGGAAAACAACAGGTTTCTACATTAACCTCCGCAGAAAGAGGTAAACTAATCACCGTAATAACCTGTATGAATTGCAGGACCTGCATGAATGAATAACCTGTATGAATGAACCTGCAGGAGTTTATGTACTGCCATTATTCATTTTTCCACGAAAAAATATTGAGGTCGAGCTAATGATTGGTGCTCCAACTGGAGCCATAGTTGAGTGTCACATTTCTGGGTGGGTTCAATCAGATATTTTTACAAGATGGTTAGGTAATTTTATCAAATTCACGAAACCCACAGCTGCTGACCCTGTTCTACTTGTGTTGGATGGACACTACTCCCACACAAGAAACATTGCTCTCATAGTTTTGGCAAAACAAAATTATGTGACGATAATTTGTCTTCCGCCACATTCTACCAATAAAATGCAGCCTTTAGATGTTTCATTCATGTCTTCGTTAAAAACCTATTACGCTCAATAGATAGAAAATTGGCTTCGGGAGAACTTTTTAAGTACTGTATCCCCATACGCAGTTGCTAGTATTTTTGGCAAAGCCTACAATAGAGCTGCCACTATGGAAACATCGTGCAATGGTTTTAGAAAAACGGGAGTAGTTCCTTTGAATAGAAACACCTTCAGAGACCATGATTTTGGCGTGCATAATGTAATGGAAAACAAAACAGGCCTTCAAGAAAAACACCTCTCCGAAAAATCAAATTATCAGGAAGATCATCTGAGGAACCAAAATGAAAATGAAGCAATGGCTCTACCAACGCCAGAAAGAAATGAACGTACACCAAGTCCATCCTCAGCAAATAAGCCCCAGATTGTATATTTTTCTCCCACGGATATTTGTCCTCTGCCTGAATACAAAACCAGTGAAACTAAGGTGAATGTTAGGGCTGAGAAAGCAACAATAATTACTCCTTACAAAGATGAATTACAAGGTAGTTTAGAAAAAAGAGAAGGGAAAAATACTATACCTAAAAAAACATCAGTGAAGAGTTAGAACCAAAAGAAAAATAATCAAAGAAACTGGTAAAAAAGTCTACTGCAATTGTACCAAAACAGAAATCAGCAGTTTTAAAACAGGACCAACCTTCCACTTCGGGGTTAGAGCAGACGAGAAAAAAACGCCGGGTTTCTTCTAGTTCAAGCTGAGAAAGCGACAGCAGTATTATATTAGCTAATTCCTCTTCAGACGAATCCGAAGGAACTGATACTGAATGTTTAGTTTGTTCCGGGAGATTTTCCGAGGACAAGCATGGCGAGCTATGGGCACAATAATAATAAAAATTTGTTCAATGATGATTATTTTTTCGAATTAACAAAAAAAGTGTCTCAAATTTGGGTCCCTCCCTCTAAAGTTGCCCCTCCCCCTCAATGACAATTTGCAACAAATATGCACTACCAACTAAAAGAAAATGTTAGTTAAGCCTCAATTTATAAAGTAAAATTGCCCCCAACGATAATTTTCAAAAAAAATTGCAGTGGAATCCACTTCAATGCACCACCAACAAAAACAAAATCCCTTCTTCCCCTAATTACTTAAACTTCATTATACAAAGTAAATTTGACCAACCTCAACGTCAATTTCCGAAAAAAAATCACCTCCACCTATTTGGTTAAACCTCATTATATAAAGTTGACCTCCCCAAATGACTATTTCTGAAAATAGTATAGGGTAGTGGAGTCCACTCCTAATGCACTTTTATTCACAACCAACAAAAACAAAATCTTCTTTTCTCCCAAATACAAAAAATATATACCTTCCTCTAAGCCAAAAAAATTGGCAAAATTATGGCAAGCCTTAGTAAAAAAGAGCCCGGAAAGCTACCCAGACGTCAGAAAGTATCTGATCATCACTCGTTTGAAACAAAATCCTTTTTTTTGTTAAGCGAGTTTTGGTATGCTAGCAGGAAAAATGACGTAAACCTAATAGGTGAAGTACTATAAAATATCATATGTCAGAATTTGACCTAAGAAAAAACGCCTAAGTATATCTTGCAAGCCATGCTGGTGCCTAGTGGTTTCATATCTCTTACAGTTATCCAATTGAACTCTCTACAAAAAATCTAAACATTTTTAAATCGTTTGCTGGCGAGGATCTCATGTTGTATATGCTGTATATATTGTTCTGCAGTTCTCAATGACGCCGTACCTGCTGTTGCCAATGAAAGGAATAAACAAACAACTTGGTATATAAATTAAATAGTTATAACATTTTTATTGACATACATTCTCCAAAAATAAGTAACAAAATCCCGCCTTCCATTAGTTAAAGGTCATTATTTAAAATAAAGTTGCCCTTTCCTCAGTGACAATTTCCGAAAAAAATACATTGAGCAAAATTAGGGTGAAAATTGGCACCCCTCTCCATATACAAACTGTTGTAGTTTCTCGAAGAATGTGGTGCAAAGAAAAGGATTCTTGGGGCATATTAGTGCATTGGGAGTGCATAACGACTAAATATGTTTTTGTTGAACATATAAAAACTGTACTGGCTCCTAGGAAGATTCTCGGGTTTGTCAACACAAAACAACCTCCTCATTTACAAGAAAATTGTAAAACCAGTATGGACGTACTGTATACAACTATTAGACTAGGCAAATTAGCACGAAAAATGGGCTAACGCAAACTAATTGCAATACAATTTCTGTGAGTGGTTTCCTACTGGAAAGTTTCTGTAGAAAACGATGGTGAAAATTCTACCACTCTATGACGACGCGTTTATTCAATATGGCGGATTTTACAAAATGGCTGACCATTATTTGATACATTGTATATTAAAACTTGAAATCAAAATTCCAGTCCGTGAACGATTAACTGAAAAAACAATTATGATTATATGAAAGTAGGCTACACACAGTTTGAACATTTTCGGGGGATTAGACGCGTGCGGTCCATGGATATTGGGGAAGCTATGACACTAGTAGCTTGTTTTCCGGCAGCATGTTTTACAAAATACCAGAAACTTATTACATAGTGCCCCAGAAAACAAGTTACTTGAGTCATAGCTTCCCCAAATTCCATGCACCGAAGGCCCTATGGGGGATATAGAGAAACAGTATACAATTTGTGAGTAGTAATTGAGGCTTTTGCGGGAAAAACGTTTTTTTCCGAAATTGAATTAGATGGTGCAATCGGCAGCTGATGGTTTGCTATTGCGCCATCTAACTCAATTTCGAAAAAAAATGTAGCGTTGTCGTTTTTACCGCAAACTCCTCAATTGTGAAAGAAAACATTTACTTAAAGTTTATTCAATTAAAATACTTTTCAGCTCAAAATAATCGTTTATTCATTCTTTTATTTACGATAATAGTTTCATCTCAATCATCGTCCATGTCCAGTTCCATAGAATTGCAGCAGCTTATACCTCTACAAACTGTGCACGCATTTGTGCACAGTATACACTGTCGTTTGCATGTACATTGAAGAGTTGCGCATTGACCTTTGATACAGCCTCATTTTACGAATTTCAGTAAATGGGCTCGTGCTGGTGCTTGACTCATTCTAATAGGAGTCAATCTTCCATCCTTCACTTTAAATCCCCACTGTAATGGATCCATAGCATTACCCATTCACTGTTGCACCTGATGATATACTGGAATGAAATTTACTTGCATCCTCTGTAGGAGGCAAAACTTCCGGTTTCACATGGATTGTTGATTTTAGTGCCTTTGAAGTGAAAGTTCGAAGTCTCATATCATGTAATGTGCTGTCTCCGGTTTTTCCTCCATACAAAGATATAATGGCATTCAGACCAGTATTTAAGATTTCTTCTGTGGATTTTTCAGAAGTTTGCATAATGACAGCAATTTCTTTGAAGATATCTGATTTTCTTGTATCACATCCTAATATGGCATGAGCAAATAAGATGTGAGAGCACACATCACTACCCAATGCGTTTACAATTTTTCTAATATCATAGACAGTTATGGTTATGGAAGATTTCTTAGGTTCTGGGCGAAGAAGAATATCACATAAATTTTCTCGAAAATGATGAAGAAGTAGTATGAGAAGATCGGTGTCCTCTCCAACAATGGCTATATGATGAGTTTTTGCCGACTCTATAGCTTCCATAACGATCAAGACGCCTGCATCACTATGACATTGCTTTGTTTTACATCCAGCTTCATGTAATTTTTCTGATAATTGAGCAATCGACGCTTATTTATTTTCTTTATCACTCAAAAATAATTCTTTCTTGATGGCAATGGAGGTTGAAGTAGTGAAATTCACTTTAGGTCCTACAATACCTCGGTTTCTGTTTAAATGAGCTTCTGATTTCGTGGAAAACGTGTCTTCATATCCATCGAACACAATTGTAGCCTGGCCATACTTTGTAAGCACATATCTTATATAGGCACGTAACAGTTCATCGAATGTCTCTTTCTGACTCCAAGGAAGGCGATGTAATAACCAACCACCATCTATCACGAATTGCAAATTCTCAGGCAAATTAGCAACACCTGACACTTGCTCTTTGATGTAATTGGCAGGCTGAGACTTCCCAGATTCCCTCATAAACCCATGTTTATCGAATAGACTAGCTGGATATGAGCAAAGTTTGTAACGGAAAACCTCATGAAAATCGACACCACCGGTCTGAGCACAAAGCAACAGGCGCTGAAATAATAGTTCTGGCTCAATAACAAAGGTTTCTCCTTTTAAGTTGACAGATTGCACTGCTTACATTGGTTTCACCTGCTTGCTCTTTCAGAAACAGAACTCAGATACTGTTTTGCCAGTCATGTCATCAAGGATTCTCTTCCCAATTTCATCTGCTAGTTCAGGATTCACATCAGTTCCATAAGTAACTCCTGTGACAATGTTCCGTAGATTGCTGTCTCGCTCGAATACATCAAGTTGTTCTACATATACTATTACTTTTTGTGTATCTCCTGTATCACGTGCAATTTTTGCGCTGGTCATAGTAACATGCTGCTCACTTGATTCATGCTTCACTGAAGCAAATTCCTGCATGCATTCATTTAAGTGGGCGCAAATAGGTCGTGATATAACCCAAACAACCTTTTGCTGTTCTGTCATAGCCTTTCCATGAGTCATTTCTCCGAATCTTTTTATGTTCTTCATTAAAACTTGTTCAATAACCAAATCAGTGGAAAGACCACCCCAAAACCTACCACTTCTACGGACAATATGCATACCACTTGTAAAAGCCGTGTATACATGAGGTGTATACGTTCGGATCCGTCATTAAACTGTAGGTCCCTTCTATCTGTGGTAACTGGAAAGCACAACACAGGTAGAAGTGAGAGGTCGCCTGCGTCCGATCACGGATATGGCACTGTAAGAAAAATACATGAGGAGCTTCAAATTCAAGCTCAACCATTCTTTCACAGTAGAGACGTTCAGAACTGGCATATGAACTATGGACACAAGCTGCATCTCCTTCACTATTGCGAGATGTAGGTGCCAATTTCCTGTTCTTTCAGCTTTTAGGAACTGTTTCAGGATATTAACCATTTCCAAATACTGCAACCAAAGTCGAGGTGTCCTGTAAGCTTTAAGTTCTTTGGCCTTTAGCAGTTTGGTTGAAATTTCAACAACAGCCTCATTTGTTACGTCCTCAACAGACAACTCGTCATTAAGAAGACTATTAAATAATGATCTAGCAGCCTGTACATCGTCCTGATCATCTACTAGAGCTTGTGTTGCTAGAATCGTGTTCAAGACTGATAGAACAATAAGATGACCACGAATTGCTCTTGTAATAGCTTTCCCAGGAAGCATATGCTTTACAGCATTTCCTGCATATATTATCTCAAGTATATCCGCCAAGCCGACTCCACTCATCAAAATACCTATGCATCCAAGAAAACTCATGACTGTGTGTAGACCTCCGAGTAACTAGAAATGATAATAGCATCCTTAAGGAATCAGGAATATAGCTTAAATTATAGTCAACAATACTCATGTTTTCAATTGGTGGATATACTTCTGGATCTACAGGGATATCTTTAATATCATTCCTTATTATTTCAGCAGCTCCCGTAATGATATTTTTTCGATCCTCTTCTACATCTTCATGGCTTTGACTGTGGGACTCTCGTAACACATATGTAGCTGTACTTTTGAAAGTAACGATATCAGCAGTTCCTGCAATTGTTCCTATAAAAATAGTATCTTCAAAATGCTCTTTCAGTTTTCGTTTCATATACTGTGGACAATATGGTTCACTATTTTCTGGCAGTAATTCTCGCATTCTTTCAACAAGCTTTTTCACAGTAGTTTGCTTTTCATCATTTTCCTCCACATATTTAGCTACTTGGAGAAAAATTTCCTCTCGAACTGAGTCCTCTGGACGACCTGAAGATGATGTAGTCGAAGGGGTATCAGTAAACTGCACTGGAATTAATTTTCCAGTATGAAAATTGACAGAACACTGTTTGTGATAACATGCATTTACAGCATGTAAATCAGACACATTTTCGATACGTCTTTTAACTTTGTCTGCCCACTCATCACTGCGTTCGTGGCATTTCCTTAAAACTGATGATTTGAAATCAACTGTACGTGCGTAAAACCAAGCATTTTTCTTCCTCTCCCTGAAGTGTACACTTATCTCAATACCACAGAAAAAACATTTTTTTCTGAAATCAAACTGGGATTCACATGACCGCAGAACACGGGAAGTTGTGGGATCTGATTCTTTCTCCTGGAATGGAGTTTTCAAATTATCAAAACGCGCTCTACATTTCTTGTGAACCTTCTGTCCAACACAAACGTGAAACGCAGATATTTTTCCTTGCATGTTCTCTTTATACCAGTCACTTCACTGTCAGTGAGTACAGATACATCGCGTCATTTTCTTGAAACAGCTCGTCACAAATAAAACACTTTTCCATCTCCATTTTTAATGCATCTCAGAACAACTTGCTAGAACCTGCAACAAATTTTCAATATTCAATATTCTCAACTCACGTTTAACAAAGGTGATAGAACAGAGCCTTGTGGCACTCCAGCCCTTATGTTATATAGACCTGCCACGTAATCATTCATTTTTGAATAAAATTTTCTATTTGTCTAATACGAGTGTATAATTTTAGTTATAGTCAGGAACTTTTAATTTAATTAGTTTATAAATCAGCGCACGGAAAGTGTGCGCTATAATCCTACTTACCACACTTATTATATAATATACTATCATCGAACATCAATATTAACATTAACATAATAATATGTATAACTGTCTCAAATAATGGGCAGGCATTTTGGAAAATCTGCCATATTGGATAAACGCGTCGTCATAGAGTGGTAGATTTTTCACCATCGTTTTCCACAGAAAATTTCCATTAGGAAACCACTCACAGAAATTGTATTGCAATTAGTTTGAGGCTCCACATCAATTCTACTAGACTATATATGGGGGTGTATCAAAAAGACCAATACTAAGATAGTACAAACCTGTACATCATGAGAATTGGGGCCATCCAGTTCGTTGATAACTCAAACCTGAAAACGGCCAAATCTCACGAGTTGATGTAGTGTATGACAAAGCAAAGTTGTTGTGGTTTGGTGAGCAGTATGTCGAGATTTAAAGGGCAGTGCATATCACAGAAACAAATTGACGATCTTTCTCCCTCACCTATATGAATTGAAAAAAGGATGTATAAACGAGGTACTTTAAACCATAACTAGTTTAAAAATCTATTCCCACCTTCTAAAATCCATAATGGCTTCGCGACAATAAATAGAAACTTTTCATTATGGGTAAATTTACACGCCTTATTTTGCTACAAACTTATATCCTTTGCCAATTAGAAAGTTACCATTAGTCGATATTTTAAGCGTGGACTTAATATAATAAAATATTTTTACGACATAATGCTTTCTTTTCAATAGCTCTAAGTCGAAAAATGATCACTAAACTTTCTCTCCCCCTGTAATAAGAGACGAATCCTAGCGCAAAATCATCAGTTGTAAAAATTATCTTCGATGAATCAGTTGTAAGAGTCATCTCCAACATATCAGTTGGAATAAACGTATCTCCTATAAACAAGTTTCTTACAAAATCAGTGAATCTCTACGGACAGAATAACACTCCAAACTAATCCACTCTCAACGAAATATATCTGTGAACAACTGTAATTAATTATCTAACATATCAACTCGCCGCGTTATTTGTTGTATCTACCTTAATATCTGTCTTTTGCAAGATTTGATTTACGTTGTTAATATCGTCCTACTTAAGTGTTTTTAATTAATCGTTACTTAAAATTACGACTGGTCCTTCTTTCCACAGCCTAATCGAAGTGAAACAAAACTCCAAAAACCTTTGGTGTATCGGTGAGTGACCAACACAACAGTCCAGTCCAACAAACTAGTTCATCTACACCAAAATAAAAGCGTTGTTTTTACTCTTTTCATTCACCAAGTGATTTGTACAGCATAAATCATTGAAAAATACAATTTTATGCCTACTTACATTTTAATTTTTTGTTTCAAAACCCTCATTTACAATTTACCCAAAAAAATAACCTTTCTTGTTGATAATTTTCTTCTCTATTTTTATTCTCTGCATAGTTACTACCTCGTGCTTCATTATTGTAGCAGTAGGAACATGGACTAATTCTTCTATTATATGCATTAAAGCCTCTAGTTCTACCTCCTTCAAACTGACATCGTCCAGAATTTCCTCGACCCCTCGTAATGTATCCAAATCTTGTATTTATTGGACCTCGATTATAATTTCTGTATTGACTTCTATAATGTCCTGTTTCACCACATGAATAACAGTTACCTTCTATATAAGTGGAGAATGCTGGATATTTAGATATATTTTCATTTTTAATTTCACTGGTTACTTTTCTTCTCTCTATCTCGACTCTTAATTTCGCTTTTGTTACATCTACATGTAACTCTCCTTCTGGTAAATTCTCTAGTATTGCAGCAAAACTTTCAAAAGAACTAGGCATAGCCAACAACAGGTTACACACAATATCGTCGTCTTTTAGCTCAGCTCCTGTTGCCTTTAACTGTCTTTTTGTCTCATCAAAGTTGGTTAGAAATGCTTCAAGATTTTCATTCTCCTTGAGTTTCACACACATTGACTTGGTTTACCATTTTTCTCGTACCTTTCAAATATACGTTTTTTGAGGTTAAACTGAAACATCATTCACTTTTACACCAAAAAGGTACTCTTGGTAAAGCTCGATACTGTGTACCGTTTTCGGAATATTTGACAATGATGAAGTAATGCTAAAGTTATCAATTTAATAAAAAATCAAAATAAGAAAATTGAGATAAATTTGACTAAAAATATGAAATATTCAATCAGCTATAGTAAGTATTCAAAATGTCCTCCGTTAAAAAAGTTCGTCGCGTACCTCAAAATGGTTTTGTCTGACTTAGAGCTATTGAAAACTGACATTTACTGATAGTTTTTTCATCTTCATTTTCAAATCAAAATTTTCGGGTAACGGTACACAGTATCGAGTTTTATAAAGAATATGTTTTTGGTACTGTGCATAAATTTGTTTCAATACACTGTTTCTTCAAAACGGATGCCGTTACGAATATTCTTTTCTGATCATTCCCAACTTATTTTGCAGTATTTTTAAATGAATCTAACTGTTTGTAAATAATTCGACAATACATTGAAATTTGAATTATTTAGAAACAGTTAGTTTCATTTAAAAATAATGAGTGTATTCCACATAGTAAATTTTATTTTGCAGTGTTCTACCTAGTCTAGCAACGGAGCCACCTTTTTTTGAAACACCTTGTATATACAAAGATTATTAAAAGTACGGGTTCATTAATTTCCATAAAAGTATAAATATAATCAACCATCTTTATTATTGTTCAAAGTGTCTTTGAGTAACAAAGTATTTTATTCTGTTAAACATTTTGTCAATTCGATAAAAAAAATGAATAAAATATGAGCAAGGTAATTTGAACTTTTAATTATAATATGGAGTTTTCAGTTATACTCAATTGATAAAAAAATATCTAGAAACTATACAGAGTACAGAAATTTTAATTTTTTAAATAGATCAACTCATGTAATTTGTAATTTTTATTGGGCAATGCCTTACAAAACACATACGTTTTTAGAAAGAACTTGAACGCTTTTTTCGCCGCCATCTAGGAACCGCACAGCTTGATTTGACAGAAATAATTTGTAGTTAAAAAATAATTAGAAAATGAACCCATGATTCATAGTTTTTCCGATGAAGCAGCATTTTCTTCTAATGTATCGTTCTCAGTTCAAAAAATGACTACAAAGGACTCCGTACAAATCTTATGCAAAATGGGTCCCAGACGAATCGGCTGAAAATTTAGTATGATGTAGTCTATGATGTCCTGATCAAAATACTTCATTGGCCGAAAAATATCTAATTGACAGTTTTTGAGATACAGGCTGTCAAAAATGCGGAGATCGGATTAGATAATGAACAATATGGCTATTATAATATTTTCAATAGTTAAGGATAATCGTTATAATTATATAACAAGTTCGAATGAAAAGTTTTAACGATATTTATACAGGGTCATTCCTTTCTTCGAAGATATGTCAATATTTTCATTTGATCAGTTGTGGAAGTAAATACGATGTGCGACACGTTTGTCAATCTTTGTGAGTAATTGTACGCACGGTATTCTTCAATACTATTAAGACAAGACAGTTGAAACTTTAGTCAGTAGGATAGAATTCTACCACTTTAGAGGTATAGTTTATTTACGATAAAAAGACGATGACGTTGCAAAACAAAATATTCTGATGTTGCCAAGCTGCAGTTTTTTCCTTTACTTAACGAAAACTAGAAAAGTCAATCTGATGTTAGATTGGCAGTTCTTCTTTTTCATTGTTCCGTGCCTCGTAGGGCATAAGTCAAAAATATTTATTTAAAAATAAAAGGCTTGTATGATAGGCTTGATTAATTTAATATAAATATTTATTCATGAAAAACTATGGATAAGATACAAGAAACAGCAACCAATCATTCTATATTCGAATTAACATTTAATTATTTTACTTAGAAGAGGGTTAAATGACGAACTGTAGGTCCTTATAGCTTCTTCTATGCTCTATAGAACCATCTTCAAGAGCACTGCAAGGGTTTACGCTAAAAGGAATCAGTGTTTTTAAATGAAACTCACGGTCTCTATTTAATTCCACAATATAATACAAGTTATTCAAAATTCTAAAAAATTGACAATTGTTTCGATAAATCAATATCATGAGCATATTCCACGAAGTAAGGGTCGAGACAGTCAATTTCACTAAAAGGAATTAATACAAGCTGTAATCATCTTCATGCAAATTTAGATATTGTTTCTTTATACAATATCTATTATATTTATTATAATAAAAATAGAATGGAAAAGAAAAATATAGATACACAAAATAAAATTTTGTTACAAGATATAAAAATAAAAAATCTCCCATTTTATCAGTATTATTTATGTGGAGATACTGTGGTCGTTGTTTTAATTTGTGTATTATAAAATAACTGTACCTAATTAATTTAATAATGGTTATTAGTGATTTTGAAAAGGTGTAAATAAAGCAAATTGGATACAAATATACTAAAAATAAAACACAAGGTTTCCACTACAAAATCATCACTATCTTCATCGTCAATGTCAAAAGTAATAATAAGTGGATGCACATCCTGTCTATCAAATACTACTTCTCTATCCCACCCATCTTGTATAATTTTCTCAGTGTGCTCTACTGTCTTTAACCAAATATCAGGAGTCACTTTTTCTAAAGACTTTTTCCATATACCTATTTCTTGTTCTGTTGAAGAACCATCAGTTCCCACATGATCTCTATAAAAAATTTTAACTATCCCTCGAATATGTTCAATTGGGTTGAACATACAGTGATAAGGGGGAAATAGAAGCACTTTGTGACCATATTTTTCAGATAATATGTCAGCTTCATATACTGTTGGTGGTTTATTCCTACAAAAATGCATATATTTAAACAAAATAAGTTATCTAAGTATTACCATAATATATTGAAAAATATTTATATCAACTTACCGTTGTACTAAATTCAATAATTGGGTTTTGAGAAAAGTATTTTCAAAAGATTTAATATTTTGTATCAACCAGTTCTGTATATCAGCTTTTTTGGTAGCTGTGGTTGGTACTTTATTGATCACTGTACTGTGATAACTTGCATTATCCATTACAATTGTGGCAGGTTCTTCCAAGTTCACTAAAAGCTGGTATTCAAACTAATGCAAAACATGTTCTCGGTTCATTTCAGCGTGGTAATCACCATCTTGCTCTTTGGAAGAAAAAACCAGCCCTGCTCCAGGAATAAATCCAGAAGAGGAACCAGCATGCAATACTATATACCTACAATAAGGAAATAACAAATTACTACTAGGTTTCCTAGATAGACTGCATAGCTCTAAAGAACTATTAATTATTATATAGATTTAAATAAAATAGTGTGACTAGTAAATATTTGAAAAAGTCTTAAAATGGCAGGATTGTTAGTACATCATAAATTAATTGCTAAATTTTATTATTCAATTACCTTGGACCACCAATTTTGGTTTTTTCACGCTTCTATGATTAGAATCTTGCCAAGGACGTCCAACAGTACCGTCTTTAAATATCTAGGTCTCATCCAAAAACACAAATTGATATAAACTTTCCCTTTTTATCTTGACATATTCATGTAGAAAATGGACACGTTATAATGCAATATGTGGCAACTCCATCAAACCACGACGAGGATCATCTTTTTGGTATTTGAATCCAATATTTTTCACTATCTTCCAGAGTGATGTTAAACAACCATTAAAGAGTTCACGCTCCTGGAGTTTGTCTCTTAAGGTTTTCAAGGTTATGCGTTCCTCTAAAAAATATTGTGTTAGTTAATTGTGAATAAAATAAAACAGTAAATTCAATATACTCACCGTTTCCATACATTTCGGAAAGCATTTTGATCAAAGTTATCAATTTCAATAGGTGGGCTTTTAGGCTGTTCACCTCTATTATGCTTGGGGGCAATACGGTTAACAGTGGTTGTAAAGCTTCTGCATCTCTCTACAATATAATAACTTCAATTTATGAAAGAATAATATATTATCAAGTTTAATTAACCTAACCTAACAAAAAAACATTTACATTTAAATATGTAACAATAATATTAATAATGATGAATACAACTAACCTAAACAAATAGCGAATACTATTACTTACGTCTCTTACAGCAGTAAGCGGGCCCCATTTCAGCATTCTCGTACAAAATAGCTCAACTAAGAATAATAATTTACAATTGTATACAAGATTGAAAAAGGCCGGTGTTTTGGCAATCCTGGTACAATCATTCGTCTGTGGGTGTTTATATGGCACCTTGCATTTCTGCATTATCCATTTGCTTTTACTCAAAAAATTTCCTCTGTCACGTATTCATAAATATGAGTTCATAGCTATTTCGACTAGTATATCCCTGAAAAGCAGCTGAAAAACAGGGTTTCAAAACGAACAGTGTCATTAAGTTATGAGAGACAGCAACATGACAGATGTTTCTTATAGTGTATTATATGATATGTTTGTTGAGATTTTTAAGTTGATCAGAGGTAGCTAGTACCTCTGATTCGATGTGTTTGGATGTTGGAAATTAAACAGCTAGTTATGTGAACTGATTACCATGCAGAAGCCTACGCCTACTATCACGGGTGTCTTCTGCGCGACTAGCGGCTTTCAGTGTTTCGCGAAGATTTTTGGGTAAGCAATGATTATAAAAGTTTTTGGATATTTTTGTTATAAAGTCCTTGATAGTGGGTAAATCTGCTTGTTTATGTAGCCATGTATTTTTTGGAAATGTTGGATAAACTGTTTTATATGGTATTGCCATGCGTAGGCACTTATTTTGCACCATCTGCAGTGTATGAAAATTGTGTTTTGTGGCAATGTACTAAGCCGGCGTGGCGTATGTTAATATTGGTCTAATAATTTGCCGATATATTGTCAGTTTGTTATGTGGCGAGAGACAACTTTTCTTACATATCAGAGGGTACAATTTGCTCATTACCATCTTCGCTTTTTGTACTTATTTCATTATATGCGCGTTGGCGTTGGTATTGCCCTGCTCTGTGTAGCCAAGATACTTTAAAGTGCTACTGGGAAACATAATTTGCCCATCTACACACAGCTGTGATTGCAATGAGCCAAGTTTATTGTCTCTCATATATGTAAGTATTTGTGTATTTATGTGAGTTTGAATATTTTCAAGTGCAGTGTCTGGTGTCGATGCATATAATACAAAACAAGTATCGTCTGCATACATGGCAGTTAGGATTTGTGGACAGGAGGGTAAACCGTGGGTGAATAGGGAATACAACAAAGGTGGAAGGACTGATCCTTGTGGAACTCCGGCATGTATGGAATATGGGCCCGCTACACCTTCGTTCACACAGGAATAAAATTTTCTGTTAGTTATATATGATTTAATAATGTTTATTAAGTATTCTGGAAAATTGAGCTTGATTAGTTTATATAGTAGTCCCTCGTGCCATACGGTATCAAAGGCTTTTTGGATGTCTATGGTGGCCATTACTGATTTATTATTCTTATAGAATTCTTCTCTAATATAATTAAAAACTCTTATAATTTGAGCAACAGTACTATGTGTACCTCTGAAACCGTATTGCTCTTGGGGTATAATGTGTTTATCAACAAATTGTTGTATTTTTATACGAATGATTTTGTCTATCACCTTTGCTATATTATTTAATATGGAGATAGGTCTGTAACTATCCACATAACAGGGTTGTTTATTAGCTTTGACAACGGGGATAACATTGGCAATCTTGAGTATATCTGGATAGATACAGTTTTTGATTCTGTAGTTTACAATGTGTGTAATTTGCACTATTGCTTTTTTCGGAAGGCTTTTTAGTAGAATGTTTGATATGCCATCCATCCCCAGCGCAGTCTTATTTTTAAGTGTAGCAATAGTGTC
The DNA here is from genome assembly GCA_963921935.1 of Galeruca laticollis. Lineage (NCBI taxonomy): Eukaryota > Metazoa > Arthropoda > Insecta > Coleoptera > Chrysomelidae > Galeruca > Galeruca laticollis. Next base: position 147,392,430 of record OY998179.1, on the reverse strand, counting down.
TAAAATTTCTGAAGTGGTGGCTAGATTGGTATTGCTTATTGTGTGTACATTGAGTAAGTAATCTGAAACTGTTTGTGTTATGTTGAGATGATGTGTATTTAGTGTGTTGTTTGTGAAGTTATCCTGGAAGTACTCTCCAAAAGCTTGTGTAATGTTGATTTTTTGAGTGAATGTTTTACCATTCGATACAATTTTTGTTACTTCTTCACGCTTGTTGACAGGGTGACACTATGTCAAACATACTACTTAAAACCCCGTCGTCTTAACGATGACGTCGGGACGCGTACGGAATCGGAAATTTCAAAAGGCATGTTTCTTTTTAACTTTGAACCATTGATAAAAAAATTATGAGGTTGAGAAAATAACCTTTTTACTCTCTTGTTCAGTAGTAAAGGAAGTATATATAGTAATCGCGAAAAATTTAGATTTTGAGATTTTAATGCATTTAATACATATGTGCGTATGGACGTATATATGTGTGTATGTAGCTTCGAGAACGGCTATACCTAGAAAGTTGAAATGAAAATAGAAGTCTTATAACACCAAGTTGTGCACCTACCTTTTTGGTTGCAATACTCCCAAGGGGGCGAAAACTGTAGGGGTTAAAAATTAAAAAAAATAGTATCACCGCCATTTCAGAAAATATCAAATTATGTCATTGTACTTTTTGAATGTTCTAATTATTATAAAACTTTTTTATGTGAAACTTTTTTTGATCCGACCGATTTTTTTTATCGGTGGTAAGGGGATATTCTATATCTCCGTTATTAGGAGAGGTATCCGAATGAAACAGACGGGGTTATTATGCTATTTAGAGTACTGCCCGCATCAGATATTTTTGAATGTATGAGACTGCGTTAGCCAGATGGCTGAAAATTGATAAAACGGCTTACGTATATTCCTATCCTTACTTTGGACGTATATCTACATTCACAAGAGTAGCAATTTTCGTGTTCTTAGGCAGTCCTATTGTATGCATAAAGGTAGACACCTGCTGAAATCTATTGTTCTAGTAGCACCTGATGGTTACATACTCGACATTCATGGACCATACCTACTTCTGTGATAGTAAACTAACGAGACTGCTATTTTCCGGAATAAAATTGAGAGAGACGTTAATAGAATGAAAAGGTATTTCCAGGAACATGATAGTGTAATAATCGATAGGGGATATCGAGGTGCTACATAAATACTTGCATAACTAGGGATTATGCACAAAATGCCAGCACTTTTGTTGCCTTACCCGCATCAACTAATCACCGAAGATGCGAATAATTCCCGTCTTATTACGAAATCGAGGTAGATAGTAGAAGGAAGGAATGGACACATAAAAAGAATTTTTAAGTTTCTAGATTAAAAATACAAAGCCAGCATCCTTCGCATCTAGGACTATTTTGTCGAAAAGCTGGATCCATTATTAATAAATATCGCCCAATTATTCATATGGAAGAAGCCGATGCACAACAACTGGGTCAAAGTTTATGTGATAAGGCGAGAGAACCAAATGTCGTTCAAGCGTAAGTTGAAATGGAGAATCTCAATACAAGAAATGATCAAATGTGGGTGAGTTTAGATGCCGAACACTTACAAAGATTTTCCAATTTGGACGCTCGACTTTATAAAAAGGGTCACAATTGGAATTTACCAAGAAAGGTTCGCACCATTGTATGTCCAAGACAAATTACAAAGAGACAATGACGAAGAATTTCAGTCTGAAATGATAAAGGAGTTGAACAGATTACCACAACCAGGACTTCTATCAGCTTTGGATTTCATATCTACCAACTAACACCATTGAGCTTAACAGTCAAATAGACGATGAAGAACAAACTAGTACCGACGGTTCTTTATGTACTTGCAAATCTGGTGCTAGAATTCTCGGTACCTGCGCACATGTTAATAGTATATTTTGGATTCTGGGGTACGCGCGCCATCAAGTCAATATTCGCAATCCCACAACACAGGTAATTGGATCCATACAAGACGCAGTTAATAGACCATAGCAGCAACATATTAACAATATTTAATTTACAACTTTATTTAAAATACAGTCACAAATAATTCTTATTCAACAAATATGCTTGTATTATTGTTATAATTATTAATTCATTGTTCTTAGTATTATTGTTATAATTAATTCAGTTTTCTTTGCATTATTGTTACAATTTCAGTATTTTTTGTCAGTAGTATGAATGTAAGTACCTCCAGCTTCGATCTTATCGCATTGATTTTGTTAATATATGTATATATGAATCAATTTATTAACGATCCTTTTGTAATAAATAGATTCATAGATATTCGTCAAAATAAAATACCTCTAAAGTTGAAGAAATTAATCATACTGACTAAAGTTTCAACGGTCTTGTTTTAATATTATTGAAGAACGCCGTGCATGCCATTACTCACAAAGATTGACAAACCTGTTGTCCATAGTATTCCTTTTCACAACTGATCAAACAAAAATATTGAGATATTGTCGAAGAAATGAATGACCCTGTATAAGTATTGTCAATACTTTTTATTCGTACTTGTTATATAATTATAACGATTATTCTTAACTCTTGAAAATATAATAGTCATATTGTTCTAGTATCTCAAAAACTAACCATTAGATCTTTTTCGGCTGATGGTGATTTTTATTCAGGACATCATAGACTACATCATACTAAATTTTCAACCGGTAGAAAATATGTTTAGTGGGAAATAAATTCACAGATATTTAGATATTTTTTACCTATCGTATCCCTGGACTTATCCCCACTGGATTATTTCCATGGGGTTACTTAAAACAGCATAACAGTAAAAGACAAAACAAGGAATCAGTGCATTAGACACATAACCAAAGTAACAGGCGTCAGGGAACAGGCAGCAGGACAAAAGTGGAAATTTGCAGAACATAATATCAGCCAAAAAGGCGACAGGTGGAATAAACAGGCGATTCACTGAACACCGCGGGTTTGTAAAAGAGGAAGAGAAGGACCACAACTTTATTTAAAGGAAAAATCGCTTATAAATACGAAAACGTGTGACTTAAAATCACAGCACTAAATAAACTGACAGTTCTTGTGAATATTTTAGAGAGGAGTTTGTCTTTTATTTCCATGGCTTATCGAAAGCAACCGATGCATTTTTAAATGGGGATATATGAATTATTCTGGTTTAGTATTTGAGTTAGGAAAAAGATACTAAGATGCGGTTTGCGCAGGCTTATTGGTTGGTCATTTTTCTATTTTATAGTCTAAAAAAGTCATATCATCGCATTTAAAGTTTTTGAGAAAATCCTATATTTTGGTTATAATATCGAATAACGCCCTTTATCGGCGGCCGTATAGGCCACAACTATCATGATCATAATAAACCTAAAAGCCCATGAAATGTTCTTTTCAATGATACCAAATTTATCCAAATCCATTGAGCCGTTTCGAAGTTACAGGCATTTATTTAACACAACATTCAAATACCCCCCACTACTGTATTTCGAAAGATACAGAGAAATTGGTTTCACAAAAAATGTTCGACTTTAAGTTAACATTAAAACGCAAATACTTTTTTGTTACATTCATTGGAGAAAATCGCGAGAAACGTAACTTTATGTACATCAAGATGGTTGAAACGCCCACTGGCAGCCATCTTGGATACTTGAAAATAATACTTTTAGAACAAATATAAGAGCGACTTGAAAATCTTATGTTAATGAAAGTTCTACTTTAAAGATGTTGGTTCAAAAATGGGCAAGTTTAAAGCAACGAAGGCTAAGAGTTATGACTAAATCATAATATCAATTCCTACTTTTTAGTTTTGTTAATAGTACATTAAGTACCAAGTGTCAATACGGTTACTTTAGTCACGAGTTTTACTAGGCACGAGTGAAGCGAAGCGGAACGACTTCCTTGTGAAACGAGTGACTAAAGACGTTTTTAACACGAGGTGCTTACTATACTTTTTCTTCGCCCGCGGGAAGGTAAACATTATATTATATTTGAATTATATTCATTACATGACGGACGATGACTGACAGCTGACTGATAAATCGAATGACGCAGAATAACAAAATTATCAAGGAGCATGAAATTCAACACACAAGAGATACACTTGACTTGACGTTTAAAAACCAAAAGATAAACGAGATGTGACTTTTCGCATTTTAAACACTAGTGCTTAAAGAGTCGTTTTGTGCATGTCAAACCCGTGTTCAAAGTGCGGTTTTAGTAGCGGAAGTAGAAAAAATGTTTTATACTGTTTACTTTTGTTTTAAAATTAATAAAAAATGTTTGTTATATCAAAATTGCCTATTAGTTTTTTTTTGAAATAGTTTTTACTCTAGGTATTCTAAGTTATAGGCAGTTGGCATTTTGGTGTCTGCTAAACACCCCCCACCCCCAAAATACCTTCGCGCGACGTCCCTGGTAGGGTAGCGACTCTCGTATCTCAATTAAATATTTCAGAAATTTTCTTATATCGTTCAAAATATTTTCAAACCACATCAGCATGTATCTATTAATTCTGATCAAATTTTCCTTGTAACAATTTTCGATATCGTTATTTGTTTTTTAACGACTGGTAGAAAAACTAAAAAATATCTTGGCTACCATTTAATTGGATTGAAATATGATTCCACGTATTCTAAATTAATTTAGTTCAGGAAACGTTTCTGCACATGCACTTCCGAATCCATGGGAATGTTATTGATTTGTCCATATAAATCTATTAATTGCATGAAATCTGAGACTCAATAGGATTATTGGGATCACATAGAAGTGTTATTCGATTAGATTTATAATATAAATACAGAGATTAAGAGCGCGGTTATTTGTCAGTTAGTTAGAAATCTCATGGAGTGCCACCAACATGGGGTTTTTCAACTGGACCATATCATCCAACGCCAGGTGAGTACCTAAATATAGTCTATAGTCTAGTAAAATAAAAATGAAATTATTCATCCCAAATCACGCTTAGAAAGTTGTAAAAGTGTACCGGAATCACGTGGTGAAACACGCCCTAGCGGCATAAAGCAACCAATAAACCAAACGATCCCCGCTTTTATGCGTCCAAGTCTCAAGCAGATAACTCATTTCATTTTTGTTTTGCTTCAACTCTGATTTTAAATTCAAGTGCACCAAAGTCCGTCCTTATTTCAATGGCAGCTTAACACCCTCATTGTAAATGTAAATCTGCGAAAAGTTGGTTTAAAGACGTTTAATGGTATAATTGTTCCAATGTCAGGGTGAATAGAGCTTTTTATACTATTGAATGAAAATACCGCCCAATGGCGTGTATATATCTTTTATAAATTCGAAAATTATAAATAATTTGTGTCGTTGAAAGTAAAGTTAGAATGTAAACAAAACTCGCAATATTTGTCTTATTTCTGTAAATAACGCTCATTTAGCCAGTCAATCTGAAAAAATTGTCTGCCCAGCAAGAAGCATGGGGAGGTATGAGCTAGAAATACGGAAGAATAAAAAAATGCGTTTTTAAGATACCTAAAAGTGCGTATATATTAGCAGCTGCGCGGTGAACGCGCGGCATCTACTCGTCTTAGTTGATACGCGATTTCAAGTTGCACGCGTTCCGCGCACAGACGGCGCGCCTCGATCCATCTGTCGAATTTCCAACGCTCCGCTTTGTAGGTTCGTTGTTGAAATTGAGACATTACTGTGAAAGCTTTGTTTTTTTCTGCGCGCTTTTATTTTATTCTTATGAAAATCGTTAAGTAATGGAGTGGTCAAATGAAAATTTCATTAATTTTTATTGTCGGATCCACGACACAAAGATCAATTAAAAAACAGAGATGTTCATCTACAGAAAGCTAGATCCTTACGTAGAATAACGATAGGAAGCTTCAACGGAAAATAACCGAAGTGTTGCACTATATTCCGGAGCGTGTTGAGCCTGGGATTGTGAACACATAAACATCCGGCTTGTCGTCGACCCCTCGGTGTGCGTTGAACCCGAGGCTAGAGGCTAAGCAAACCCTGTATATCGGACGAAGTCCTAAAACGTGTTGAGCTTAGGGCGGACGCCAACTACCCTAGGTCAAGCCCTGCAGCGTGTTGAGCGCAGAACCGAGGCCTTCCCGATTAGCCGAAATCCTGGAGCGCGTTGAGCCCGGGACGGAAGCAAACTCCCAACCTCCGAGATTACGCTGTGCGTTGAACGCGGGATCTCGACCCTGACACACCCCTTTGGTTATAGGAACCTATCGTCCCAGTGAGGAATCCGGCCAACAGAGTACAACAACGCCCGAGCAGGGTAAGCCGGAGCCGTGAGGGGTAGACAGTAACCGTGACAATCCAGACAACAGAGAAGAATCATCCGCGACTCGATCCGACGACCACCCTAGAGAGACTGCCAGCCTCCAGGACCAATAGATCGTGTATATAATTCTTGTACAGAGTATTAGATTTTAGTTGTAAATATTTATTTTGGTTTGAACACATCACACTGTTAAATAAATAAGTATATCTAATCATCCAGCCCTTTTTATGCTCTACCACCCTGACTAACCCTCACAAATGGCGCCCGAGCAGGTATCACAAATGTGAAATGTCACACCTGCTCGGGCGCCATTTGTCACGGTTAGTAAGAGTAGTAGAGCATGAAAAGGGCTAGATGGTTAGATATACTTCTTTATTTAACAGTGTGATGTGTTCAAACTAAAATAAATACTTACAACTAAAATCTAATACTCTGTACAAGAATTATATACACATTCTGGTCCTGGAGGCGGGCAGTCTCTCTAGGGTGGTCGTCGGATCGGGTCGCGGATGATTCTTCTCTGTTGTCCGGATTGTCACGGTTACTGTCTACCCCTCACGGCTCCAGTTTACCCTTCTCGGGCGTTGTTGTACTCTGTTGTCCGGATTCCTCACTGGGACAATAGGTTCCTATAACCAAAGGGGTGTGTCAGGGTCGAGATCCCGCGTTCAACGCGCAGCGTAATCTCGGAGGTTGGGAGTTTGCTTTAGTCACGTGCTCAACGCGGTCTGGGATTTCGGCTAATCGGGAAAGCCTCCGTCCTGCGCTCAACACGCTGCAGGGCTTGACCTAGGGTAGTTGGCGTCCGCCCTAAGCTCAACACGCTTTAGGACTTCGTTCGATATACAAGGTTTGCTTAGCGCCTAACCTCGGGTTCAACGCATACCGAGGGGTCGACGACAAGCCGGATGTTTATGTGTTCACAATCCCAGGCTCAACACGCTCCGGGATATAGTGCAACACTTCGGTTATTTTCCGTTGAAGCTTCCTATCGCTATTATACGTAAGGATAGAGCTTGCCTGGTATATCGCAGTTCGTCTGCTTTGGTAGTATCGGTTAAGTTATTAGCGGAACGGCGAAGGTGCTGCCCTCTCGGTGCTGGGTGCCCAACTCCGTCTAGTTTGGCTTGGGTAGTGTTCTGTTTTCTGATTATTTATTGGGGTTATCTCTTATTCAGACGACATTGTCGTTACACCCCTCCCAGGTCGTAAAAAATTTTGGGGCAAAATTTTGGTTCCGCGCCAGTGGTGGGGGACACTGTGGTGATCGGTTTTTTGCTTGGCTTCGTACTGTATGCTGATAATCTCTCCGTTGACTAGCCTGTATTGGTACCGTCTCCTTCCTGTCTTCGGATTATTTCTTATTTGCTCCGGCACGAGTTGGATTAGTGATTCTTCACCGGTAGGGAATGGTTTCTCCTTTGTACCAACTGGTTCCATTCTTGCTCGACTGATTTTCCTGGTGTTGGAGGTCGGTCCAGTTCTCTCTCTTGGATTTGCCATATGGCATCGTCGTACAGGTCGAGTACGTCTTCCATCTCTGCGGTTTGGTTTATTACCTTTACTGGAGGTTGGTAGTGGTCCTATGACGTCGGAGCTCACTATGTGCCATGGTTCTTGAGGGATCATGGTCGATTGCATTCGACCCGGTGTTTATAGTTGCGACGGCTTATATTTCTGGCAGCTTTGGCACTCTCTTACGAACTTAGCTGTGTCTCTGAACATTCCGGGCCAATAGTATTTCCTGGCTAGTCGTGCTATTGTTTTTGCTATTCCCAGGTGTCCTGATGTATGACTGCTGTGGTTTTCTTCTATTATTTTCTGTTGCTCGCTTGTGGGGATGCATAATTTCCACTGGTTTGACATTTCTGTCTCTTTTTAGTCATATTTATCCCAAAAGTGTCTGTATAATTTGTCGTCTATGAGTGTCTGTTCATTACAGATGTTTGGGGGCAATAGCAGCAGAGATGGGGATATCTGGTGATATATGTAAAAATATTACTTCTTTTCTTTCGACGCGTTAATTGCAAAAAAACAGTTAGAGTACAGGAAAAGTTAAGTTATATATTATAATATAATAATTTCGAGTTATACATAAAAAATATGTGCCCTTGTAAACAAAACGGACAACTCTTATATTTATTACACTAATTAATTTTTTACATCTATTTATTGCATCCGGAAGAAATGAGATTTATATCAGCAGATGGTTCGCCTACGAAATCCTCAAGTTTCTGCGTAGTTCTTCAATTGCGTAGATCTGCTCGTCGGACGAGACATGCTTGAACTGACTGCTTGATGCGCCTTTGAGAGTTTCCTATTGATCGTGGGAGGTTTGTTGAGACAACAAATGGAATGAGCATCGATCACGCGGAACACGCGCCGCTCGTTCGCCACGCGCTAATGTATTCGCACCTTTCTGGAAAATGATTTAAAAGAATTTAATACCTGGAATTGTAAGAATTTCTGATGTACAATCGTTTCCAGGTTGGGTAACTACTAGCGCTGTAGGTAGTGAAACAGTATATTCATTTTTTTTGTAGGTATTACATGAGCCACGCAATTTTGCCATACATCACTAAAATTTACCCGAAATATTTGCCTAATATGGTTAAGGCCAGCTGCGCTTAAATTTGGCGACTGATTATATTTACAGTTCCCCAAATAGGCCGGTGACACAAAATTTCCGGTCATCGGTACCAAGTCCGGCGACTCTTCAGGGGTCTAATTACGTAATGATGAAAAGGAAATGAATGGTCATAGCGCTGGTACCGGTGACCCAATCGCTTGGGCGTTAATCGAAAGTGTCGGATAAATTATGAGTGTCGAACGATTTGTAACACAAAAATTCTTGTATTTTCCGATTGTTGATGAAAAAATAAGTAGGCGGTAGCGTAATGCCATACTTCTACGGTGTGGCTTATCGACGAGAACATATAAATTAAAGAAAAAACAATTCAACCATTTGTACGAGGCTAATTTTTGCACAGCTAATCATCGTCGAGTAGCCATTCACGAAAATCACCATGCCATACTTTTCTGACGGTTCAAAATTCCATACCGCCGCAAAGGAATATTTTTTTTGCAAAACGATTTGTACCAGTATGGCATATGGATTTTTGGAAACTATAAGATACAATGTGATCGTTATTATATTTAACAATTAATTTTAATAAGCTGTGTGCACAATTTTGAGGTTAGAATCCAAAAAGAAAATTCTCTATATGTGTGTTTAATAATAAGCAGAGCGCTTTCGACTGTAACTCATCATCAGTACTTCTCTAGAAAAGTATGAAGAGTTATATTTTAAAATGTCAAACTATCACAGAACATACATACTTGTTCAGGGTCCAGCGAACTACAAACATCAATACCTATGGTTTTAAAAGAAACATTTAAAAATGATCATGCCACTGCCAACGTGATAACAAGTCACGACAAAAGCCTGTGTAAAGTTCCTGTCTAAGTCCACCTGGTTATTAAGACAATTATTATTATTACTTAGTTCAAACTTAATTTCGATATCCTCTAAGAAATCTAATAAAGTAAAATTTTTATGTGTAACAGGTTTTAAGAGAACGGAATTCAGATCTGGGTCAAAATTATGTTTATTAAATTTTAAATGGTGTCCGAAAGTGGACTTAACAGGACGTTTGAGATGCTCATTTATACGAGTTTTCAGAGCGCTACAAGTTCTGTCAATATATGTAGCGTCGCAATCACCACAGCTCCATTTGTATACTTCACTTTTTGTTAGTTTATCAATTTTATCCTTAGAGTTAACTAGTTCGTTACTCATTTTACTATACAAGGATGTATTGATATCTAGTTAGCCTAGACCAATTCCAAGCATAAACAAAATATTGCGTTACCATAGCAACGAACAATAACTTATTAGAAGTGTCAGTGTAAAGTTTGACGTCAAAAAAGTAAACCAGAGTTACGCAATAAATTAAAAGAAAAAAGATGTCCACCGAAATTGTGAAAATCGAAAAATTGGAGTATCGAACCATCATCAAGTACCTGTATTTAAGCGGGTTAAGAGGTAAGCAGATTTACGAAGATATGCTCAATACCCTTGGTGATTAATGTCCCCAAAAAATCGATGCAGTTCATAACATGATTTTATGAGACCGTCGAATTGGGCTAAAACGGATACCTGGAGTACTGAATATTTCATACGAACGCGTTCATCATATAGTTCACGTCAATTTGGACATGAGAAAGATTGCTGCAAAATGGATCCCCAAATGTTTGAATGTTGACCAAAAGCAAGGGTAGAAGCATCGCGTTCGATCTGTGCTCGATTTGAAAACAATGTAGACTTCTTAAACCGAATTGTTACTATGGATGAGACTTGGGTACATTTCTGCGATCCAGAAACAAAGCAACAATCGATAGAATGGCGACACTCTGGTTCTCCAAGACCTAAGAAGTTTCGTGTCCAAAAACCTGCTGGAAAAGTTCTGGCTTCAGTTTTTTGGGATTGCCATGGAGTAATCATGATTGATTTTTTGGATAAGGGTAGAACAATAACTAGAGATTACTATTCGACATTACTGACCACTCTACGGGAAAAATTAAAGAGAAAAGGCGCGGAACGCTATCCAATGGTGTTTTGTTTTTGCAGGCAACGACCCTGCTCACAAATCTGATGTTGCCATGCAAAAAATTCGTGATTTAGGGTTTGAATTACTAGAACACCCCCCTTATTCACCAGATTTGTCTCCGTCCGACTATCATCTCTTTCCCTCAACTGAAAAAAAGTTTGAAAGGTCGTAAATTTTCTTCCAACGAGGAGGTAATAAAAGCTGTAGAGGTCTGGTTTTGAGAGCAAGAAGAAATATTTTTTTTGAAAGGTCTAGAGACGTTGCAGGTTCGCTGTAATAAATATGTCCAATTAAGAGGAGAATATGTTGAGTAATAAAATATTTTGACATTGAAATTTTGTTTGGTTCTATAGTAGGCTAAGAATTTTTCAATATATCCTAGTAAGTTTTGACGGAAATGAAATATTGTAAAATATTTTGGAAGTTTTGTTGGCCAACATTTGATATAAAAAAGGGGCAGCCACAAAATGTGGTTCATTAGATAAAGTTGTGGTATAGGCTAGCTTTTTAAAGTTTTATATATCAGAGTATGGTTATATCCGTTGTTGACAACTATTTCTTTAATGATGTTTAGTTCATTTTTATAATTAAGATCTCTTTCTGTCGAGGAGTAGTTCTTTTCGCTGTGGTCGATAGGACGCTCATCTTCCCCAAGTCTCCCTTTGGATTAAATATGTCCCAAGTTCATAGGTTCTACATATTCTTAGGCTCTGGTAAATTAGATATGGCTCTAAATTTGTCATGATTGGGTGAATTTCCTAGAGAAGAAATGATGTGACCTAAGTACAGTATAGAACTCTGTAAGAATGACAATTGACAATGTCTTTTCTTCTTCTATTTTATCTTCTGCTGTCAGATGCCTCGTCTTTTTGGACTCTGTACCCTAAGGAAATATCTACACAAAATGGAAAAAACTAGTGAACTTATATGTAGGAAATGTGAAATAATCTAGAGGCCTATATCGAGGATACGTCGACTAATTGTTACATTTTTTCCCATTGTTCAGTAAATGGTAAAAAAAATTATGCTTTTTAGGCTAATTTCAGAATGAAATAGGGCTATTGTAGAGAGTAGCATGACGCGACTTCGGAAAAATTTTAATGCAGTTTTTCGTTTTGGTGTTATATATATATATATATATATATATATATATATATATATATATATATATATATATATATATATATATATGTGTATTTGTTATAACGGAATTTGTAAGCATGATAGAGGGCGTATTTTTTGACGGATCGAAACCAAACTCGCTACAAAATCGGTTAGGCAAAAATCTTGGACAAGTTCGTTAATGAGCCAAATCGGCCCCGTAAAAACAAAATGGCGGCATGTCAAAGTTGAAAAAAAGCGTATTTCCTTTGTTTTTCATTTGACGCAAAAGCGTTACGAAGCTTTTACATAGACCTTAACACGTTCTACAACTTTTGTATTTAACACTTTTCTCTAAATCGTACATTAAAACATTTATTTAAGAAAATTCACAAATTATAACGGAATTTGTAAGCACGATAGAGGGCGTATTTTTTGACGGATCGAAACCAAACTCGGTACAAAATCGGTTAGGCAAAAATCTTGGACGAGTTCGTTAATGAGCCAAATCGGCCCAGTAAAAACAAAATGGCGGCCTGTCAAAGTTGAAAAAAAATCGTATTTCCTTTGTTTTTCATTTGACGCAAAAAAGTTACTGAGCTTTTTTATAGACCTTAACACGTTCTACAACTTTTGTATTTAACATTTTTCTCTAAATCGTACATTAAAACATTTATTTAAGAAAATTCACAAATTTACCAAATTTTTATTTTATTTTTGATTTGATGCCAGAATGTTACTTTGGTTGTTTGTACATCTCAAAACATTCTATTACTTTTGTATCTAATTTTTTATTTTCGGTTTTATGCAAACATGTTACTGAAATAAGCCTGTCCAATTGGTCCTGTGCCATTGGGATTTTTTTATTTGTATAAAGGTAGCTCGCTAGCATACGGCTTGCCACTTCGCTCATATATGAGAGACACCAATATTTTCTCGGGGGTCACGACGCTTATTTTTGAGAGACACACATTGCTCGTTCTCTGGCCATGTATATCAAATATGTTACCCGCTGACGTGTATTTTAAATGGGACATCCCGAGTGTGGCCTCTGGTGAACATATTATAAGTCTTGGTTCGAACAAAATCGGAAGCTTAAGACTAACACAACAAATAATTTTGAAAAATGTATTTCACCAAATACTAACATAAACGCATTCTGACAGAGCCCAATTGTCAGAACTTAACTAAGAAATGTATTATAAAATGAATCTTTCAAGAGAAATAAGAAAAAAGGTGAAAGCATGAAATTAATGTTTCTCATTGAAACAGGTTGGACACTTTTGCGGCTGTCCTGGATACTTGTCGCGATAGTTGTAGGTTAATTTTGATTTGGATTTTGCAACTGAACGTCCTGATTCTTTTTGAATCTTTACGTAGCACAACGAACATCTGCCCCGACTCTGACGAGTAAATGGTGATATTTTTTTATCTTTTCCGGCAACTTTTCTTTTACGTTTTATCGATGTTTAGTAATTCTGCTGGTAAGATTTTGCAGAAATTACGGATTTACATTTTCTGTATAGTAACCCGTTTGCATAGGACCAAAACATTCATTACTGCTACCCCCAAAAGCAATTCTATTCCTAGCTTCCTATACCATTTCACACCATTTCGAAGTGTAGTGGCATAGGATGTCGTTTGGTCCGATAGGTCGATACCAGCTTTGCCCTTGTTATAAGCCAAAATTCCAAGTGGCTTGTCTTCTGCCTTTAAGTGATTTTCTTTTCAATTTTTATTGGGACTGTTTCATTTGGAGCGTCTGTGGGATCTTGGGAATTTTCAAAATCGGTCTGCATATCCGGAGAACATGACAAATCAATTGTAATTACTGATGATCGTACATTGGTCGTGTCAAACGTGTTAGTAACAGCTGGATCCTGGCCGTCGTCAGGTTGATGCGTTTCAAGAGACGGTTCATCTTCGCCAATGTTGGGATGGGGATGAACTGGTACCATAATTGGTGCATGCTTCGTTGACAGTAGCTGGGCGTCCCGCGAGTCTTTCCATTTCAAAACCAGTATTTCATTGTCGTCTTCGTGGAACATTATCTCTACCCTTTTTAGCTTTGCTTGCAGAACATCTTTCGGAATATTCTTCTTATTAGCTCTAAGCATTCCAACCACATGTGTTAGCTTTTCAAGCATTGTTCTAGCTAATTCATAACTTGTGTAGAAATTATCTATGTAGAGAGTTCGTCCTTGATAAAGAAGCTTCTTGCATAACCTCAAACACGCATTTGTTGCTAGTCCCACTTCGCGTTGTTCTGTTACTGACTTTCCAGAGTATACTTTAAGTGCCCATATGTAACCATCGATTGAACTGATTTTGAACAATTCTATACCATACTTATGGCCTTTGTTGGGAATAAATTGTCTAAAAATAAAGGCACCCCTCCATGGAATCAAAGTTTCGTCTGTTACAATATATTTGCCCGAGTAAAATAGAGACTGAAATTTGGTTTGAAGGATATCCATAAGAGGTTTAATATTTCTGAGGCGACCATTTTCTTCAATTGTCTCGTTATTATTGAAGTGCAGAAGACTCAACAGCAACTAATATCTGCTACGTGACATAGTTCCTCCCGGAATTTCTAGTCGCTAAATACCCTTGATCGTCCAATAATCAGGTAATAAACTAAGTCTAACCAGTCCCATCCACAGTGTCTATCCCAAGAATTTTTTTATTTCTTCTGGATTAGTTGATTTTAATTTTTTATGCGAGAATATCTTTTTGCATCCTTTGATGTTATGGTTTGTTCGGCGAATCTGTTAGTTTCAGTAACAATTAGGCTTAGGACCTCATCATCGACGAGATGAAAAAATGCCTGGAGAGGAGTCATGTCAGGAGATAAATCTTATTGGAATCCAATAGGACCCGTGAACTGAAAATTCATGTGCCGTCCAACATATTCAGACCAATTGGAGGAAGTTGAAATTTCCTCACCTTCTTCATTTTGTCCGGCCTCTTCGATATGAGCCTCTTCCATAATTAAATCTTATATAACTTTTTAATATCTCGGTCTTCATAGCTACCCCCTTCATCAGATGACTCCACTCGATATTTTGAAACTGCGGTGTCAATGGAAAAATCTGGATCTTTGATAGAGTCATCGGAATCAAAATCGAACTGATCATCGCTCTCGTTATCAATAACGATATCAGCTGCTGCTTCCTTCAACTCGGCCTGTGTCAAGGCTCGACGACGTTCAGACATTGTTTCTGATCTAGCCCGTCCAATTTTCAATCCTCAAACCTGCAACAAAAGAAAAAACTGAAAAGACTCCGTGGATCATATTTCAGAGACATGGCCACTAGTTAAAATGTCGGGCATTTTTTGCTACAGGGCTATGTCGCTCATATAAGAGAGACACAAAGAAAAACCAGAAGAATAACTAAAAGTGACAAAAACAAAACACAAAAGTAACAGAAAATTGTTTATTATTGCCAATACATACAAAATAATGCAAAAAGCGGTTTGGTCTATAGAACTGTTTTACTGATTAGAACGTGTGGCGCAATGTATTAAGGGTGACTTTGCCAAGAGTTGGATGTGTTATCTTCTTTAGAATGTGTAGTATATTATTTTTTCTCCTAAAATTACTGATTTGCAAAATTATTCGCTACAAAAAGAAATTTATCTGATAAAAAAAGCTTCTGTTTTTACTGCCGAGGAATTAACTAAAAACTCGCATGTTTAATATCCGAAACCTAGAAACGAATGTAGAATTAAAGTGTATCTGGGGAATTTTTATGTAAAATTTGGATAGAGTACTTTTCGCTGGTGTCGATTCGCCGACAGATACGTTTCGCCCGGGAATTTTTCGCCGGTAACGTTTCGCCAGCAGTGCATTTATGAAATAACTCATTTCCACACAAGTATTTAATTTGAAATTATCTTAGAAAATATATTATGTACAAAAGTGTTATAAAAAACTGTATTTTAGATCTTTTCAAAATTGGGAGCTAACCCTCGCAAAAAATCTAAAATATTTCTGTTACTAAAATCTTCTACAATTGTGAGAATCTGTCGGTCTGTCCTAATATAAACGTCTTTTTTTATTGGGTTCATTTCCAGCAACTAACTTTTCGTAAAAAATGTCCCTATTTTTTTTAATCGTCTTCAGTTCTGAAACGAATTTCCAATTGTGGGGTGCTGCAAGCCCAGTTGTGCTTGAATTCTTCTGTTAGTTTTCTAAAAAATACATCTTTTATTATTTTTATTAATTTTGGTTACATTATTTGACCTCCATTGCATTCAAAACCTGGTTATGCAAATTCCAAGTTTCTGGTGGAAAATTTGGAATACGTCTACCATTTCCCCTCCTATTGCGAACTCCCAAATAATTTGTTTCAAACCAGTTTGTAACAGGCAATAACGCTTCTTCCAGATTATCATAGAGTAAGTCGAATGAATCACTTAGATTTGGAACAGGCACAAAAGCCAATGCAGTGATCATTCTAGCTTGTATCGCAAAATCTCCATTATTTCGATATTCTCTAAAATAAAATATATAATAAAAAAGGTAATTTTGTTTTTGTTTTTGTAAAGTTACTACAAACCTTATTAAGCGTTCTTGTCCAATAACTTTTTTCAAATTTTTCACAAGGTGGAAAAAGCATCCATCAATAGACATTCTTGGAAAGCATTTTGTATTGCAAGCTCAAAATCGACTGACATTCTTGATGGATTTAATAAATGCTCTAACTCGATCAGCATTTATAGCATTTTTTCATAAGTTCTCTGTCTTTTATCTGGTAAAAGTATATACACGCAAGGATGAATGCTTCCATACTTTTCACCCATTATAACAAACACCTGGGCAAATAACGTCGATGCAACGCTAAAGGTGCCATCAACATACCACCTAGATGATGTTTTTAAAATGTCAATTCCTCGGCGTCTCCCAAATATTAATAAGCGTGATAATTCTGGGTAATTGTCTGCTAGTAAAAAACGCTCTGTTATGTTGCCACCTCTTTATATTCTTGAGGAATTTATAGTTCTTCCAATGAATTAGGTGCAACGGGGGCATGATTGATTACCTTCCGTGCTCTTTTTATTTGCATCTTTAAACTTCGATCAGATGGGCAAATTCCGGTTGCAGAAAGTGTTTGTTGACAGTTATTTATGATCACAGTAGCAGTTCCTTGGATTTCAACTGCTCTCTTTTTAAGGGATGTAACCATTTGGGATACCTAAATTTACAAAATAAAGAGGAATTAAATTATCTAGTTTAGACTTCATGATAAACCACTAATTTAAAAATGAAAGGATTTTACTAGTAAGTAATAAATTAAAACATATTATATTTACCTCTACTTTGGCGGCTGAAGCATTATGTACGTGATGTCCAACTTTTTTAATTATTTCATCATTTAATGATAAGTGCACTCTCGCTTTACATTGTATATCTCTTCGTCGGCAACGAAAATATTGTTTTCCACCGTTTGCACTCAAAGAATTAAAAATATACATAAAACCGTCTTCGCTAAAAATTCGGCCACTTGTTTTAGTCTCCATGACTGGCACTGCACTAAATTTGATGCAAAAGGAACCTAACATAATTTTAGAAAGATTCTGCAAGTTTTGATGCACTTAATGGGTGGTGGTAGTAACATTTTTCAAAAGCAGGTACTGGATAGACTTAGTAGGCATGACTTAACATTATATGACCTCTAATACCATTTGTTGGATATCCCCATTTGTTTATTGGTTAATCCGACAACCCTTCAAAGTACAATACAGCTTTAATCTGATTTTGGGTTTGCAATTCGTTCTACCTAGTATGATTACTGGGACAAAGACATTAACGTTGTTATACAAGCTTAATTATATCTATTTGTAGTCTATTTCTTAATGTCTGACAGCACAGTAGCCTCATTAAATATTCAAATAGAAAATTATCTCTTATAGAGTGGTCCTAAGAATTTTACAAGTAAATACTAAAATTCTAATGCAAAACAAGTAGGTGTCTATATTGGTTATCTGTACATACCTGTTCCAGCTCAAAATACAATATGGTAATAAAATTGAACAATGCCAGCAAAAGGATAAACAGTGCGGCAGTGGCGGAGATTACGATATTAGTTCATTTTGCTTATTTAATTAGATTCGGTCAACATTACAGTTGAAATAAAATTCATTCGTTTAGGCCTATTAACAAGTTACATTTTCATTTTTATTAAATTAAATTAATTACCGAAAATATAGTTTAATTCTCATAATTCAAATTTATTGACAATGAATTAATGTATATTAAGTAAAGTAAACATACCATTTATAGGAAATATAAAATTCAATCTATAGTATCATCCTCTTCGCTGGCCATACAAGAATCATCCGAAGACTTTGTTCTATGAGGTTATCTAAAACCCACATTTACTCTTCCTCTTTAATTACATGATTCACAGCATCTCTCCAGTTCTCTTCAGTTGTTGTTGTCAATGAGTACTTCATGAGTTTACGAACATCTTTCATTTTAAATGTTTCATTATGTCTAGCTACATAACCTTTCATTTGGGCCCATATTTACTCTATCGCATTTAATTCACAATGGTAGGGCGGCAAACGAAGCACTGTTATCCCACGATTCTTGGCTATTTCATCAATAACAAACTTTTTAAATTGTAGCTTGTGATCTGAAGCAAACTTTAAAAGTTCTTTTTTCAACATATCATCTTCAAATGGTATATCTTTTACGATTAACCAGTTTCTAATATCAGCTTTTCTCCAAGAGGTAGATGGAAGATTTTCTGTTAATCGCGAATGATAAGTGGCATTGTCCATAACGATTACAGCATTATTTGGAATTAATTCGACCATTTGTGTAAAATACATCTGCAGTCATTTCTTCATGATAGTCTTTGGTTGATGTTGACTCAAAATCCAGTAAACCACCTTCAACGAACCCTTGATTGCATCCAATATGTGTTATTATTAGTCGGCGACCTTTACCGATAGGAGTTTTCAGTCCAGTAGATAAACCTTCTATGAAAGCTTGACGACTGGTTTGAATACTTTTGTCCTGCCATATCTCATCTAGATAATAGATTTGTCTTCCCTCCTGTCTGTATTTTCGGATATCTCGTAAATACTGGCGTCTCCAACATATTATTTCTTCGTTGTCGATTAGCACTGATTTGCGACTTTGCTTCTCCCAAGTAACATTTCATTTGTGTAATATTTTCCACAAAGTTTTTCGCCCTATGTCAGGCAAATTCTCGTCCTCCTTCACCATTCTTAGAATTCTGTCAAGGGTTGGGATCTCTTTTTTAAAATATAATTGATGTAGTTTTCGTCTTATTGTATTTTGCATATGTTCATCAAGGTCAAATGGTTTTCTTCCAGTTGACTTTTTAGGTGGAGATATATTTCCATTTTTCCTCTCTCTCTCTTAGAAGCCTGTAAATAGTAGATTCACTAACTCCTGTCATATTGGAACATGTCGAAACTATATTTCTAACAGTAGCAGCCGGCATTTGATGTACAACAGCATCATGCACATTCAACACTACAGTCTTCGTTTGTAAGCTAAGCACGCTCTTACACTTTACTAGTGTAAAACTTGAAGATATTTTTCACAACGCAGTTAACACTTATGGAACATAAGCGACTCTAAGCAAAACAAATTATACACATTTGGGCGAGATCAAGTTTCACCGTATACGTTTTGACAGTTCGATTTCTCGAAAACTGTTCGTATGACAAGTATGAAATTTGGCAGATATAAACAGTCGAAACTGATGCTTATATTTATTATCAAAGAATCTCCGTTGTTCCTGTCATTTCGGGTCACGTGACCCTAACATATTTTTTTTAAATGGGACAACCAGTATAATATTACAATTTTGGATATCATTCAAAAACAAATTCAAAGATACCACACTTGTCATTATTATATTGTGCAGTAATGATAATAGGGGCAATTAAATGAACATCTGTATAAATTATTTTATTAAAAAATGTAACATAGGGAGTTAAAAAGTACAAGCGATTAAAAAATTAAAGAAAATGTGCAAATTGATGACCATGTACATTGACACAATGTTCAAACCTTGTTAAAAGATTTCCTTTAAGTGCTGCTGTAATAATTTATTTCGGGTGTTACGGTCCGGCATGCCTGTTTTATGTTATTCTTTAAATCATTTAATCAATCGGGGGTGTGACCTTTTAAGTACCTCCAGAGAAAGAAATCTTCTTCTCCTTCTACTTCTTGGAGATCTGTCGATCTGTTACTTCTGAAGCTGCCAGATAAAGAAATCTAAGGATGTAATATCCGGAGAATGGGGTGGCCACATAATTGTACCATTTCGACCAATACATTTTTCAGGAAATGTGTTATCAATATATTCTATGACTGACCAAAAAAAGTGAGGAGATGCTCCATCTTGCTGCCACCACATTGTCTGCCTTTCATGTAAGGGAATATCTTCAAGTAATTCTGCAAGAGTATTTTGAAGAAATTATAAATACTCGTATTTTAGCCCCGTTAATGTTCCTTCATGAAAATAGGGACCGATCAACCGACCGTTAAATAAACCACACCAACCGTTAAATAAACCACACCAAACATTGATTTCCCATATTGTTTGAAAATTGGTTTCGCTCATCCACTTTGGATTCTCCTGCGAAAATAATGACAATTATGACAATTAACAATACCATTGTTATGAAATCTACTTTCCTCACTCCATAATATTTTTTCTAAAACATAAGGGTCATCGTTACTTTCAACTAACATTTCAGCAATAAAATGTATTCTCTTTTCAGAATCTGCAGGAACCAAACCTTGTATTAAATGTATTTTATAAGGATTGTGTTTGTAATTTTTTTAATACTCTTTGTATTGAACTTCTACTTATTTGTAATTATTGTTCAAGAAATCGGATCGAGGTGTGTGGATTTACCTGAAGATAAGACAAAATCATTTATCACATCGTCATCTGTCTGAGCGGTCTTTTGTCGAGGAACTTGATTTTTAATGGTTGGAAAAGCTTTCGTTCGATATAGGCCAAAGTATTTTTGCTTGGAGTTATTCTACGAGGGAAACGATTTCTGTACAAACCTTGAGTATGAGTTTTGTTCATTCCACATTCTCCATAAATAAGTAGCATGTCAACATATTTATCGCAAATAAAAATTGAAGTCATTATTTACTTATTATTACAGTGTCTTCACAAGATTATGACTAATAATTAATGACAGTTGTTGAATAAACTTCAGCTATTAATAATGAATGACATCCTACATTGTTGCTACTATAGTTATTTGTTTCATAGCCACTTAAATTTTTGATTGCTTTCATAAATTTAGTGAAACTGAATAGCCCTTATTATCATTACTACACGATACAATGATGATAAGTGTGGTATCGTTGAATTTGTTTTTGAATGATATATCCAAAATTGTAATATTATACCGGTTGTCCCATTTGAAAAAATTATGTTGGGGTTACGTGACCCGAAATGACATGAACAACGGAGATCATTTTATAATAAATATAAGCATCAGTTTCGACTGTTAATATATGCCAAATTTCATACTTCGCATATGAACAGTTTTCGAGAAATCGAACTGTCAAAACGTCGTGGGACACCCTGTATACCTGCAAAATTTTTAAGTAGTCATTGGGACAATCCCTAGTAGGACCCTATTGTAATGTTTCTTGAAAATGTTATTATCCACATTTCGAAAATCAGAAAGTAATTATCTGGAGAATGAATTGATAAATGGTTTGTTAATATGTCTCCCAAGAATTGACCTGCTTCAAATTCTCAAGATAATTAATGAAATATTCAGTCAGAATAGTTGCGTTACAAGATTATTTCAAAAATAATTTATTGTTTTAATTGTATGTACTCTACAAATGTATGAAGGTCAGTTAGTTGTTTTAACTAACCGAATTTACATTTATATTACCTTTATATATCAGATCGGGTATAAAACTAAATAGTAAATAAATTCCTTAGATGAACTGGGACGCTTATGGTTTACTACCTGACTAGCATCTGTGACCTTTTCGCGTGCTGTCAGACAATAAGAAACACACTATATCCACTTTAACTCTGCTTGATGGCTTTTTTTCTTCTGTTATTTCTTTCTGTTGTCTAAATTTGTGGGCACAATATCTGTGGAAGATATAACTAAAGGAACCCGGCGAATCGTGCTACCGGCTAAACATTCCCGGCAAATCATTACAGGCGAAACGTTACTGGCAAAACGTTGCCGGCGAAACGTACCGTTTCCCTAAAATTTTATTTCGACTTCATTATTCACAATAGTAATTGTGCTCAAATATTTACCTCAATTCTTCAATAATAACAAGAGGGGAATAGGTATTAGTAGTATTATATAAAGTGATTCTGTCTGTATGTCGTCGTCGTCGTTGTCGTCGGCCACTTTTCCTTACATGTCTTGTTAGCAAGATACAGCCTCCGGAGTGCAATAAGTCACCAATTTTATGATGGAATATTGTAAAGGACATATCACAGATGAACCCTATTGATTTTGAGCTCACCTGAGCCGGTACAACCGGTGCTATGGTACTTGAAGTACGACATTTTGTCATTTTTTGAGAAATTTCAGTTTGTTAGCACGATACAGCCGCCGGAGTTCAAAGAGTCACCAATTTTATAATTGAATACTATTCAGGACATCCCACTGATGAACCCTATTGATTTGGAGCTCACCAGATCCAATACAACAGGGGCTACAGTACTTTAAGTACGATATTTTTGTCATTTTTGGAGAAGTTTCAGTTTGTTAGCACGATACAGACTCCGGAGTATATACAAGTGACCAATTTTATGATTGGATATTATTCATTATTCAGAGCGCCTAAAAGATGAACCCTATTGATATTCAGCTTACTAAAGCCAGTACAACGGGTGCTATGGTACTTGAAGTACCAAATTTTTGTGATTTTTGGAGAATTTTCAGTTTTTTAGAACGATACACCCTCCAGAGAGTATACGATTGATCAATTTTATGATATACTGAATTTTAGGTTATTTTTGGAGAAATTTCGGTTTGTTCGCACGATGTATCCCCCGAAGTGTATGCAAGTAACAATTTTATGATAGAATATTGTTCAAGGCCACTGTTTTATTAACCCTTTTTTGCACTTGGGATAATAAATGGAATGAAAAGTTTGTATTGATGAATGTTTTGCTCGAAGGACCTTTTGTTTTATTCACTATATGATTTGTAGGATTATGATGGATGAAGAAATTAAACAATTATTTCACTTTCATGTTACTATATTGTATGACGTTATAAAGTGTTCTTTTGCATGAACAACTAAGAATTTCACTGGATTATACGCGTTTTGCACTTTGATTATTTATCACATAATCTGCTGGAGTAATGATTGATTAATGATTAATTACACATATGGTTTACCGGTACCAACGCCGGGTGCTCTTATAACATGAGTACCATTATGTACGACGGTTGACTAATGAAGAGAGAGAACGAATGATGAATGAGAAGTGTATGAATGCCGGCTGGGAAGTGTATGCATGCCGACTGGGAAGTGTATGAATGCCGACTGGGAAGTGTATGAATGACGACTGGGAAGTGACTAAAATTGAGGGTTTATGCATATTTATAGGTCGGTTAAAGTGGTTGCGAAGAAGGAGAAAAATATTAGGATTTGACCAATGGGATAAAAGATATCGAAACGCAACGGTCAGATACAGCGAGTGAAGCTTTGCAGTTGTTTGTGGCCTGAAAAGGTTTGTTAGATATAGATAAAGGAGTTGGAAGAGGGTTTTTATGAAGCGATAAGTTGTCGGGTACTTTGAATTATTAGTTGGAATTTCAAGACGATATTTATCTGTATTTCTTATGTGGTAGTAAAGAAATATTAAATGTTGAGAAGAGTGATATATTTCGTTATATGGTTTGGGCAGAATATGTGAATTGTGTTATACAGGGGAAGTTGAAAATTAAAATCACAGGAGAATTTTGTAACTAAAACAAATTCGAACAGCCACAGATGCGGAAAAGTTAGTTTTAATCTTTCAAACCGTTAATTTTTGTTTGACATTGTCAACATTAACCCAGTTTGACAAATAATGATAAATAAACAACACTCCACATTTCATTTTTAAATTGCCTGAATTATTTAATTGAGTGGAATCATATGTAACTTGATATACCCTTTCAGAATAGTAATAAAAATTGGATTTTGATTAAAAAAAATTATCGATGACATCATATCTCAAAGGAACACGCTGTGAAAAATTTCCTTATATCAAATAGATCGCAATTTAAAATACTAATCGACTTGCATATTTCCAACAAAAAAATGTATTCTCTTTTATTAATTTTGTAGGTATTTCTCCACATTTTCATAACTTGCTCTTTAATAAATCCGTGTTTACAGTATAACACTATCAATGAATTTTCGTCTTACATTTTGAGAAGTGTAACGCCTTTAAATTATAATTATTTTATACCTCAGACCAAGGAGTTGTGCTGCCAGTGGAAGGACAGACTTTAGTGCAAATAATTCAAAGTAAATTATTAGGATATATTATAAGAATTGGATCAGTAGTTGCTGGATGGAATTAAAAATTTCGTTTTGTTAGGGTTATGGACACACTCGATGGAAGCATAGTCCAACATTTAGGCTGGAATGTCCCACGTGATGAACTTCCTTATATTCCAGAGCACTGGCTAACTTTTCCAGACGTTGACAAAAGTCTCCATTTTATGCTCGGAGTGGTGTACTTCTTCTTCTTTGTTGCTTCTATGGTAGGAAATGGACTGGTGCTGTGGATTTTTTGCTCGTAAGTATTTTTGCAGTAGCGGCATGATTCAATCGGGATTTTTAAGATTTAGAAAGTTAATTCAGAAGAATTTGACATATTTTTGAAGATTTTAAGCCTAAATAATGTATAAAACAACACGTTTAGGAAAGTGGACTTCAACTAAACGGATATATACAAAATGGAAAGTTTAACTGGAACAATTTCTGTAACATAATAAATAAAGGTTTGTCGCAACATTCCTGTCATTGTCAATATTCATTTTCTATGGGGCATAATACAAATAGCCTTATTTATCACTTTAATTATCTTGGGTTGCAGCAACCCGAACTCTTTTTTTATGAGAGGGTAGGGTAATGTTTCTTAATAATGTTTGTGAGATGTGAATACAAACTCACTTGTTGTGAATAATAATTTTATTTAGGCTTACGCTGATTACAATATACGGTGTTACAAAAAATATGACATGTTTTTTGACAGTTTCTCATAGACTTCTCGAAAGTGAGTTTTCTACAAAAAAAGTGCCATGTTGCGCGATTGGGCACATTATCAGGGAAAGTCCACGTACTTAACATACCGCCCACCTTGAAACTGTTGAATAGTTTCAATAAACAAATGAACAAATAAGTAAATTAACAGGTATTCTAAAATTAAAAATGAACAATAGTAATTTAAAGAAAGTTCTGCAATAATAGAAGTGTACATATTTCACTTTTCAATGGGAAGTGGACAGATTTTAGCTATGGAGCGTTTGAATGTGCCGTTTGCGGTTTTCAATGTAACAACTCTTACAACTCCGCCACTACCGGAATGCTGCCGAAACTCTAACAATATGGCAAAAAGATCTCTTTGAATAACCGGACCAACCATCAATATGCCATTTAGAGATTGGTTAGTAGATGTTTTGTGGCTACCGTCAAAGACACATCTTATTTTTGTAGTAGTACTTTCTTCTCTAAAAACGGCGTGATGAGGTAAGTAATGCGTTAGTTTTTTGTCGTCTTTTTCAGGCACCATCTCCATATGATCCAGGTCAATGTATTCCTGCATAAAGTTACAGTATTCAGTTTTTAAGTATGGTAGTTTAAAGAATTTTCTTTCCATTGATGTCAATCGGTGAAGTGCAGAGTCTCGTGATTTACCAAGTACATTTGAGTTTTCCTTAAATGGTAATGATACCTGCCACCGGGCTCTCTTGTATGAGTAGATATGAAATGCTCTTCGCATGTTTTTTCTTCTTTAGAATATGCGGGAGAAAGTGTGCTTGGTAGGCATTCTTCTATGGCCCAGAAAGCTTCCATCTGATTACGTAGTTCAATGTTTGAAAAATAACATTGTGATTGATTTGATTTACGTTGAGTAATTACGCCAGATAAAATCCATCCATGTTGGGTTTCTTGTAAAATGGGAGATCGAGCGTTAAATTTTATTTGATTAGGGCATAAAAGATCCCAAAAGATAGAAGCACCGATTAGCAAATCAACAGGGCCTGGTTTGTAAAATGTCTGATCAGCCAGCTGGATATTGTTAGGAACTTTTAAATGAGATATGTTAATGAAGTTCGACGGAAGAGTGTCAGCAATTTTGTGCAAAATGAAAAAAGATTGGGCGGACCGATAAGAAGTACGCTTGGACTGAATAACTGCATTTGTTTTAGATAAAGTATTGGTTTTAACTTGATTTATGCCAGATATGGAATGTTCAGAAACTTCAATTGGTAGCTGCAGCTTATCGCTCAGCTTCTGAGAGATAAAATTCATTTGTGAACATGAATCAAGGAGCGCGCGAGCTTCGTGAGGTTTGCCTTCTTTATCCAATATATATATATATATATATATATATATATATATATAGATATATATATATATATATATATATATATATATATAAAATAGCAGTTGACCAAAGTACTTGATCAATATTTTCGACTACATTCTCAAGTACTGCAGAAAAGGCACTTTTTTGTGTAATCTCTGGAATATTCAATATTCGGTGAAATCCCGAAGATGTGGCAACGCTAGTTTTTGTAGACATGGCTTGAAGTGATTCACATTGATATATGTAATGAAAATTTTTGCAAATAGGGTATGTATAATTTGGATTTTTATTTGTGTCTGTGTTTAGGAATGAATGATTTTTTTGTATGTTTGTGTATCACTCCGTTCGTATGAATGTTTAGACGGGCTTTTCAATTGGTATGATGAATTATTTATAGTTTCGTAATCATCCAAGAATTGAATTCGTTCATTTGAAAATGTTTTTAAATCTTCAACAGATGGCATATCTAATTTTTTTGTGAGTTTTTTCCACTCCTTTTGAGTAGATTCTGGTAGTTTTTTCAAAGTAATGAAATTAAGTAATGGACCCCAATCTTGTGTCGAGACTTGAAGTGCTTCTAGAGCTCGTAAATTTTTATTCAAGGTGTCGAGAATCCCCTTTAGACGATTACACGATTCTTTATTGATAATTTCAAATCGTTGCTTTAATAAATACCAAGCAATTTTGAAGTTTTCGTTTGTTACCTCTAGGGATGCAATTACCTCAGCGGTTTCGCTCAGATCTGCACAAATAATAGTGTTTCTCAATGTCTGGTAAATCACTTTTGTCTATTAGCGCATCGAATATATCTCGAAAAGAAACCCATTTATCATAATCTCCGTAAAAATTTGGTAATTCTATTTGAGGTAATTTAATATCTTGTTTAGTGTTGGGTTTATTTTCGGAAATGTCTGCAAATGAAGATTCAGCGTTGCGGTGGTGAGATGACTAAAATATGCGTTTTCAAATTGAATTCTCACATCATGATGTTACCATATACCATATATCATATACCAATTTTATACGTCAATGCTTGATACACTTTTAATTCACCTTTATTGTAACATCCGCAGCTCGATAGGACCAAAAATCATGTAATGTTTCTTAATAATGTTTGTGAGATGTGAATACAAACTCACTTGTTGTGAATAATAATTTTATTTAGGTTTACGCTGATTACAATATACGGTGTTTCAAAAAATATGACATGTTTTTTGACAGTTTCTCATAGAGTTCTCGAAAGTGAGTTTTCTACAAAAAAAGTGCCATGTTGCGCGATTGGGCACGTTATCCGGGAAAGTCCACGGTATAAATGCAGTTTACGGGCTTTTCTTGTATTACTAAAATTTTCAGTTTATTGGGTAGATTATGTTTGTAGAAGCATAAAAATAGAAAAAAATCTTGGCGGTCTCGTATTTTAATGAAAATATTCACTTTTAAAAGGTTCACTTTTGGAAGTTATACAACAATGGCAATAACAAAAAATTTATTTCTAACTGTCATAAAAGTGTCACACTATTGTCATTATTATTTGTTGCCGTTGGTATTGCGTGTCTGTTTATTTTTGTTGCGCTTCTATGTTCAATATTTTCTTGGTTTCCGACAAAAATGAATTTTATTAATCTAGACGATATTTATATCTGACGAAATAATAATGATTATATCGCAAGCGCAGCGTTTGGGTTTAATACCCGCAAATAATGAAATTAAGTGTCCAGTGAATTTTTGGGACAGTCATTTCAAAATGACACCACGGTCAGATTCCATAGATGGTTTTCGTTGGAAATGTAATGGACATATAAAAAAAATCAGAAGAAACGTATAATTCGTAATAAAAGGTAAATATATATAAACTTCAGTTTTGAATATATGTAAATTTCGCACATAGCTTTCCTCATAGTGAAAGTAATATGCGTCCATCCTTCCCCTTGAAAAATATCCTATACTGTGTAACGCGCATATCAGATTATTCAAGACGAAAAAGGGTGAATCCAATGATTATATTCCCTTATTCTTCTTAAATAACTTAATATCCAATACTTTGTAACACACATTAAGTTATTCAAGAAGGGGAAGGAAATTTAATCATTGGATTCATCCTTTACCTTCTTGAATAACCTGATGTGCGCAATAGTTTGTAACGCACTTTAAGTTATTCAAGATGGGAAAGGGTGAATCCAATGATTATATTCCCTTCCCCTTCTTGAATTACTTAATATCCAATACTTTGTAACGCAAATTAGTTACCAAAATATACATTGTTTAGAAATAAGCTACTCCCTTAAATTTTTTAGGGCATCTTTATATTACAGGAGTTTTTTTATGAATCCCACTTGCCCATTTGGAAAATGTTGAGATTTATTCATCTGTGGGTCAATAAAGACCAGCTATTGCGAATGCAATATACGTTAGTGGATTGGGCCAATTTTTGCAGAGAACCAGTCTTTGACGCATTTATAACCAAGGCAACGAAAATTGGAGGACCTGGTCAAATGTGAAAGAGTTGCATACCCCTTATTTACTTAAAAAATTAGAAAAAACGCCGATTAGTCGTAAAATTATTTTTTATTTGGGGGAGGGGGTTGTTCTTTTTTATGTTTATACACGCTACTTAATTACGATATGAAAAAAATATAAAAAAAGCCGATTTTCAAGAAAAAAATTATTGGAGGGGGGAAATTTTGATGAGACCGCCAAGTTTTTTTCCCATCTCTATGTTCAGGAGGCTTATTTAGTTACGAAAAACAAATAAAAATCGAAAAAAGGCAAATGCCCGTGAACTGCATTTATTCCATTTGTTGGTTTAAAAATGAAATAAACAAATATTTACTGAAACTACTTTAATGCAACAAACGTTTAAAGTACCCTCCAGACCTTTTTGCTGAAATTACTCTTATCGATAATAAAACGTATTCCTAACATTTTAAGTTTGCACCAACTGAGCTAATACCGTTTTTGTAGTGTACAATCTCAGTAACGCAGCAAATTTGATGTCAATTATAAACAATTATTATATTCACTAATCAGCGGGTCAACTGGATTTGTATCGTACATGTACGGTTTGCCTGTTAGTTGGTACACAGACCTTTTGTAATTACTTTAATGTACCGTAGAACCCCATAACTTTGAACGATGACATAATTTTGAACAAAAAGTGAGAAAAACATAATATTCCTAACATCGTGCCTTAATAATCTAAAAACAAGGACAAACTGTATGCGACCCGTTTAGTCGTCTACAAACGAGCATATTAGCACCACTTTCATGACGTTACTATATATACCATCGATTTTAAAAAAATTGAACAACATAGAATAAAAACCCGCGAAACGTGAAGTGTGGAAAATTTACTGTAAATTCCTGTTATATAGACTTTTTGCAGACTTATAATTGTGTATTTCCAGTTTATTAAGACCATCTTAACTCGTAAGTATATGGACAATGTTGAATTCTAGCGTATAATATTGTTACGGCAGATATTACTAGCTAACCTCAAAATATCGTAAATCTCTCATAACATTGAACAAGCGTTCAAAGTTATGGCTACATTTTTTAAGCATCAATAATAATGATTTTACTAATTGCAGAAAAGGCCAAGGCACCCCTTGAAGCTGCACTGGATATGATAAGACAAAAGAAAATTTCTCTAAGCAAAGCCAGGAAAGAATTTCGTTTTCCAAAAGGTGTACTTTATCAAATAAATTAAATAACCGCCTTACTGGAAAAGTTGGAAAACCGTTTGTTCTTCCTGTAGAAGTGGAAAATATTATTGTCCATCACATTCTAGTTGTGAGCGAATGCGGTTTCCTAAAAACCGTTTTTTCGTGTTGTTTTTGATGAAAAACGTAAAAATAACTTTTTTTGGGGTAAACCAATACTTTTCTCGCATATTAGATAGGTTGGGCGAAAAAGTAAAAATATTGTGTATTTGTAATTGAAAAAGCTTTAAAATAAAAAATAGTTGTTGCTGCAACCTTCCAGATTATTAAAAAGATAAACAATAGTATATTATACACCAAGGTGGTGAAGACTGTTATTATTGACCGAGCATCAAGACTATTTCGCGAGGGGCTTTGCCCCGAGCGGAATAAGGTGCGAGGCCTAGAAATGTCTTCACGACCGTGGTGTATATACAATTTTTTCCACTACTAGCCAAATTTAAGACAACAAATAAAAATAGAAAATTTTCTTGTAACAATCGAATAGCACAGGAATGCAAATTCGCTTTTCTACTAATAAAACATAAATCAAGTAGTCGGATGCAGATTGACATTTCCACTAGTAAAGCTTATTTTCAAATAACGGATGCGTTCAGGAAACGTAACTTATAACTCAACTCGTTGAGTGAGCGCTCACTAGAAACCAATGGTTGACATGTGAAAGTATAAAGCTTCATATGCAATGCAATTACAATATTAGTGCTTAGAAAAGTTAAACTCGGAACGTCATCGAAATCTTGCATTCACATTAGCTGATTTATGGCCGCGCCCTCTTTGTATTATGGGCTAGAACAATTTGTCAATGTAGAAATGTCAAAGCCATCAAATCAGAGAAAGAAGAAGTGGAGAAAATTAATAATAAATTATGGAGGTTAGAAAGTACTTTCTACCCTCCATATAATAAATATAACTTAAAACCTCGCAAAATGAGATAACTTTTGCGCATCCTCATAATTATAATTAGTACATTAATTAAAAGCTTGGACCTTGCAAACTGCTACGTAAAGTGTTAAGTATAATTGCTAATATGTTCAATTATAAATGATGAACTACATGGACAGCTTACGGGGTCTACGGCTAAATGTACTAATTGTAATTGTTAATTATATATTAGATGATGGTAATATAATTGATATAAACAGAAATATGATGATGCAATAGAAGATTTGCAGGAACCATTAACAACGTGCGAAGACGTGGTATTCGTGATAAAAACAGGAATTATTATGAAGAAATAATTTCAGCGTATAATGTTATGTTGTATTTTATTTATGTTTTTATTGCACTAATATAAAAACATCACAATCTACAAAGTGTTGTACTCCCTGAGTACGCACTTGAAAACTGCTTACAAAAATGGAGTCCGCTCACCAAACATTTTGAATTTCGCTCACTGATCAAAGTACGTTCATAGAACATTCACCCAACGTTTATGCAACAGTTGTGTTTTCTGAACGCACCCAACGTTTGTAATTATGACCAGGTTGTAGTTACGAGATGTCATCAGTCATTATTGATTGAGCGCGAATTTTAAACTAATGGCATTGTTATTCAAATAATTTTATCGTGTTAGGTAATTTCAAAGAGCAAATACGTTAAAGACCATCTCCTAGGTATACAAAATTATGTTGCACACGTTTTTGTTAAACTACTATCCTTGGATTCTCAAAACATTTGAATTTATCCATTACTGACCTAGGTTAACAATAGAAATAATTATTAACCACTAATAGAGAAATTCAACTTCTCAGTTGGCTAGAAGATGCAGTCAACTTCATAGCTAGTAGTGGAAAAACTCCTTTGTCTTATGCCCCGTAGAAAATAAAAATTTACGTATTTCAAGACTTTTGCGACAAACCTTTATTTAGTTGGGTTATGTGTTTAGTAAAATTTAGTAAAAGTGCTTATATTACAAGTTTTTTTTCCATTTTAGTTTCAATTATATTGTAGGGCGATCCATTATAAATAACTCAATCTTTATCATCATCAACCAGAAGATGCATTTAAAAAAAGTTTTGAAAATGTCTCATGGATAAGTTCATATTTATGATTATTTTCATTTCAGAGCGAAATCTCTTCGTACAGCATCAAATATGTTTGTAGTAAACCTCGCATTCTGTGATTTTGTAATGATGTTAAAATCGCCAATATTTCTTTACAACGCATTTCACCACGGATATGCTTTGGGCCATCTAGGTTGTCAAATTTTCGGAACAATGGGTGCCATGTCTGGAATAGGAGCGGCTATGACAAACGCTTGCATTGCTTATGACAGATATACGACAATTACGCGACCTTTCGATGGCAAAATTTCTAAAATAAAGGCTTTCATTATGATTGTTATCGTTTGGATTTATGCATTACCGTGGACAATATTTCCGTTGATGGAGATATGGGGGAGATTTGTACCAGGTAAGAAGGTTGTATTTTTATATTCTAGCCGACAAAAACATTTTCTTCTGTGAAATAAAGCTGAATAGCACACTATAGTCTGTTTGAAATAGACAGAGAGTATTAAAACCTAATTTAACATGCAAAACCCTTACCGGGCGGGCTGCTAAAACTCCAGAATTTTAAAACTATTTACATTATAATTCACATCTTTATTCTTTCATATGCATACCTAGCCCTGTACAACGAGGGTATACTATAGAAATCCCATCTTCGGGTCGCTTATAATTGCAGGCATAGCCGTACCTTTATGTAGGGATGTCAGTTGGTATGATATTAAGCGGAAAACGCGAATACGATAAAGACTAGCCATATAATACAATACCAATTAATAACAAACCTTCATTAAAGAGTCAATTATAATAATATTATAAGAATCAATTATTTTTATATTCTGATTTACTAGAAATATAGAGCTAATTTACAACACGGGGTTATTAATATGATTCGAACACGAAATATTAGTTATCGGAAAATGAAAAATTTGATGGGTGTTCATCAGTTCCGAACTTTATAACTATTGGCTCTATGGTTTGTTCCATTAAATTTTCTAGTTTCCACATTTGCTACTCTTCTTTGATTACATGTTGTTTGCGTTTTCGCCATCTCCCTGCATTAAATTGTTACAGAGCTTGTTCAAAATGTACACAGATATCTTCCAATTTATATGTGGTATTTTTCCTTGCCACCAATCCTTTTACCTGAGTCCATAATAACTCTACAGGGTTTAGCTCGCAAAGTCGAAGTATTATAATATTATTAGACATAGAGATTGATATACAAAATATGGGCAATTTGGAAAAAGCGAAAAGCTCCGATTAAGGTAGAATTAACATATACTCTTGCGAAAATTAACATTTTAATGAGCTGCAAAAAGCTCAAAGGGAGTAACATATGAATAGTGCCTGATTTGACTAAGATTCAGCAGGTGAGAAATAAAATACTCAAGAATTATCTGAAAACATTAAGAGACACAACCCAAGATCGCTGCTATATAAAGGGCGAAAAACTCTATAGATACAATATAGCATACACAGTTGAAGATATTATTGGATTTGAAGACGATCGGGCAGCTGTTGAAATAAAACAAACGCACAGCGAGCCGGAAATTCCCATAAAAAATTATTTTGATAATTTTGAAATAGCTGAAAATACAACAGACTTATATGAAAATATAATAAAACAGACTGAAGAAAAAAAGGAGGTACGAAAGAACGTAGGAGCTGAACTGAGGTAAAACTAAAAACTAACCTCAGTTAGAGAGAGAAAGCCTTCATCAAGAAATAGAAATAAATAATTTCTGGATCCATTTATGGCAAACTATGAAAATGAGGAAATTTTAGGAAAACTCATATATGATACAAAATTTTAACCAAAGCTATTTTACTCATGAACATCCAAATTTAAAAATCTTACATCTGAATATCAGAAGTGTTGCAAAAAATTACTATGAGTATCTGATATTTCTTAATCAGTTTTCTGAGCAATATGAAATAATAATTTTAACGGAAACATTCACTATCTTCGATAAGGATGTATACACTATTTCAGGTTACAGCTATGTCTACAGTCAAGGAACATGGGATCTTAGTATTTATTAAATGTAATATAAAATATAATTAATTATCATATTGTTCGAGTTGTTCAGACTACTGCCATTGAGTTACATATTATTGTTAACAAAATTAAATTAGTCTTTACAGCTATTTACGACCACCCAGTGCAGATAAAAATAACTTCAATACAGAGCTTTATGATTTTATCTTCAGTTAAGGAAACAAAATAAATTCCATATTGTCATTGGAGATATGAATATCGATCTACTGGAAAACAATAATGATACTGATGATTATAAAAATGTATTTAACTCATTTAATGTCATTCATTATATAAATCAAATCACAAGACCTAGTAGTAAAACATGTATAGACCACATATTTGTTAAAAATAATTACATTCTAAATCAATCAATCTACAACTATGAGTCAATCTGTACCGACAAGATTTAGCAAAATAAGTATATAAAATATATTAACTATCAAAATCTAAGAAATTCTCTGAAAGATGAACAGTGAACCGCTGTTTATGACTCGGAAAATGTCGATTTGATTATGAAGAACTTTATAGAAAACCTAACTAAATATATCCAGTTACACACAAATACTATCAAAGTAAATACTAAAAAAACTAAAAAGTCATTGATTACCCCAGAAATACTAAATGTAATAATTAAAAAAAATAAAATGTATAGAGAACTAAAGGTACATCCTGAAAATGTGGTACTGAAACAAAATTATAGGTGCTTCAAGAACACACTTAGACAGAAAAAATTAATAAATATAAAAAAGAATATGCGAATAGAATCATAGAGAATAGTCAAATTCTTCCAGCGGAAGATGGAATGCAGTTGATAGTATATGTCCAAATCGAAAACCTAACGCAGCAATAGAGACATTAGAGGTGAGTAATGAACTCATAACATCAAAGAATGAAATTGTAAATATATTTAATTAATTATTATAGCCACTTAGGTAAAAATTATGCATGTAAAATAAAGATGTGAAAAATGTTTCAGAAAATATAAATAATACTGTGTTTCTCAATCCAGTATCTGAAACAGAAGCTATAAATATCATAAATAACTTAAAACCAAATAAATCCCCAGGATGGGATAATATCAGAACAGAAACTCTAAAAGAAATAAATATAGAAATTGCAAAGCCTTTAACTAATATTTTCAATAAATGTTTCCAGAAAGGTAAATTCCCAAATTGTTTAAAAATTGGTATCATTAAACCACTACATAAACACGGTAACAAACAAAAAGTCGAAAATTACCGCCCTATCTCATTATTGTCGGTGTTTTAGAAAATACTGGGAAAACTATAGATTGTATGAATTTCTTGAAAAGTTTCACGTACTCTCTAGTAACCAGTTCGGTTTTAGAGAAGGGCGCTCTACTGAGGATGCCATATTGCAGCTGACATCGCAATTATATAAGGCGTTAGATAAAAAAGTCCCGCTTATATGCATATTTGTGGATTTATCAAAAGTCTTCGATATTGTTTGTCATAAACGTTTATTAGAGAAACTGAAATGTTACAGTATAAGAGGTCAAGCTTATTTTTTATTTATCACAGCGAAAACAAATAGTAAGTATAGACGGAGTTTCAAGTTGTTCCAGGACGGTAACCTGTGGTGTTCCACAGGGAACAATCCTGGGACCTTTATTATTCACGATTTATACAAATATTTTATTGCATTCCCAAACATCAGGAAAAATAGTCAGTTTTGCAGATGATATGGCCATAATATATGAGGGTGAAAGCTGGAAAGACCTGAAAGTATTAGAAGAACAGGATTTAAGACAAATATGCAACTAGTTTAAATATAACAAATTGACTCTAAACTGCTAAAAAACAAATTACTTACCGTTCACATCCTATTCCAATCACCTTCCTGATCTAGGACCATTAATAATTGATGACCAAACACACATTTTTGAAAAAGATCGAATCAAATACTTAGGAATCGTAATAGATAGACGTTTAACGTGAGACTTACAAGTAAACAATGTCAAGAATAAATTGAGAGATCTGCTGACTAAATTCAGATTCTTGGCTAATTTCTTGACGTTGAAAAACCTTAAAATTTTGTATTTCTCGTTGGTGCTATCTCTGTTGCAATATGGTATCCTACGTTGGGGAGGTGTAACAGAAAGAAATTTACAGGGTCTTAATGTATTACAAAAGTGGATGCAACGGCCACCTCGTCGGAGAGCTACTCAGGCGTGGGTTATATACTAGTAGAGACCCAAGGAGTAGGTCTTACCGGTTCTCGGCTAATCCTACTTATTTTTACGTAACGAGACGGAAAGATAAGTGGGCGCCACTCTGAGTCCTACTAGTCTATAAGTCAGCAACGCAAGAAGTTGGAAGGTTATATAAAAAAAATATAAACAACGTTATTTACAATTTACAAGTAGTTTTATTGAATAACAGATGAAAATTTATTTACAAGTGGTTTTATTGAAAAACAGATGAAAATTGAAAATTTATTTACAAGTGGTTTTATTGATAAAAAAATTATATTTAGACTGAAAAATTTAAGATAAAAATGTTATCAAATTTGACAATTTAATTTATGAATTTAGAAAAACAAACTAGAACTGAAAGTAAATTGAAATACAAATAAAAAAATTAGATTCTGAAGGGAACTAAAGTTTATCCAAGAATTAAATATTTTACAAAGTTATAATTTACATTGGTACAAACTATTAAGTTGATATTATATGAACATTCGTTGGAAATAATCTATAGTTGTCAAAGATTATGGTCATTAGTACTTTCCTTGGTTTTTCTTTCCAATGAAGATCTGGATGACGTAAAAACGAATCTGGAACCAATCATCTGGCTGTGCCACGTTCAGTCCATTCGGTTCTGCATAGAGCCGTGGTCCCAGCAGGTAGAATTCATCCACGGGAAAATGTTTCTGTCGCTACGAAGGCTTAGGCCAGTAAGATGACTTTAGGCCGGTACGGAAAAGTTTAGGCCGGTAAGGAAAGGTGCTAGAAAATACACTTGAATCAGATATAGTTCTTGAATTCAGTAAAATGCGGGATATCTGGAGATTGAAATTGCCGTAGGTACAAGTAACATATGTACAAAATTATGAAATAATATCAAACAACGTGGTTCATATATCCTGTATTTTACAATATTTTAAGAAAATTCATTCATTTCATAAATAAAAAGCACCATAAAAATCATAAGAAAAGTTACTAATTTATTTAACTTTATTATAATGGCTTTTCAACGTAGAATTCCATTGGTATAAAAAAATATAAAAAAACCAGAACACGTGGTTCATGTTTCCTTTATCAATATTTTAATAGAGATTTTAGATATAAAAGCATAATAAAAAATCGTAAGAAAAGTTACGAATTCACTTAATTTTGTTTCAATGCCTTTCAACGTAGAATTCCATTGGTATAAAAAAATATAAAAAAAAACCAGAACACGTGGTTCATGTTTCCTGTATCAATGTTTTAATAGAGATTTTAGAAATAAAAGCATAATTAAAATCATAAGAAAAGTTACGAATTCACTTAATTTTATTTCAATGGTTTTCAACGTAGAATTCCAATGGTACAAAAAATGTATGAAGAACCAGAACAAAATATATATAACAAAAACAAAACGAAATCGACATAATATCTCTAGTACTGAATGTCTTAAAGAAAAATTAATTTGAAAGTATTAAGTACCATGTGATAAAGGATTAGCGGAGAAATCTTATACATTTTAAGCGAAAACTTACCATTTCTATGAAATGCACTTCAATACGATAAGATGTCGAACTTGACAATAACTAGATGAATAAAGGGCCGAATGTCCACGCGCATTGGTTTAAATATCCAAATGAAACGAACTCTTCCGAAAACTTAAAACTCGGCAAGCATCGACCAGAAGTATTATTCGATGTTACGAGGGGTAAACGAAATTTACGTTACTCTTTCATCGACGAGAAATATTATGAGTGGTGAACGAAATTCACGTTACATGGATACAGAGAATCATTTATAAAGAAGATATAAGGTTTTCTAGTGACAAACTTTTTTCACAAAATAAAATATTTGATAGTAGACAAATTTTCTGTGCAAAGATGTTCACAAATATAGATAGAAATAAAATAAAAGTACAACCAGTCCAACATTGTCACAACACGAGAGCAAAAGAAAACTTCAATATTCAAATATATGAGAAAAAAATCGGTCAACGCTCATTGGAATTTCTGTCAGCAAAAATTTATCAACGACGTATTATTGTCGTTGAAATTTATATTATTTTACCTCTCAACTTGAGAAACATTAATAATCATAGAACATTTAAACGCACTGTAAAGGAATGGATGTACAATACTGACAGAAAAATATTCAATAATCTAGTTGACCTTACATTTTGAATTTGATGTTGGGAATCTAATTGATTCTGTTACTTTGAATGATAAAGTAAATATTTCCCGATTATGTCAATTTAACCTATTGTGAATACTTTACCGATCTAATTGAGATAATTAAATTCCCAATAATTATGTACGTTGAAATTATGGGTGGGTGTTTATTTATCGTTGTAATGAGGTATGTCAATTTTATATTGTATGGCGTTTTATAAGTGTATTTTTAATTATGTGAAAATATCACGAACATGCGTCTATGGCGCTTTAGTGATTTTATGTTAATTCATGTCTTTTTAACAATAATTACTTTTTAAATTATTTATTATATTGTATTATATTCCTTGAATAAACATTATTTTTTTGTTTATTGATGCCTCATATTACCTAGTTAAAGCACGCCTCGGCGTGT
This sequence comes from Galeruca laticollis, assembly GCA_963921935.1. Lineage (NCBI taxonomy): Eukaryota > Metazoa > Arthropoda > Insecta > Coleoptera > Chrysomelidae > Galeruca > Galeruca laticollis. Next base: position 147,353,330 of record OY998179.1, on the reverse strand, counting down.
TTAAATCGAACTTTCAAACACGCGCGTTTTTTAAAGTCCCTTTGGTAACAACAACAACTCGAGAAACGTAAGTATCAATGACAACTTTTTTTATTAGTTTTTAAATTGTATATTTTCATTGTGAACCAATGTCTTATTTGGTTTTTTCTGCAAAATTTATTTATATATTCATATATACATTGTATCCTTTTAAATATAAATAAGTACACTTTTTGATTATTGATCTGACAGCAGTACCTCGTGACGTCAAATAAAAATAAATACTATTCAGGATGGACTTTCACAAAACTTGGCTGGACATCGAGGGCGGAATTTTATGAAATGAAACTTGGCTCGGCATCGAGGACGGACTTCCATTTTTTTGTAGTAATAATATAATAATATTTTATTATTTCAAAGTGCACCAATGAAAAAAATAGCGTAAAGTATTCGTGGATAACTGGACTTTCAAACACTTGCTCTATTTCGAGCACTCCGGCTGCGCCGTCGTGCTCGAAAAATCGCGCGTGTTTGAAAGACCTCTTTATCCACTTATATACTTTAATATACTAATTATTTTTATTCCGTTTTTTTGCCATTTCTTTAATAGTATATCTTAGGAAACGATGTTTATGTATATTCACAATCGCCGGCAGCTCTTTTTTTAACATATCCTCTGTAAATGTAATTTCTTTATCTAAACGCTACTGAATGGTTTCCGTTTTTTTTCTAAGCGTTGGTAGGCAATTTCTCACATCTCCTTGAATGATAACGAGCGTTGTCCAAAACAATTACCGAGTTGGGCGGAATTAGAGTTATCATTTGTGAAAAATAGTCCTCAAAAACATCAGCATATCTTCGTGATAGTTTCCGGTATGAATTGACTCAAATGCTAACAAACCATCTTTCAAAACCCCATCTGTACTTCCAGTATGCGTAATTATCAATCGTTTTCCTTTTCCACAAAGTGTTTTTATTCCTACAGATAAACCATCAAAAAACGCTTGACGAGAAGAGGTTGTATTTTTATCATGCCATATTTTTCCGACGGTTTAACTTTCGTGTAGCCATGTCTCGTCCAAATAGTAGATTTTTTATTTTCATTGCGAAAATCCCTTATTGATTGCCTATAATTCCGTCTTCAACATACAATTCCATCTTTGTCGATTAAAAGCGACTTTCTGTTTACTTTTTCCCATTTAAAATTTATCTCTCACAGAATATTTCACAATTTAACTCTTCCAATTTCAGAAATATCTTATCTCAATTCACATAAAATTTTATCAAAGGTCGGAATTTCATTATTAAAGTAGAATGATTGTACTTTCTTTCTTATAAGTGGAATTGTATGCGAGTACAAGTAATAATTCATTTGTAAATGTGTTAGGTGGCATGAAAGTAAATGTAAGGTAGTGATCACGAGTGTAAGTATGATGAGAGTTTTGTCTAACTCTTTTGAGATTGTTTTTATGATTATAGACATTTGTCTTAAGGGGGGCCCGGCTCTTTTGCGGGCAAGAATGAGTTTTTTAAAATGTTTCAATGAACGTAAAGGAGAGTTATTTCTGTTCTCGTCAAGAAGAGGGAGGGTAAGATATGTATATAATGTTTTTGTCAAGTCGTTTTAAATCCAAAGTGTCGTCAATGTAATTTTGTAAGTAGCATATGAGTAAGGGGATGACGTTTTCTTCTAAACGTCACCCAAGTGGTTATATTCTTCAACCAAGTATCTTTTTAATCCAAGTGTCCAAGTGTCTTTTAAAACCTTTATCCAGGTAGTCACAATAAAGTATTTTTTTTGTAATAATACCTTTGTCCAGGTATTCACACATTCACATTCAATAACACCTTTATCCATGTATTCACATTGATAACACCTTTATCCAGGTATTCACAATAAAGTATTTTTTTTTCAATAACACCTTTATCCAGGTATTCACATTAAAGTATTTTTTTTTCCAATACCTTTGTCCAGGTATTCACATTAAAGTAATTTTTCATGTCAAAGTGTCAAAGTTTTTCATAAAGTTTTATGTTTTTCTTAGTGTCAAGTATACATGTTCAAGGGTTAATCATTATCCTCTTCTTGAGAATGATAGGTTTAGTTTTATTGACGAGAAAGAGTTTAAGTAGTGAATGAGTGCTATCATGCACTAAAAGAGCGTTGAGTAAGAAAGTGAATTGTTTATTCGAGTGTAAGTGTTGGTTTGAGAATGATTTATGAGTAATAATGTTTTAATTTGAGAGTAAGTTTTGATTTATAAGTGTTTTGTGATTTAAGAATGTATTTGAGGGTAAGTTTTTATTAAAAGTGATTTGGTCACACCGGAAGAATGAGTGTAATGAGTAAGAGAGGGGTTATTCGTTAGGTATTATGAATGAGTCTTGTCCAGAACAGTACGTTTTTTGACGATGATATTCTGGAGATTATTGCATTGGTTGTGAATGATTAGGGTTTATGTCCAAAGGTCTCAATGATGTGTTTTATTTGTGGGTGTGAGGGAAGTGAAGTAAAGTGTGATGTCTTTTTCGACATATGGAGCAAGATTTTACCGAAATACAATTAAGGGTTGTGTGTTTAGAACCTAAACACCTGAAGCACAATTTGTTTGCTTTAATGTATTTATTTCGATCAGGGACAGGAAGTCGTCCGAATTGGGAACATTCATAAATTTTATGGCCTGTTTCCTTGCAAAATGAGCATGTTGGAGATGGGTAGGGGGGACTATGATATGCACTAGACGATGATTGACTAAGTTGACCATTGTTATAAGGTTGGTTTCGTTCGGGATGCGAATGTTGGTTTGCAAGTGGTCACATTAGAAGACTGGTTACGATGATGGGATGTATCAGGTTTGGGATATTGGGTTAACAAGTTTTCTATGACCGTACATTTTTTCTCCAAAAATTCAAAAAAGTATCACTAGCAATTAAATTTTGATCAGTCTCTTTTTCTTCAAGAGATCTTTTTGTATTATAATCTAATTTTGTTTTTATTATGTGAACGACTAGTGCATGAAATAACTCTTTCTTATTGATATTTAGATTTAACAATGACTTTACGATAGATCTAGCTTCGGACGTGAATGTTCTTAATTGTTGAGCAGTACATTTTGAGATGTTGTTACAGGCTGTCAAACGGTTAAAATGGGCAGTAACAATCTGCCGTGTATTATTGTATTTAGAGTTCAGTAAATCCAACACTACATCAAAATTAGTTTCATTTACCGGTAATAGAGAAATTAAATTGAGCGCGTTAACTTTCAAGTATGATTTCAAATAGTAGAATTTTTCAGTTTTGGATGTAAACGGGGTGTTGTTTACTATTAGTGCATTAAAAAGATCTATAAAGGCAGTGTATTTAGTGCTATCTCCTGAGAAAATCGGTATTTATATGGAAGGTAATCTAATGTGAGTTTCACTCTGAGAATGTACAGTTAATTGATTAGTTTGATTGAATTTAGAGTTCAATTTTTCGAAAGCTTTTTGTAGTTTGCAGTGTAATGAGTAATATTTTTCATCAATCTGGCTTCTATCGTCAAATTCTAATTCAGTATCTACGGCTATGGTTTCAATTTGGTCTTGAATCACAGAGTATTTCTCTAAATTGTCTATTCGGAATTTGAAAGCATACTTATCTGACTCGTCCAAATTGTTATGAAACCAGTTATGAATACGAGTAATTGCTGCCTTACAACTAGCACGTGTTTTAAAGAATCCATTTTATCAATTATATCAATTATTTGACATAAATATTTGACATAAAATTCAAATCAATGTGTCATGTTAGGTATTTAAGTAATATTTTATGATGTAACTGATTGTTTTCCAAAATTGATATGAGATAATGTTATTAAATGTCCAAACTAAATTTGAAATTATAAAATGTAATAAAAATGTAACAAATTTTATCCGTCATATGTACCTTATTTGTCTTATTCGTTTTCACTGCTAATCTGCTGTCTGTGTCGAAGAATTTCAATTTCCTCTTGGATTTGAACTGCCAACACTGCTCTCAATTCAGGACCATATTCTATGAACTTATTTTGTCCTTCTATGAACTTTATTTGTTTCGATCCGGCTACAGAAGAGCCATATTCTAATTAACCTTTTTTCACTTGGGTTATCAGATGGAACGGTAAGTTTTTTATTGTTAAATGTTTTTCTCGAAGGACCGTATATTGTATTCACTGTTGTAGGATGTTTGATTAAATGTTTTCTCGAAGAAATTAAACACATTTCACTTTCATGTTGCTATATTGCAGGAATTTATAACTTTTTCTTTTGCGTAGACAATTAAGAAATTCACTTGATCATACGCGTTACATTTTGATTATTTAGCACATAATCTGCTGGAGTAATGAATCTTTAATGATTAATTACACATGTTTTTTACCAGGACCAAATGCCGGGTGCTCTTATAACATGAGTACCATTATGTACGACAGTTAAATATGATGAGACAAATGTAATGTAGCTGACATATTTATATTTATATTTATATTTATATTTATATTTATATTTATATTTATATTTATATTTATATTTATATTTATATTTATATTTATATTTATATTTATATTTATATTTATATTTATATTTATATTTATATTTATATTTATATTTATATTTATATTTATATTTATATTTATATTTATATTTATATTTATATTTATATTTATATTTATATTTATATTTATATTTATATTTATATTTATATTTATATTTATATTTATATTTATATTTATATTTATATTTATATTTATATTTATATTTATATTTATATTTATATTTATATTTATATTTATATTTATATTTATATTTATATTTATATTTATATTTATATTTATATTTATATTTATATTTATATTTATATTTATATTTATATTTATATTTATATTTATATTTATATTTATATTTATATTTATATTTATATTTATATTTATATTTATATTTATATTTATATTTATATTTATATTTATATTTATATTTATATTTATATTTATATTTATATTTATATTTATATTTATATTTATATTTATATTTATATTTATATTTATATTTATATTTATATTTATATTTATATTTATATTTATATTTATATTTATATTTATATTTATATTTATATTTATATTTATATTTATATTTATATTTATATTTATATTTATATTTATATTTATATTTATATTTATATTTATATTTATATTTATATTTATATTTATATTTATATTTATATTTATATTTATATTTATATTTATATTTATATTTATATTTATATTTATATTTATATTTATATTTATATTTATATTTATATTTATATTTATATTTATATTTATATTTATATTTATATTTATATTTATATTTATATTTATATTTATATTTATATTTATATTTATATTTATATTTATATTTATATTTATATTTATATTTATATTTATATCTATATCTATATCTATATCTATATCTATATCTATATTTATATTTATATTTATATTTATATTTATATTTATATTTATATTTATATTTATATTTATATTTATATTTATATTTATATTTATATTTATATTTATATTTATATTTATATTTATATTTATATTTATATTTATATTTATATTTATATTTATATTTATATTTATATTTATATTTATATTTATATTTATATTTATATTTATATTTATATTTATATTTATATTTATATTTATATTTATATTTATATTTATATTTATATTTATATTTATATTTATATTTATATTTATATTTATATTTATATTTATATTTATATTTATATTTATATTTATATTTATATTTATATTTATATTTATATTTATATTTATATTTATATTTATATTTATATTTATATTTATATTTATATTTATATTTATATTTATATTTATATTTATATTTATATTTATATTTATATTTATATTTATATTTATATTTATATTTATATTTATATTTATATTTATATTTATATTTATATTTATATTTATATTTATATTTATATTTATATTTATATTTATATTTATATTTATATTTATATTTATATTTATATATCGGTTAACGTGGTTACGAGGAAGGAGAAAAATAATAGAATTTGAAACGTAACGGTCAGATACAGCAAGTGAAAATTTGCAGTTAGGATGATTTTTGTTGCCTGAAAAGGTTATATGTCTTGAGCAGAATATTTGAATTGTGTTATACAGGGGAAGTAGAATATAAAAATCACAGAAAAATTTGGTAATTAAATCAAATTCGAACAAGTATTTATTTTCATTTGACGTTACGAGGTACTGCTGTCAGATCAATTTTCAAAAAGTTTCTTTATTTATATTCACAAGGATGCAATGTATATATGAATATATAAATAAATTTTGCAGAAAAAAACAAATAAGACAATGGTTCACAATGAAAATATACATTTTAAAAACTAATAAAAAAAGTTGTCATTGATAATTACATTTCTCGAGTTGTTGTTGTTACCATAAGGACTTTAAAAAACGCGCGTGTTTGAAAGTTCGATTTAAACACGCTGAGGCGTGCTTTAAATAGGTAATATGAAGCATCAATAAAAAAATATAATTTGCTTAATATATTAAATGATGTTTAACGTCACAAATACGGCTATCTAATGGCGAAACCCAAGTAAGCTATTATTGAGTCTGAACCATTTTTCTCGAAAAGAACTTCACATTATTTTGGGATATTGCTTAAATATAAAATACACAATTGTTGTGATTTTTAGAGTCACAAGAAGATACGCCCTTGGAATGATCATTTTACAAGGGTTTATTGCTCTCTGCCTTTCACAAACAGAGTATAAACTAATGGTCTTATATCTTCATTTTTAAATGTTGAATATTTTGAAATGATTTTAAAGTAACCACAAAAGTTACTGCTACTATAACACTGGTATCCTAAAAGCTCCTGCTTTCTCACAGTAATTATGTGTAATTTAAAGAATGTTCCAATTACTTTGGCTGAAACTATAAAAAATAAGTATTTTATAATTTCAAAAGAAGTGAATAATAATCTGTGATTTTATAGCTTTAAATTCATAAGTTCCAAGATTGTTTCATAAAAGTAATCTGAAGGAAGTTCAACATTAAAAAATTTGATAACGCAGCATGAAATATTATATTTTTTAATTGCAGAAGGATTTTTAACAACATGCAGTTTTGACTATTTGACAAGAACACTTAACACTCGTGTATTCGTTGGGACAATATTTACTTTTTCTTACGTTTTCCCAATGATGATGATAATATATTTCTACAGCCAGATTGTTTCCAAAGTGTTCAGCCATGAAAAGGCATTAAGAGAACAGGTATGAATTATGGAACTTTGCTATCTCTCATATCTCTTGGAATTATTATCTTAATTCAGTCCACTTGATACAACTTTTACTGCAATTTAAAAACTTTGTTTTTGTAGGCTAAGAAAATGAACGTTGAATCACTTCGGGCAAACCAGCAGAACAGTGAATCCGCTGAGTTAAGAATAGCTAAAGCAGCTCTAACGGTTTGCTTTCTTTTCGTTGCATCTTGGACACCGTACGCCGTTTTGGCGCTAATAGGAGCTTTCGGAGACCAGTCGTTATTGACTCCTGGTGTCTCGATGATACCAGCTTGTACTTGTAAATTAGTGGCATGTATAGATCCTTACATATATGCTATTAGTCATCCTAGATACAGGTAATAACTGTTCTAAATTATTTTTGTGTTATAGACTGCTCGTGTTCACCTGTATCCACATGTTTTTCCCACATAATGAAATATGGTATCGCACATACTGAAATAGTGAATAGGATGTATTCATATTCGAAAAAAAAAGAGGAAAAATGTCTGCTGAAAAAAGTTCTTTTAGATACGGGGCCTCAAATGACAGGGTATCGCAAAATGAGTGTGAAAAAATAGGGTTAACTTCGAGGCGTTATCCCTTTAAATATAAACAATCAGATAAAGCAAAAACTCTTCAGTTAATAAATTAATTTTTACTTCACCTTATGTATAGTATATATAATATATATTGTACACACGGCTTAACCACCGTATGTTATATTATTTACAACTGACAGTTATTGTCAAATTATTTACCGGCTAGCAATAATCTCTTTATCTAAAGATGAATTTATTTGATTATGAATTATTATTACTATGCTCTTTTCTCAGGGTGAGTTCAGTTATTTATAAAAATAATTTATATAATTTTTAAGTATTGTTCAAATTAAATGTTTTTTTTTCTAGATTATTTACCCAGTTGTATCATGTAACTGTATACAATCAATTTTTCCTACAACCGCTATGCAAAGTAGCATATTTCTCATAGCTTACTTAATTTCAAAACCATATATAGCTCACACTGTGAGAAATATCATTTCACACGGCACTTTGCCCACACTACATACATTTATATGGAGAATCCAGTAGGGGACCCTCGATGCCCAGCCAATTTCAGAAACCTATACTCGATGCCCAGCCGTTTTCGGTGGGTAGAATACCTAATACCTATTTATGAAAGTTTATAAATTTAGCAAATTGTTCAACTACTTTTCGAATTGTCAATTAAATTTTCAAATGTCAAACACCCGATCAGAGTCCTAATTTTGTTCAATTTAGTCTCTCCAATTACGGTTATTTATTATGCACGCCTTAATTTCCTTATTTATTTTGAATTCAAAATTCAGATATAGAATTATTTTAGATGCACCTATATTTAATGTGTAAAGGTCTGATGTGTCTCGTAGAAATAATGCATTATTTACGCAGGTAATACATTGGTATAGACTCACCAATTTTCTGGATTAGAGCACACAGTCTGGAACAATTGTGAATTTGATATCGCAATTCACAGCGTTTGTTTTTGTTATCTGAAATGGGCCTAAATATTGTGAATCAAATTTTGTCCTATCATCTCTCTTTAACAATACTAAGTCTCAAACTTTGAAATATCTAGGAGATGCTGTTTGATCGCTTTGATCTCTTCTCATGATTTTGTGTATTATAAGAAATTATCTAGCTCGTTCGTGTGCAAATTGAAGCTTATACCAAAGTTCGTTTTGATACATTTCCAAATCGTAACGTGGTTTTATTCCCGTATTGAGATTTTTTGGTTTTTCTCCCGTACACTAACACGAAGGGTGTATAGACGTGTGATATTGTAGCCATAAGCAATCATCGTTCGTCTCATTTATGAAATGTATTAAATGTTATGTGAAGTTTCTCACAACTCCCTATTGATTCATAATGGTAAACGGTAGAGAAGTTGTGTTCAATGTTTAACAATTCCGTCAATTTATTCATAATTCCATTCTTGTATTATGTTCCTTGATCCGTCCTTATTTCCTTCATAAGTTCGCATAGGATCGTAATGCAATAACGATTATTTCTACTACTTTTAACAAAAGGGCCTACCATGTCTATGTAGACAATATCGAATTGTTTTATTGCTGTGTCTGTAATGACAAATTTCTCTTTGTGGTTTGGCTTCGCTTTTTTGATTTGATATTCGTATCAGTTTTTTACGCATTTTCTCACATCTTTTTCCATCTATAATTCGCTGGCATTTCTTCAATAATCTATTATTTCCTACATGTTTTCCAAACATAGGATCGTTGTGATATCTCTCTAGGATTCTTCGCATCTCTTCTTCTTTTCACTACCTTACTAACGAAATTAAAAAGAAATTATTTTTGTTTAGCGCCATTTTCTCTTCGTTCTCCCTATCGCTTACTTCCTTCAACACCTCTGGGCTAATTTGTTGCCAACTGGATGTGGGTACTTTAATGCGACAATTTAGCACTTGGAACGATCTAATAAGCCTATCTCTACTTCTATCGCAATACTTTTTACACATACGTTGTGTTTAATCTAATTTCTCCCAACGTTTACTGACTATATTGATGAAATTATTGTACAGAAGCACTAAATCATTAATTATATCTAAGTGAATATTCGGATTTCCTCAATTATTGAGCTCAGACTAGCCTCAAAATGATCCCAAGTTATTGACATTAGTACATTTTACAAGAAAATATTACGCACATACTTGGATAGACTTTAAAAAGAAAAGGAAACGTACAAAGAAATTAGTTCACAAAAATATATTATATGTTCCTTCTAGACGCATAATGCTCTTCCCACTGTCTTCACTGCTTGTTGACTCTCCAGATTTCTTGATATTTCTCTTTTGATTTGGCGTCGGTGAGTTTTCCATATTGACCAGACGAATTGTAGCACTAGTTTGACTAATATGATGTATAATAAAACTTCTAACCATATCCATTAATCAAAATATCATTTAGCGATAAATCTGAAGAAGCGTCAAACACCACCCTCAATTTATTCGAAGCAGCATCGTTCCGAACAACGCAATGATGTAATAAAAACACTCTTACTAAAATCCTTAGCACCTGGGTCAACAATTTTTCCATGTCTTAGGTCAAGATACTCATTAATACATTATTTGTATAGCAAATATGAATCCAATAATTGAAATATTTTGCAAGCTAATTCAAAAGAACTACCCAATTCTAATGTTCATTTCCTATTAGTAAACAAACCTGAAAATACTAATTTTCTTGTATACTAATTATTTTCCAGCTTTGGTTGGAATTTAGAGTTTATACCAATCCTACTTGAGTTTCTCACATGTTAGAGTACTAGGCTCATGAGAAATGTACTATTTCACGAATACCTAGTGGGGACAAGGAGAAAAATTCAACTACGTATTGCTCTTCACGACGAATACATTACTTCTGACTAATATCTACTTACTTCCATCAAAACTCTCCTTATCTATCAAAATATTCTTATTTTACGAAATTTGAGAATAAACCAACTGCTCAGTGTGCGCAAGGGTACATTTAAAATGGTATTTAAAACGAATATGTATACGAGGGCGCTTTCATATTTAGCTTTAGAAAATGTAACGACTTTTTTAACTCCTAATCCCTTTTGGAAACAAACAAATTCTGAAGGTTGATACAAACATGGTCCACTGGGTGATACGATTTCTACTTGGACCAAAAAGTCTGAAATTAAAATTGGACTCGACATCACAAATAATAAAATTACGAATCAATCAAACCGTGCTACTACAGTACGCGTCATATAAAACTGTTACAACTATAGTAATCGAAAACAGTGTTTTTCGAGATGTGTGAATGGATCTTTCAAAACGTGCCAATGCTAAACTAGTTGATATCATTTAAAGGTAGTGATGCCAGCTCAACAAAAATGTTAGTGGATGTAATGATAAAATTAAATTTTGTAAAGCAATAAAACGAGATGGAACAAATAAAAATTTATGATAACATTTATACAAAAAGAGTTACTAGATTAAATTTAGAAATAGTGTGATATTTTAATAAATACAAAATACATTGTTACTGGTTCGAATATTTTTTAATATAGAAGATAGTTGGTTTATTAGATACCGGATTTAAAAAAAGGTGGGACAAGGATCAAACTGTTATTACAAAAATAGGAAGGAAAACCAATTTTAACTAGAATCGAGCTAAAGAAAGCTTTAACTGATTATTTATAGGAAAATCCCTTTAATACGACAAGACATGCAAAAGTTGCATTAAACTTTAACGCTTCAGTAACAACAGCATTAAGAAGAATTAGAAAACTTGATTTAAAGAATTGTGCATATGTTGCCAAATTTGGACACGAGATTCACGTAATTCAACATTAAAGCACTACAAACAAATAAACTAACAAATAGATTATAGACCATGGTAACAGAAACACACCGACGTCAAATAAAAACAAACAAAATAAAAACCAAATTCCGGCCATGAAAGTTTACCTTCAATAATTAATAACGTGTCAAAGCTCCATATTGTTGTAATTTTGTAGGCATTGAGTCAATTAAATTTATTGTTAAATTTTAATTTTGTGTCAAGCTTTCCCAGGTTTCTTTTATTAGGGTCCATACGTGTTCTTTATTTTGTGGAATTACATTTAAATTTTTTTACTACAAGCCCCCAAACATTCTCTATTGGATTAAGATCTGGACTTTAGCGACCCATGGAAGCGTTTCAATGTTATTATCAGCAATATAAGTGCATACATAGCTTGCAGTATGTACTGAGCGATTGTCATGCTGGAAAATAAAATTATCGTTATTGTTGCGTTTCCTATCACAATTATTTCACTGGCTCACTACTACACACAGCCGAGCGTAGTCGCACGTTCGATCGTCACTAGTCACCATAACTATCTCCAGATTCTCTGGGTCTTATTGAAAGACTAGCTGATCGACGCCACCTCTCCGCTTCGCGTGTGTACGTGAGACAACGTATTGTATCTATTAGAATATATTATCTCGACTATGTTTTTAATTGTAATATATTATTTTCTATATTGTTTTATCGTTGAATTTATTTGTAGCTGTAACTACACTAATATGAAAATATAAAATTTTTAATGACAGCAGTGTCAAATTAATATGCCTGGCTAAATAAATATTAAATTTTATATCCTGAAAGATAAATTAATACACAATATCAATCAACTCACTTTTTTCTCAGGGAGGGATCAAAGGTTTCAAAGAATAATTCAAAAATTATAAATTTCCAAATAATTTTCCAAGTCACGTATTATAATATTCAAATCGAAAGTAACTGTTTATCCAATACACTATAAGACAATTAAATTTTCTTATGACACATATGAAATTACTGTCAGAAATCAAACCAAATGTCACTTCTTGTACTAAATTTTCTATAGGATGAAATTATCAAATGTAATGAGAATGATTATGAAAAAAGAGCCAAAAGGTGATTAGAATTCAAATTTATATATTATATTATCAAATAAACACTTACAAAAATTAAAACTTTTCAAAAAATATCACAAACGAATACGAAAAATAGAATTTTCTATCAAAACTATATTATAAACAATCTAAAATTAGAAATTCTTATCTAAATACTTTAACTAAAAGTCCAAAATGACTTATATGTCAATGTAACATTCCCCAATTTCCTTGTAAATTGTCTTTTTCAAAATTTGTCTTGAGTTTACGTAGAATGATATATCAATAATGTTACTATAATTTGATCAAATATTTAATTCATCAGATGCATCTACTTTCAAAATATTTTTTACTAAAGGCCTATTAATTCTCGAGAAATAATATATAATATGGACTGGACTCACAATACTGGATACAGATAGACTTGTTTGTATTCTAAAAACGTTTTAGAATATCTGGAACAATTTTCTAAATGACTTATTTAGGAACTGGAACAACACTCGCACTTTACCGCTGTAATTCTCTGCGAATAATACACGCACTGGCTTTCAAAGGCAAATTGTGTTAATTTGATAATAATGCTACAAATTATTCTGATATTCTCAAATGAATTTGAGACAACTCTTATTCCGATGTTGTCTCTCGAGATATTAAAATTCAACTTTATTTAAAAAAATTCTGAGACAACTCTTATTTCGATGTTGTCTCTCGCGATGTTATGAATCAACTAACTAAACTGTTTCCATAAATAACTCTCTTCTCCTTTGGTTACCAAGAATTCTTTTTTTTTTTAAAAATACGAATTTACGTTTTTATATACCAAGAGAGATTTTCATTATTTTTTTTTATAAGTGCAATTTTGCTAATAGAAACATCTGTATTCTGGTTTTTCAAATCGTTTTGAAATCTATCTGTCATTAAGTCTATTCTGCAGTAATGTCATATGAAATTGAAATGTCAAATTTTATTGGTATATTGAACCTTTCAAATTATTGATAATACAGTGTGTATCACTAGTATTATATCTAAATATGCATATTTTCTTTATTTCAATGTTTTCTTTAGAATTTAGATAGAGGATATGTATTAATATAGATACAAACACTACAGTTGTGGAAGATTTCCCTAACCGATGCCAACATTACCCCATCTAAAATATTTATATAGCTCCTCGCATTGAATATTCCTTCGGTTCTCCAACACATTCCTAGACCTCCTCGATACACCTAATCCCAAACATTTACAGAGAATCGCCCATACTTCTCATTTCAAGAAATATAATTTTCATTAAACCTACTTCGAGGCGATCTATAAAATCTTGTATGGCCGTCATGATGTGATTGGAATACTTTTACATCAGAAAAAATTAGCTTGCCTCAAAAATTTAATGTATCGTTTAAAACATAATTTAAGGCAAATGTTAACCCACCTTGTTTATGTTCTTCATTAAGTTTGTCTTATTTTTGGGCTGCTGTACAATTCCTTAAATTAGGTTTTCTAATTCTTCTTAATGCGGTTGTTACTGAAGCATTAAAATTCACTGCAACTTTTGCAAGTCGTATTAAAGGGATTTTCACTTAAGTAATTAGTTTATGCTTCGTCTTACTCCGCTGTTGGTGTAACTAGTCTTCCAGTTCCTCTTTTTCTGATAACAGGTGGATCGTTTTCCCACCTTTTTAAAATGTTTTGAACCGCGGTTTTGCTTCTATTAAACTCTTGGGCCAGTCTTCTAATAGACCAGCCATCCTCTATTTTGGAAATTATTCGCATTTTATCAAACGCATTTTAATGGACTGGCACCGAGAATAATGCACTTTGACAAAATTGACACATGTGATTGACTGTCATTTTGATTAGTTAAATTACGTTTACATTGGGGAAAAAAGTGTACCAGTTTTATTTGACGCGCAGTTTTCCAGTTAGCCAAACAAGGAGTAACCGACCAACAAGTTATAAAGATAACGGGACACTCATCATCATCTTCTATTAAACCCTACCTCCAAATTTACCCTGAACACCACGAAAACTTATTAGTTCTTTACGAGCCTCGAATAAGAAAGATCAAAATGAATATTCCACATGTGTGAATACCACAGAAGAAAATTTTGAATACGCCAAACCAAACAATTTATAACAATTGTGTATTTAATAACTGTTCATTCATTTATTCCGTCGTTAATTTATCTTGCCAAGAACTGAAAAACCTCTCGAGCGTTATTTCTTTTAAGGATAAATTTCTTTTCAACTCAAAATTTTTCCATCAGTAATTTTGTTTGAAAAACAGACACTTTAAAAAATCGCGAGATCTCTTCTTTTCTCGTAAAATTACTAATTTGCAAAATTATTTCTTCACAAAAAGAAATTTATCGTCTTGAGTTTTTACTGTTGAAAAAAGACGCTCACAGTTTAGGCAAGTTATGAATTTTATTCATACCTTAACTATTTTTGTTTGTTCTTTTCAGACAAGAACTACAAAAACGACTACCGTGGCTGGGTGTCAACGAACCTTCTGATGCGCAGTCAACAGTTACGGAATCAACAGCGCAGCAAACTACAGCATAATAATGTTTTGTATAGGTTTTACAACATATCGAAATTCGATAAAAAAGCAGAAGTTTTGATACTGTTTAGTACCGATAAATTAAAACAAAAGTCTATCACGATATCGACAAAGCTATGGACAAGGGATTTATGATTCTGTATTTCTATTGGTAACATTTTTGAGCGAACGTGATGTTAAACTGAATCTTTATGATCAAGATTATGATTACAAGGGATAGGTACATTAATACGGAGAAGGTAACTGGATAATGTTCGAGATTGTGTCAAACTAGATTGAACTACTATATTCATATTTATTGTCATCAAAGCTGGAAGTCATATAAAATTTGGATTCTAGAGCAACCATTTTGCTGTATAAATCGTATAGATAAGAAATGTTATCAAAGAAGCTGTATTTTTACAAAAAAATATAATCGAAGCAACATATTGATTTATGTTTTTTTTCTTATTTAATTATAGACAGAAGGTACGTCATAAATTAAATACATTCTGAAACTAAACTTTTTTGAACAACACGCGATTTTTCGATCACGACGGCGCGGCTTAGCCGGAGTGCTTCAAATTTATCAAGTGTTTTAAAGACCAGCGATCCACTAATACTTAACGCTTTTTATTGGTATCTGTACTTTGAAATCATAAATACTGATATTATATAAATTCTGATATTACAAAAAATGGAAATAAGAACTAATCATGTAAAATAGTTACATTAGTGATGTTACATCAGTAGGGGAAAGGCGGGAGATTTGGACTGGTTTTGGTTTGGGACACTTTCAAAGTAACCGCTCAAATAAATGGCAACGTGATAAATTCGTGTTCCATGTGGTGACCGTCAGTTCCATGAACGAAATAGTAAAGACCAGACTGCTTTCAGTGCTTGTTTAAGTGTTCTGTTAGGTAAGTTGTGTTTATGTTGTATTTACGTAAATTTATTCGTTCCTAATTTTTCACTATTGAAATAATAGTTTATTATACACCTAGGTTGAGAAGTGAACTATTATTTACTGAGCACTTAGCGCCGAAGGATATAATGTGCGAGGTAAATGACAGGCTTCTCAACCGAAGTACATATACACATAGAGAAAGTAATATACTAAGAGAGTGTTCGGAGCGCACCACCACTTTTTATTCTAAAAATTAACGAAGTTCTAAAAACACAGTCCCCAGGCTGTCCCATTTCACGTATTACCACTTAGAGATAAATTAAATAACAAAACTATAAACACTAATTAAATTTTGCAGTTAATATCTAAAAATAGAATGGGTAATTAATTTATGTTCATGTCATAAAACAAGGTCTAGTTTTAAATTTTTTAAATGTAATCATATCATGTTCAAGTTTTTTCAAAACAGTCCCCTGTCAAAAATTTAAAACTAAATTAGAAAAAATCGGTTATATTTACAAACGTTTTTATCGAGAAATGAAAGGCAACCAGTGTGAAGTTAGCAACATTGCCGAGAACGGCGCCATACGTCATTTTCATTTAGTGTCAAAGCGCCAATTGTAGTGTGAGTATTGTACGTGTGTTGGTCGTCGCGACATACAAGGTTTGTTCCAACAACAGTCAAAATTAGTCCGGGATCGTCAGAATCATGCGCATATCCAATTTGAGCGTTCCAACAAACAGTGGATTGAATCCCCGTTTGTAAAGTCCAATGTTCCAACAAGCATTTGAACTGATTTCGGACTGTTCTTGGACCGTCAGAAAAGTTTGTGGATTTTTTTCGGATTTGGAATTCGCGCTTGCATAGAATGAATTTTTATATAAGTTTTGTTTCAAATTTTAATGGAGATCATTTATGTTAACCTAGTCCTTGTGATTTTTGGTATTATCATGCTGATAATATGATATGCCTTTTATTTTTGTTCTTGTTATGTAGTTTTAAGTAGTAAAATGGCTTTAACTGGAATATATTGTACGGTTTTTGATGATTTGTTGTATCAGTATTCAGTATAAATATTGAAATGGAACATCTGTTGGGACGATTTTTTGTCCGATACTTCCATTCAATCAGAAATCCGTTCCAACAGAAAACTTTGATCCGGAATAGTTCATGAATTTATGGAATCCGCACATGCTCATTTCAAAATTCTAAATTAGTCTCGGATTGATCCAGGATTTCTTGTTGGAACAAACCTACAGTCTGCTGATACAGTTGAATTGTATCTTTACGCTGACTGGGTTCTTTCTATTAATATGAGATATGCAAAAACTTTAGTTGAATGCTTTTGGAGATACAGAAATAAAAAACTAGTGAAGCTGTATTCAAACTAGAACCGTCTCAAAAAAAGAGGAAAGAAGAAAATTGTAGTAAAAAGAAAATTAAATTATGTGCCTAAATTATTATTATGTTCTTTTGTTTAATATTTTCCGTGGCAAGTGTATAAAACAAAAAATTGTTACAGGATCAAATTTTTGTTGTGCTACTCCTGTCCGTAATTTTTTTCAGAGTAATTGGGCAGTTTATTTTCAAATTTTATAGGTGGTGATTTATTCAAATTCTTTTTAGAGTAATAATGATGTGGCTCAATATATTGCTGCTAAGACAAGATTTGTTCTTTAGTGACGCTGTAAATTGTCATTCTTCTTCAAACTGACTTGGACATGGCAGAACTAAGCCCTCCTTTTTGTAGAACTACGCACTTTGAAAGGAAATGTGAATAGTTTGCAAATAAATATCAAAAATAATGAAAAACTGTGTTTTATTTATTTTATTTTCCAAATAAAGAAACAGTATAAAAACATATATACATCACAAAATAAAAAAATTGTGAATTGAAACAAACACAATATTATATTGTTTAAAAAGTGTTGAAAATTATTACAAAACACTTCTTTAAAGACACAATAAAATAAGACTATATACAAAATATCCAGCTTTATAGCTACACCAAAACCGGTCCTGCTTTTTTGCACTTGTATGAATATCACTTCTACGGTCATTGTTCTTGTACTAAAATAGGATATGCCGTTGATCCGTCGAAGGAACAGAAATTAACTTGGAATGAGAAATTTTTCGTAATGAGGATTGGAAATTAAATGTCACACTGACTTTTACTCTTTCTTCCCACTTGATCCTTTTTCTAATCGGATATACCGATGACAGTTGTCGTTAACTGTCACGATCCATTGAATGACGGCGTGAAAATGATTATGTTTATTATTTTTCTTTTCAGGAATATGAATTCCGAACAACCATTATCACAGACAGTCATAGGTCATTTGTCATCAATCGAATTACAAGTACAAAATCTTGACATTTATATTCCAAAGCCCAAAAAACTTCATTAAATAATACTCACTCTATAAATAGTTCTTTAGAACTCCAGATCACAAAACAATGTCTTTGTCACATCCATGTTGTGAAGTATAGACACCTAGTATAAAACTTGTTAATCATTATTGAAACGTCACTCTAAATATAGTTTTCGTATGTCACATTAACCGCTCACATATTTTCTTCAAAATCATAATTAAACCAATAATTACAACGTCACACGGTGTCATAATTATGAAAAAACGTGTTAAATAAAAGAAAATACGTGAGAAAGTTGTAAAATGGCTACCAACGACGCAGTGTCTGGAATAAAGCCGCCAGCTAACCTACAAATTGTCTCTGACAAGTCAACGTGCTGGAAAAAGAGGCTACAACACTTCGAATGGTATGCAATCGCTGTTCAACTAGATAAGAAGCCAGCAGAAGTCCAAGCAGCAACATTTATGGAAGTGATAGGCTCAGAAGCGATCGAAATATACAACAGTTTTAACCTTAGCGACGCAGACAAAAATAACTTGCAAATCATTAAAGACAAGTTTAGAGAGTACTTCGCATTTTTTTTATTGATGCCTCATATTACCTATTTAAAGCACGCCTCAGCGTGTTTAAATCGAACTTTCAAACACTCGCGTTTTTTTAAAGTCCCTATGGTAACAACAACAACTCGAGAAACGTAAGTATCAATGACAACTTTTTTATTAGTTTTTAACATGCCCTGCGATCTCTTATAGCCACTGCTAAACTGCATTTTTAACACCATCTATTCGTTTGGAAGGTTACTAATGTCAGGAGTAAAACAATAACAAATGGATCAGTATATTAGACATTTGACAGAGTTTTATTGTATTTGTCATTTTTTAAAGAGGGCTAATTTTTTAACTTGTAGATGACTTTACTGTAACACAAAGAAAAGCCAAAAAGGCTTTAATTACAACAGACCTTTCGTCTAGTTCCGATATTTACAAAGGACGGGGATCAAGGATACGGAAAAAAATACAAGGTATATGTCCCATCACTCTAGTTCTGATTCAGACGAGAGTCCCTCATTAAATCGTAACATTTATCCTGTTTTTAAACCTACACCACAAATTGTAAGTATTTAAAGAAATTAATAAGAATGTTTTGTGCAAATAATATATTTTTCAGTATTGTATAAAAAGTCGGGGAATTATAAATCGGGTAGTACTTCTCCAGAGATTCAAGTAGAATCTATTGCCGAAACTATGAGGTCTGAAGCTGAAGGAATTTCCTTTGAGAATAAAGAATCAAATGATATAGCGGGATTTGCAGTTCCTAGAGGTAATTTGTCTCTTAAGTTGAATCATAATTTATAATAACCTAAAGTTGGCATATTAATTTGACTTTTAGTATAAAAATATTTAATTTTATAATGTACCTTTTTTTAATTTTTTTTAGAGTCAAAGCCTTGTGGCAGTGGAATCAGATGAACACTTCACAAAATAGATAAATCATCACCACAAATAGATACACTTGATGATCAAGGTGACTAAACTGAATAATTTTAATTCATTTTTATATTTAATCATATTTTAAATTTATTTTAGAATTTGAACGATTGATGATAGATGAAATATCTCAATTAAATTTAAAAATCAACACTTTAATTGAAAGCGTTGGCACTCTCTTGAAAACACAAAGAATTCCGAGTAACCTGCAAGTAACATCGTTTGAAAATAATGTGAAAACGTTATATGAAAAAATTCCAGTAATTCGACATTCGACGCATATTTTTAAAATCCAAATTCAACGTACTCGATCAAATACTGTCCCTAGTATTGCAAACCGACATTACAGATCATTTCTCAACAATACTACAGATAGTACTGGAAAAGGCCAAATGCCCCAAGGAACGAGGAATAGTGAAATACATAGATGAAACAAAACTTAAAAATACAATCAGACAAAAATCTTGGGATTTCTTATACTTGAATCCAGATCCTAACTATGCAACAAATACTTTTATTGAAACACTTCAAAAATATATAGACGACTGTACATATACAAAAAAATGTAAAAGGAAAAACTTGAAGGTTGGATGACAAATACACAATGTATATCGGAAAAAAATTAGTGTTTGAAAAACATTGGAATCCATTATATTGTATCATATGTGTAATATTTGTTAGCACATGCTATTATCAATAAATTATCCTTATCTTAAGTGTGAGAAGAAAATAAAGGAAATAACCTGTACTATTTTATAAACAAAATTTTATATTAAATGTTTGAAACTATTTGTCGACATTCGTCTTTTAAGAAACTATCCTGGTTAATAAAAACGGATACAAGCTTTAAACAGCTTTTTGAAACAACCTATCCTACTTTTAAGCCAAAATAAAATAACAGGTTGTTTTAAAAAGTGTTTAAACTTTGTGTGACAGTTTGTATTTGTTTATTTATGAAAAAACAATATAGGCATAATTTAAAAAACCTTCAGTATTTGCTTGGCTTGCCATCTAGTAGTAGCTAGTAAACTGTGACTAATCATGCAGGTCTCTTCCTTTATTTTTTTTCTGTTGGTGAATAGTAACCTTCTACCACAATAGATGGCGCAGCACTGGACAAAACTTTGTGGCTTCGGACTTAGTACAGGAGATTCCATTCTTCCCCTTATTAAAAGTATTTATCTATGGTTTTTAAATTGTATATTTTTCGGGTTACGCCTCTGGCAGTGATACAGTAAAGACATGGTCATATCGCTCCTGATAAAAGTGCAAATTTAAGTGGTTTAGAGTATTCGCTGAGATCTGGAACCGAGTGAGATAAGTAATATTGAAATAGCATTACTAAAACAAGTTCCTTAACTACTTAACTGATAAAATAATAAAATCAATAATAAAACATTAGCGGGTAGATAAAACTTTGCCGAATTCAATATAAATTTAATAAAACTTTAAAAACAAATTTGAGAAAAGTTAATAAAACTAACAGTAGGTAGGTAGGTAGAAATAGATTCAGCGGGTCTGATTAGTTCGTGTGCGGGCTGAGGACTGAACTAAGTAGGCTTGCGAAACGCCAAACTGCACTTGAAACATCAAATCCGCTGGATGAATAGAAAACGAGATAAACCAGAGCACGACAACTCGTTTGAAGAGCGAAATGTGTTTAGGAAAAGCAAATTAACAGGAGATTTATATATAAGTGAAGAAGAGAATACGGAAGACATAAAAATGGAAGAAATAACGGAATTACTGAAAGAGTTAAAACTCCAGATGAAACATGATATAGAAGAATCGAAAAACGACATAAAAGCTTATATCGAAGAGATAAAGAGGGATCAGAAAGAAATAAAAAATGAAATACTTCACATAAGAACGGAACAAAAAAGTGTCTCAGAAGAAATACGAAAACTAATGCAAGAAAATGAAAGACTAAAGAAGGAAAATAAACAAATAGAAACTGAAAACATGAGAATCAAGGAGGAAATGAAAGAAATAAGAACAACTATGGAATGGATAGAAAAAAGTAAAAAAGAAAACAACGTAGTGATAAGCGGCCTCACGGTTGACACTGATGATCAAAAACGGTTAAATGAAGTAATGCTAAATTTCATGGAGGAAAATCTGAAAATTGAAGTAAATATAACATCGGTCAAAAAAATAGGCCCTAAAACCCATGCAATACAACTCGATAGGAAAGAAGACAGGGACAAAGTTATGAAAAATAAATTTATGCTAAAAAATCTTACTTCTGAGAAAATATACATCAATGAAGACTTAACAAAGAATGAGTTATAAAAACAAAAACAAATAAGAGAATTTGGACATACCGAAAGAAGAAATGGGAAATATGTAAAAATAGGATACAATAAAGTGATCATAAACGGCGAGGAGTGGAGATGGAACAAAGATGAAAATAGGCTAGAAAAAAAGTAGTAAACGATATTGTAATAAATAACACAAAGCAACAGATAACGACACGGCAAGAAAAACGACTCACGCAATTAGGAAAAAAGGAAAAACTAGACAAACTCATATAAAAACCAAAAAAGCAAAAACGAAAAATCATGGAAGGAATGGAAATAAGGAAATAAAAATATGCAAATGGAACATTCGAACGTTGCTAAGAACAGGGAAGATGCAAGAGGTAGGCAGGTAGGCTTAGAATTGAAAAAATACAAAGCAGATATTGCTGCAATACAGGAAATAAGATGGAAAGGGCAAGGAAGCATAGAAGATAAGCACTTTAGTTTAAGATATTCAGGTAATGAGAAACAAGGGCAATATGGGGTAGCGTTCATGATATTTCGCGAGTTAAGGCAAAACGTGTTGGAATTCAAGCTAATAAATGAAAGGCTGGCATATTTAAGAATACAAGCGAAACCATTCAACATATCCTTGTTAAATGTGTATGCCCCAACTGAAGGTAGCAGTAAAGAAGACAAAGATGAATTATATGGGAAATTGGAAGAAGAACTAGAAAAAATTCCTAAACAAGACACTATACTAATACTAGGAAATCTCAACGCACAAATAGGGAGAGAGGATTACATTAGCCATGTAGCAGGAAAGGAGACGATACACGAGAAAACGAATGACAACGGACAAAGGTTATGTAATTTCGTAGCGAGTGAGAACTTTATAATAAGCAGTACTAAATTCCGGCATAGTAAAAATCACAAAATGATTTGGATATCACCAGACCAAAATGTGTATTCCCAAATAGACCACATATTGGTAAACAAAAGAAAACAAACATCGATAAGAGATATCAGAACATATAGAGGAGCGTGTGCAGACTCCCACCACTTCCTGGTAATGGCTAAAATAAAACAAAAAATACGGAAAACATCTGATATACATTATAAAAACAAGAAATGGAACGTGGACAGGCTTAAAAATGAAAATATAAGAGGAAAATACGCAATACAAATAGAGAAACTATTATCACAGGGCGAAAACCAACAGGAAACAATAATGTCTGAATGAAATAATATAAAGAAATGTTTGGAAACAGCAGTGGAAATACAGTTAGGTGCAAAGAAAAACGGGAGAAAACAGGAGTGGTTTGACATGACATGCAATACTGCGGTAGAGAAGAAAGCCAAAGCAAGACTAAAATGGATAAAAACTAATAATTCGGAGGACAGGAATGAATACGAGGAAAAAAGGAAGGAAAGTAATAAAATAATTAGAAAAAGGAAAAGGGAATGGATAGATAATAAGATCAAAGTAATTGGAAGAGAAAAGTCGAGAGGAAATACGAAAAGCTTCTATAAAAAAATTAACGAAAACAACAAGACGTATAAGGGCAAAACAAAAGGAATAAAAAACAAGGAAGGAAGGCTGACAGAAGAAGAACACCAATATAAACAAACATGGGTGGATCATTTTAGGGAACTATTAAATGAACCACATTACTGGGACAAAGATAAGAAACAAGATATATTAGAAGAAGAACCAACAATTGAGGAGGTCAAGGAAATAATAAATAAGAGTAGAAATGGAAAGGCCCCCGGAAAGGATGGAATAAGCATAGAACTAATCAAATATGGAGGGAACACTCTACATAGAAGAATATATTACCTTATTAAAAAAATATGGAACGAGGAGAGGATGCCGGAAGAATGGGAAATTGGACAAATTGTCACTCTACATAAGAAAGGAGACCAACATGAATGTAAAAATTACAGAGGAATCACATTATTAAACACTGCGTACAAAATACTATCCACGTTAATTAACAGAAGGCTTGTGGAAAGTACAAGGGAAGTGATAGGACAATATCAACGCAGCTTGACAAAAGGCAGATCAACAAATGATGCTATTCATACATTAAAACAAATAATGGAAAAGCACATGAATACAGATTAGACATAGAAATGCTATTCATTGACTTTCAACAAGCCTTCGACTCAATCAAAAGAAGTGAACATTAAAAGAACAAGGAGTAAGCGCAAAACTGAGAAGACTAATCAAAATGACCATGAATGAGTCAAGGATCAGTGTAATAACGCAAAAAGGAGAAACAGATCAATTTAAGATTAATAAAGGGGTAAGACAAGGTGACTCTTTGTCCACAACGCTATTCAATCTATCATTAGAACACACAATGAGAAAATTACACAAGGGTAGCTTAAGGTCAAGTGGCAGTCAAATAATAGCCTATGCGGACGATATCGTGCTTGTATCCAAAAGAAGAAGAATCATGGAAAATATGCTAAAGGAGATAGTCACATAGGGAGGAAAAATGGGGCTGAAAATAAACGAAAGTAAAACTAAGCTAATGAGATTTGGGAACCTAATACAAAAAGGAAAAATAATCAGCGACTATGAATTTGAAGAAGTTAAAAAATATAAATATTTGGGAGTTATAATTAGCAATACTGGCGATAGAACTACTGAAATTGAAGAAAAGAGACTCGCTACAAACAGCTACTTAAGAGTAAAATTTTAACGAAGCAAAAAAAATTAAATATGTATAAAACGATGATAAGGCCAATCATGATGTACTCGGCCGAAACAATGACGTTAACAAAGAAGGAAGAGGAAAAACTAAGAATAACTGGAAGGAAGATATTGAGAGCAATACTGGATTCTGTGAAAATAGATGAAAATGAATACAGAATAAGAACGAATCGTGAAATTTTGGACGAAATAAAAGGTGAAGAGGAGACGCGGTAGACCCAGGTCAAAATGGCAAAATGAGGTGGAGGCGGACCTTAATAGAGCAGGAGTAACAAACTGGAAGGAGAAAGAAAGAAATAGGAAACTATGGAGAGACATAAGTGAAAGAATTTAAAGTCATAACGGGGACTGATTCACCCCAATTAAGCGGATCTAGAAAGCACACGCGGCATAACCCCACATGGGGTGTCAAGCCATATTCCTTCATTGTATATTTTCATTGTGAACCAATGTCTTATTTGTTTTTTTCTGCAAAATTTATTTATATATTCAATATACATTGTATCCTTTTAAATATAAATAAAGAAACTTTTTGATTATTGATCTGACAGCAGTACCTCGTAACGTCAAATAAAAATAAATACTATTTAGGATGGACTTTCACGAAACTTGGCTGGGCATCGAGGACGGACTACCATTTTTTTGTAGTAATAATATAATAATAATATTTTATGATTTCAAAGTGCACCAATAAAAAAAATAGCGTAAAGTATTCGTGGATAACTGGTCTTTCAAACACTTGTTCTATTTCGAGCACGCGCGTGTTTGAAAGACCTCTTCATCCACTTATACTTTAATATACTATTTCAATATTGTACAAAACGAAGATGAACAATTTAACGAATTTCTAACCAGAATAAAAACTCAGGCAAGCGAATGCGAATTTGATAATTCACTCGACGAAATGCTAAAAGACAAGATAGTGTTTGGAATCCAATCGAATCAAGTAAGACAGAAATTATTAACTAGACTTGTCCAAATCTATAACAATCTGTAAAACTAGTGAAGAAGCGTCCAAACAACTAGACGAGTTCAAAGGGAAAAATAAAGTATTGGCAGTGAGAAATAAAGGTGTATAAAATAAACAAAATGACTATTTTGACTGCAAGTGATGTGGTACAAACCACAAACGCAAAGAATGTCCAGCATTTAATAAACCGTACACTAAGTGCAATAGAAATGGTCATTTTGCCAATGTGCCGCACTAAGAAGGATCCCAAACCGAAAAATAGAGTAAATAAAGTAGAACAAAACTCAAATAGTTCTGAAGATGAGGTATACATATCAGTCATAAGTGCCGGAGAAAACAAATACTAGACGACAGAAAAAACAAGTTGGTAATGTCAAATTCATTGCCAAACTAGATACAGGAACACAATGCAACGGGTTACCGAGACAGTTAATGAACAAAACAAAGGCAAGTCTGAAACCAAGCCGAACAAAATTTTTTTTAAGTTACACAGAAGATAAAGTAGAAGTTATAGGCGAAGCAGAGGTACTGTGTAAAATAAAAATGAAGAAAACAACGTTATATTCAAGGTAGTTGAAGAAAAGGTTACACATATCCTAGGACTTGATACCTGTGAAAAGTTAGAGCTTATTGCAAGGGTGAAAATACTGAAGGAAAGTGAATATAAGTAATTTGTATGTAATATGAGTATAATATTGACCTAATCGAGAACCCAATACTTGAAATTAAACCGTCAAGAAGAATTCCACATGCTATAAGAGATAAGGTTAAGCAAGAGCTTGACAGAACGGTCAAATTAGTCGTCATAAAACCAGAAACAGAGCCTACCCCTGCTGGAAATCCTACGGTAATTGTAAGACAAAATGGCAAAATAAGAATCTGTATATATCCATCAGATTTAAACAAAAACATACTGAGACGTCATTTTCCACTTATTATTATAGAGGAAATCTTAGCTAATATTAAAGGTTCTAAATTCTTTGCATTACTAAATTGCACAAAAAGGATTCTGGCCAATTAAACTTTCAGAAAGAATACAAAAAATATTAACTTTCGCTACTCCATGGGGAGGATATTCTTCCAAGAGACTTCCGTTTGTAGTATCAGCACCTGAAATACTCCAAGAAATTTTAACAAATTTGCTCAGTAAATTAAAAAATGTAAGAGTATCAATCGATGACATTTTTATATATGCAAAATGTAGAGAATAATTACAAAAAACCGTTAGTGAAGTCATAGAAACACTAAAGAAATCAAACTAAAAATAAATGCATCTATGAATCGGAAAGAATGAAATTCCTGGGGCACATTGTTTCAGCAGACGGACTAAAAGCAGCCGCAGAAAAAGTAGAAGCTATACAGGCAATGAAGACACCAACGAACAAAACAGAGCTACGGACACTACTAGGAATGATCACATACCTAAATAGATTTAATCCAAAAATGTTTGACCTAACAAATCCACTGAGAGATTTGTTACACCAAAATACAAGCTTTGTATGGGAAATTTATCACGAAGAAGCTTTGTACAAAATAAAACAAGTTCTTCAAAGTCCTTCAGTATTAAGACTATATGATGTAAACAAACCTGTAACATTAAGCGTAGACGAAAATTATAAAAATCTTGGTGCTGCACTTCATCAAGAAGGACAACCTATAGCCTATGGAGCAAGAGCGTTAACCAAATCTGAAGAAAATTATTAACAGATTGAAAAATAAGCACTCGATATACAGTTCTGATGTAA
This sequence comes from Galeruca laticollis, assembly GCA_963921935.1. NCBI lineage: Eukaryota > Metazoa > Arthropoda > Insecta > Coleoptera > Chrysomelidae > Galeruca > Galeruca laticollis. The sequence goes on along the minus strand of OY998179.1, from coordinate 147,325,605 downwards.
GACGTTTCACGAATATTTTTATGATAAACCACTTGAGACAATCTTCAAGAAAACATACAATCTGCTCCAGCGAGATTGCAACGCATAATATTCAATCTTGCACCATACGCACCAAAAGTCATATTTAAAAAAGGCAAAGAAATACCATTAGCAGACTTTCTTAGTCGAGACTGCGATGCATCTAATCTGAAATATGAACAAGAAGAAAATTTGAAAGTTACAGTAATACTACCTATGCCACTTAACGCAAAAGAGGAGTTAATTACAGCTACAAAGGAAGATCCACATTTACAGTTACTACTTCAGACAATAATACAAGGATTTCCAGAAAAACCCAGTGAACTTCCTACATATCTACAACACTTTTTCCAACTTTAAAGAAGAATTGAGCTATCTCAAAGGAATAATTTTGAAAGTAGATGAAATTGTAGTACCAAAATCACAGATCCCTAAAATGCTAAATAATATTCATCAGAGACATGCAAGTAAACACAGCTGTTTAAGAAGAGCATGACAAATTCTCTACTGGAAGGGACAATATGATGACATAATAAAACTAGTTACAACCTGCTCTGTCTGTGAACAAACACAAAAAGACAATATTAAAGATATAAGGCTAGTTCCATGGCAAATAGTTGCATCTGATCTATTTGAATTAAAAGGAAAAACTTACCTCGTAATCTATGACAGCTACTCTGGATATTTAGATTTTCAACAGCTAAACGGTCAGTCTTCATATGAAGTTATGGAATAACTGAAAAGATAGTTTGCGGTACATGGAATACCAGAAGAGCTACAAACTAACAATGGAACACATTGACAGGACATTTTTGTAGCTGATATGGAGGAATCGTAGAGCGGGGTCACCTAGGGTTAAACATTGACAATACTAAAGCATTAATGTTGCTCATGTACGCAGATGATCTGATGATCGTTAGTGATTCGCAGATTGATCTCAATAAGAAACTTAAAACTTTACATGAATACTCGGTCGGTAACAAACTTTCAGTAAATATTTCAAAGACTAAAATCATGATATTCGGGAGAGGTGGCTTCCACAATAATTATAATAATTACAATTTTCATTATAATGATGGAAAACTTGATACTGTTAAACAATTTTCTTATCTTGGGATACCTTTTACTTCGTCCTCGTTATTTTCTGAAATGTCTGTTATGACAGTGACTAAAGTGAAACAAGCCTTTGCAGCTCTCACTGATATAATGGTTCGTTCCAGAATGACTTCTTGGGAGTCAATATTGAAATTTTATAATTGTATTGTAATATCCATGCTCTCATATTGCGTTGGTGTCTGGGGTCTAAGATATGGAAATATCCTTGAACGAGTCCAAGTAGGTTTGCTACGAAGTACCCCGTATTACGTTGTTAGACTGGAAGCTTCAGTAAGAAAATTAGATTACACTGTTTTTAAAAGCACTTTATGTTGGCTATCAAAAGTTATAGCAATGGACGACTTACGTCTACCAAAAATGTGTTCTCTACGTCTACTCCAACTATCGGACGATGATCGTTGTGATAGTACTTATAACTGGGCACAAGTAAAATCTGTCTTCACTTTGTTAAGCAGAATTGATCTTTGGAATCTTTTTATAAATGACAGAACTAAATCTTTAAAAATCCGTGAAATACTTGCCTTATATGAAAATAAGCTAAGATCGGACGATCTTAATAGCCTGGCTTCTTCTGAATCTCTCTGGTTATTCGAATTATTGAATAATAACTCTTACTTAAAACGAAACCTACCATCACATGTCCTTAAAATTATAGCACAAATCAGAACGGGTAGCAGAAAAATGATTAAATTTACTTATAAAAGTTCAGCATACATAATAAACAGCGAAGAAATCTGCACAATACGTAATCTAAAAGCGCCAGAGTCCGGCTACCACATATTTTTTGAGTGCCCTCTATACCAACCGTACAGAACGATCTATCTGACAGATATTGCAAATATTGACTTACTGGTTAAGATCCTTGACCCTGGGATCTCCAGGCAATTGACAAATGTAGCTTATTTTATTAGTAATCACCTAAAACTTAAATCATTTAGATTTGATAAGTGACAACATGAAATATCGAAATGTCAAATACTATTACTTACTTATTAATTTTGTTTGTGGTTAGGACCCTTGCAATAAGATTTTGTAAATTTCTTAAATGCAGTAAAGATAATAATAATTAGTTAACCATTAAAATAATAGGATGTTTAAAAAAATCTATAAATCAATATTATTTTCACGGTAAGTTTGGAAAACAATGTTTTTAGTTTACAAAGAAAGGGGGATGTAAAGTATAGACACCTAGTGTAAAACTTGTGAATCATCATTGAAACGTTATTCTAAATATAATTTTTGTATGTCACATCAACCGCTTACATATTTTCTTTAAAATCATAAATAAACCAATAATTACAACGTTACACATGTGTTGAATTTTATAAAAACAAGCATATGTGGTATCCAACAATCTTCTAGTAAGGACAAGATAAGCAACAATATCCACATTGGAGGAAATTTCGTCGCATCCGTGGAGACGTCTTCACTTTTTAAAGTGAAAGGGTTCAAGTAGCTTTTGATGATACAGGTTCGCCATTTCCGGATCCTCCGTTGTTAATCGTTTGAAATACGCACTCATTATGATATCATATCAAAAATCAAAAGAAAAAATCGAACAAACAAACGATTCTTTGCAAAAATCGAAAAACAACCCACGTTGTATGACAACGCAACGCTCTGTTTGACCTCTGACGGCCACATTGAATTCAATCAGCTGTTTTTGTAGAGGCGCCTATACATTTGAGAAGAAGTAGGAAATTAAAATAAAACCAATGAAAAATAAGCTGAAAATGTCACGAATATTCACGAGCATTCACATAACTCCCAATATGTACTAACTATAATCGTGTCCGAACACCCTGTGCCTAAAACGCCATAGTAACAGATTTCATTACTATAGTGACCAAATAAAATAATGTGACAATGTCGCTGGGTTAATAGATTGAATAATTTTGATATCTGTTCTTACAGAATGGCACATAAACATGATGATATTAGAATTTCGGTAATTTCAACAGTGTCTACAGGAACAGGTAAATACATTCCAATCACTTTGTAAAATATGTACAATTGATTTGTTTTACTAAAATTTATTGCCAATATATTTTACTCACATTTTTAATGACAATGTCCAGAAATTAGGAATATTGGTTCATTTGAATAGAACATTCATCCGATAGCATGAGTTATTATTTAAGAACATGTTATTTTGGATGATCAAGTCTCAACAAACATTGAGAAAGCTAGTGTTTGATTTAACTCATATTTCGTGAATGTCTACTAATTTATAGCTTCACTCCGTTTCATACAATTTTTCAAATCTATACGAACCTTAATGATGGTAGCAATTAGACAGGTCCATTGGCGTACCTACTTTAGAAATACGGAAATAAAAATAAATGTAATAATTTCTATGAAACTAACATTTCGTATATTTACAAAACGCTAATGAAACATTTTTCTTCCTCTTTTGCCCGTCTTGATTATTGATTATAAACTGAATTTGGAACTTTTGATTGTAATAAAACTTATTTCTTCGAATATAAGTAATTTTGTTACAAGTATATACTATAAATCAGCTCTTCAGGCAATAGGGACCCAGGGCTTCAAACCTCTTCAGTAAATGTCCCCACCTTTTTCTGTCAGTAATGGTTGCTTGCCAATTCGTTACTTCGTAGATCCTCCTCGCAGGCTTCAATCCACTTTCTTCTAGATCTTCCTCTCCTCATGTAGCCTCTTCCTAACTCTGGCACATTTTTGGCTCATCTTGGGTCAGGCATTTTTACAACATAGCTATACCACCGTAGTCTAGTTGCCTTAACCAGTCGGCCAATTTCCTATTTCCCATATAATTGAGTTACTTCAATATTCACTCTCCTACTCCAGCTTCTGTCTTCTACCTTCACCCCTCTGAATATTTTCTAGAGCACTCTCCCTTCCCATCTGTTAATTTTGTCTTCTTCCGTTCTATTAAATATCCAACATTCATCATCATCATCACTTACCGCTACAACCCTGGGTGGGTCTTGGCTGACTGCACAACTTTATTTCAGGAGACCCTGTCTTCCATCAACCTGTAATCGAGTGGGATGTTCATTTTTTGGAGGTCTGATCTTATGTTGTCTCTCCAACGCATTCTGGGGCGTCCGAGCGGTCTTTTGCTTGTTGGAGTCTCTTCCCATATCAGTTTTACAAGTCTTTTGTCGTGTAGCCTCTGTACGTGTCCTGCCCATCTTAAACGCTGGGATTTAATCCCCTGGATAATATCGCTATCTTTGTATAGTTCTTGGACCTCTGCATTAGTTCTAATGCGATATCGGTTGGTCGTCGGATCATGGTAGGGTCCAAATATCTTTCTGAGAATCTTTCGTTCGAAGCTTCTGAGTTAATCTTCGTTTGCGTTGGTCATCGTCCACGTTTCGCTACCATATGTTATTATGGGTCTGATGATAGTTTTATATATCTTGATTTTTGAAGCCCTTGTTAGACTCTTTGATTTCATAAGGCTATTGAGTGCAAAAAGACAGCAGGTTGGGGACTGGATTCTGCCTTTGATTTCTTCAGTGACGTCGTTGTCTGTTGTAATTGTGGCACTAAGGTATTTGAAGTGTTCTACTCTTAGAAGTTGAAATTGTTTATTGTGACGTTTTGTCCTAATATATTTCTTCGTGCCGTTCTATTTACCCACACGTATTTCGTCTTTTCCTCGTTAATTCTTAGTCCTACTTCGCTTGTTGTTTTCTCGATCTTGTTGAAAATGTCCTTTATTGTAACAGAATCCCCGATGATGATGTTATCTGCGTATGCTAACAGCACTTTGGGACCTTTCGTTGTTAGCAGTTCAGTTTTTATCTCAGCTGATCTCACGGTTTTCTCTAGGACGAGGTTGAACAGTAGTGGCGAGAGGGCATCGCCTTGTTTTAGTCCGTTATCTATTCCAAAGCTGCTGGATACGTTATTGTTTACCCGTACCTTTGATACTCCTCCCTCAATGCATGATTTGGTCATCTGGATCAGCATTTTTGGAACTGAAAACTCCGCCATTGCGTTCCATACTTGGCTTCTCTCTATGCTATCATAAGCCTGTTGGAAATCTATGAAGAGGTTATGTACTGTTCTGTTATATTCCCAAGCCTTTTCTAGAATTTGCCTTAGTGTGAAAAGTTGGTCTATAGTTGACCTGTAGTTTCTGAAGCCGGCTTGATATTCACCTAGGATGTTTTCTGCATATGGGGTTAATCTATATAGCACGATGTTTGAGAGTGTTTTGTATGCGGTGTTTATTAGTGAGATTCACCTGTAGTTGGCGCATTTTGATTTATCTCCCTTTTTATGAATGGATGCAATAATACTTTCTTTCCATTTTGTAGGTATTTTTTATTCTCGCCATGTGAGAGTTATTAATTTGTGAATTTACAAATGGAGTGCATTTCCACCATATTTAAGTAGTTCTGCCGGTATCTCATCCGAGCCAGGCTCCTTGGAGTTCTTTAGCTTATCCAATGCCCTTTTTGTTTCTTGACGGGAGGGTTCTTCCACTGGTAGGTCTGCTGTTATGTAGGTCTCTTCTTTGTGCACGTTTTCTGGTTTTGTGCTTAGGGAGGTCCTTGAAGTATCTTCTCCATTCTTCGGTCAGTTCTTCTTCTTTGAGTATTAAGTGGCCTTGGTCGTTCCTAAGTGTCGGAATGGATTTGGCCTTGAAGCCTTTCTTCTCAAAAGTAATTGCCCTGTAGAATTCTCTGGAGCCTGGTTTTGGGCGGTCTCTTTCTATTTCTTCATACTTCCTTCGTTCATACTCGTTTTTCTTTGTTCTTATTAATTTTCTTGTTTCTTTTCGGCACTTTGCGTATTCTATACTTTCCTCTGTTTGGAGTTGTAGCATTATCTTCCTTGCCTTTTGTCTGGCTTCTAGGAGAATGTGACACTCGTCGTCAAACCATTTTTGTGCCCTTTTTGCTTCATTTTTTTCCGAATACCTCTTGAGCGGTTTCTGTTATTACTTTTAAAGTTCTCTCCCACAACTTTTCAGGTTCATTACACTCTGTGTCAGAGTCTAGAGTTTGTTCGAGTTCTTCTCTGTACTGTCGTTGTTTTGTTTCATTTTGCAGTTCGTCCCTATTCCATTGAGGGGTTGTCTTAGTTCTGGTATATTTATCTGTCGATATTCTCTCTTTCACTCGGACTAGATAATGGTCTGTAGCCCCATCTATTCCTCGAAGGCTTTTTACGTCTAAGACGTTACTTCCGTGGCCCGCTTTAACGATGATATGGTCTATTTGGTTTCGGGTGGTGTGGTTATTTGAAATCCAGGTCCGTTTGTGGATGTCTTTATGTGGGAACATAGTCGATTTTATCAGCATATTGTTGGAAGTGGCCGCTGCTATAAGTCTTTGCCCATTATCATTGGATATATTATGGAGGCTGTGTTTAGCTATCGTTGGGTTGAAGCAGGGTTCTTTGTATATTTTGGCATTGAAATCTCCACAGAGTAGTCGCATGTCTTGTTTGGGCATTGTGTCAATGGTTTTCTCTAAGATGTTGTAGAAGGCATTTTTGGTGGCTTCGTCCTTCTCTTCAGTTGGAGCATATGCTTAGATGATCGATATGTTGTACCATTTGCCTTTTAGTCTAATGTAGCACATTCTTTCATTTATTGGTTTGAAATTTACAACGTTTTGGACCATATCTTCTCTAATGACAAAAACTATTCCAAATGCATGTTTCCCTGTTCACTGTCGCTAAAAAATATAACAGATTTACTCATCTTTACATCAACAAAATCTGACAATGCGTCAAATTATTTTGATTCTAAACAGTTATTATTGTTATTGTGTGAAAGGTGAAAAATAATAGTTAATTTGAACAAAATGGTTTATTTTTCGAATGAAAAATATGCTGATATGCATTTAGTTTATGGGGAAGTACAATGTGACGCTCGTGCAGCAGAGCAAAGATATGCGGAAAAATTTCCAAACCGAAGGCATCCTGCTCGCGCAACATTTGTAGCCGTACACCAAAGATTAAGAGAAAGTGGCTCAGTAGTACCTAAAAATACTGATGTGACAATGGAATACGAAGGCGATATTTTGATTGAAATCGAAAATAATCCTGAGGTTACCACCAGAAGACTCACTGGTATGTATCCTGGCATTTCCAATTCTTCCAGATGGAATATGATTCATAAAGAAAACCTTCATCCTTTCCATTTTCAAAAAGTTCATGCCATGGTAGATGGTGATTTCCCTGCCCGCATAAATATTTCAAACTGGTTGCGGAACAAAAAAAAATCAGGATCCTAATTTCTTTTCCAATATTTAATTTTGCGATGAATCTACGTTTACCAGAGACGGAATTTTTAATTTACATAATGCACATCATTATGCCTACATTGGTGATAATCCTCATGCAACAGTAGAGAAAAAGCACCAGCAAAGATTTAGTATAAATGTTTGGATATGTGTAATCGGTAATCAGCTTCTGGGACCCGTAGAGCTTCCTAGCCGTTTAACAGGACAAAAATATCTCAATTTCCTACAAAATGTTTTACCTGATTCAATAGATGAGGTTCTCCTGATGATTCGAAATAATTTATGGTTCATGCACGACAGCTGCTCAGCTCATTTTAGAAGAGAGGTTCGTCAATATCTCGATAATAACTATTACGATAAATGGATTGGAAGAGGTGATCCAGTTAATTGACCCCCCAAGATCTCCAGATTTAAAGCCCTGTGATTTTTGTATTTGGGGTTATTTAAAATCATTAGTCTATGCTGTTCCAATAGAAACACGTAATCAGCTGTGGCAAAGAATTCAAAACGCTTGTAATCAAATTAGAAATAATGCAGGAATTTTTGCAAAAATTAGATGATCTTTAGAGAAAAGAATAAATTTATGTATTGAGACAAATGGTCGTCATTTAGAGCATCTGTTGTAAAATTAATTATCTCTAACTTTGTTTTTTTTAATGTTGATTGTTGTTTTATATCCTCACGAAATAAAATTGATTTAAAATTTCCAAAACAATAGTGCTATTCAACGCGTCAATCGATTACAATCATTTCCTGTCATGTAAAAAACAACATGTTCAACAATACATTTTCGATATCAATCAATCACTCTGAATATAATCGGTCTAAAATTATGATGCTATTGAAATCAATCGTAAATCGTCAGCATGTGATTGGTCGAAAAATTTAAATAAACTACCGTTTGTCTATGGGTTATGTGATGTGAGTGATATTTTGCAATTGTATATTACATTTTTAGTTAACAGAACAGCGTTTATAGAATTAAACTAAATGAACTTAAGAAAAGTGTGAAATACACGTGAAATTAAGTAAAATAATGATAAGGTTATGTCATTATTGATTTATTTGATTTGTAAAATGGCATGACAAATGTCAATTTTTTTTGGTCGTTCAACAAACATCAATCCGTTTCAGATTTCGATTATAAGCATAATCGGAATCAAGATCGAAGTGTTGAATAGCACTAGTGTAAACAACTTAATACTTACGACTTTTGTTACGAGTATCTGTACAATTTGTTGATTTTTCAATGGAAACTTGATATTAGAGATTATAATCCAACATGATTTTATGTAAGAAACACAAAAAGTTTAAATTTATTTTTCTCGAAAACGATTCATGAAATCGATTTGAAAGAAGAGAAAATTTTTTATGAAAATTATCTTGAATTTCCCAAATTGGGTGTCGGATACATAAAAAACTTCAAAATAAATTTTTTTAATAAAAATACCTGTTGGTCCCCCCAACTGACACACTTGTGGGATCTGGAAAAAATTTATTTACAGCAAACGACTGATTTGTAACTGTTTATTGATTATACCAAGTTTGAATATTTTACGTAACTGTATTTTTGAGTTATTTGAAGAAAACTCATATGAGGACGTCTTCTTCAAAGGGCTGTAGTTTCCGTTGGGCAGGAGAGTTTCTTGACACTTTGTACATAGTAAAGCTGCCTCCCACCCTACCAACGACAATTTCTGAAAAAAGTATAGGGCAGTAGGGTCCACTCCTAATGCACTATTATGCACCATCAACAAAAACAGAATCACCCCTCCTCCTAGTTATTTAAACCTCATTATATAAAGTTGCCCCCCTTAATAACAATCTCCCAAAAAATATAGGTTAGTGAAGTCCACTCCTAATGCATTCTTATGCACCTCCAAGAAATATTCTTGGTATATAAAAGGAATGAATTGTGAATGAATATTTATTACCTTTTTATTGAAATAAATTCTCCAAAAATAAGTAACAAAAACAAAATCCCTTCTTCCCCTAGTTAGTTACAGCTCATTATTTAAAGTAAACTTGGCCCCCCCTCACAATTTCAGTTTTTATCGACGGACTTTTCGAACAAAAAAGTCTAGCCGGTTGGACTAATGTGAAATGGCAACCTAGAAGGCCTCAAACCTATAAAAACCAATAGAAGCTATGTTACACTATCCAACACTTGTGAATTTGATTCGGAAGTTCAAATACTGGGCAGCGATTTCTACGATAGTCAATCTGTTAAAGATTTGTTAACCTCGTTTGGTATAAATAAAAGCGAACTGGCAGCAGCAATTATATGTAGGTACTATTGTGAAAGAGGGGTTAAACACAAAAATTTACAGGCTTCGAGATGAGTTATGTTATAAAGTTATTGTATATAATAAAAACCCAAAAGATATTATCTCAGATTGATACACATTCAGATGTCAAATCTTTTAATTAAAATAGTGGACTTCTTTATTCAGGATTCTACTATTAATAACATTTTAACGAAAAAGTCTCTATTTCAATCCAGTTTTCTTTTTTATGGAATTGATATGAACAAGCACTAAAATGTGTGAAGTCAAGTGCACATTGAAGGAAATACCAAAAAATACTCACGCGGGTGACGTTTAATATATTTTGAGGGGTTGTGTTGCATACAGAGGAACCGATATAGCTCTTGGTCAATTCATTGCCTGCGCACATAGGCGCAATATGCGAGAAATGTTATGGCACTACCTGTTATATATTTTCCACAACGTTGCAAATGTAAAATTTTGAAAATCCTATTTTTCAATCGGCAAAAATTCAAGTTTTGTAGAAACGTATACTCATTAGTTTTGTCTTTTTGATGTTAATGTCCAGGCCGTACAGTTGGCTGCACTCTGCTATTCTGTTCATAAGTTTTTGTAGTCCCTCTATGCTATCGGCGAAAACGATTGTGTCTTCTGCATATCGAATATTGTTTACTCTTTCACCATTTAAGATAATTCCTGAATATGTGTGTTCTAAGGTTTCTCTGTATAAGAATTTTGAATAAATATTAAATAATAATGGAGAATGAATGCAGCCCTGCCTCAGACCTCTTAGTATCTTCATTTTCTCTGTCATCTTATTTATGACTCTCTGACGAAAGCTGATTGATTCTAGTGCAGGTTAACTATTATGTTGATGTCCTTTCCCCCAAGCCTCCGCTTTTCAGAATTTGTACCATTTTTTTGGTGTTTTACTCTATCAAAAGCCTTCTGGTAGTCCACGAAATATGCAAATACATTACAGTTCATGTATCTACATCGCTGAAATAAAACTTGTGTACCCACTACATTTGTTCTTCGCAGATTCTGTAGATTTTTCTATGTATGACCTTTAAAAAAACTTTTAGTATGTGGCTCATCAGACTTATTGTTTTAAAGTCTTCATACTTTTTAGCTCCTGATTTTTTAGGCAAGGTTATACGCTGCGATGTGAGTCACTCGTACGGTACCTTAAAAGAACTATATATTTTATTAAACACTTTTGTTAACCACCTTACACTGTCATCATCAAAAAGTTTCGAGAGCTGTGTATTTATATTATCGGATCCCGGGGAGTTCCCTTCTTTCATGGATTTTATTGCAATTTTAACTTCGTCAATGATGTTGATATTGAGTTTACTTAATTGGTCTTCATGTCTCGGGTCTGACTGCGATTCAATTTCGTTATTAAGGCAGGTTTTACTTGTTGGTGGTTCTTTTAGTTTCTGCAGGTCATACTTATGAACATTCTTTTTCTCCAATTTGTTTATCCTTATCTTGAATACACCCAGGAAGGGGTTATGATTTGAGTGTATGTTAGCTCTAGGTAAGTTTTTACTGACATACAGCTATTTCGACATCTCTTGTTCACAAGCATGAAGTCGATCTGGTTTCTGATTACACAACCCGTATTATTTCGAGGTGATCTCCAGGTATATAGCCTTCTAGGGGGAAGTTTGAACCATGAGTTGGTTATCACAAATTCTTGCTCTTCTGCAAATAAATCCAACAAGTCCCCTCTCCCGTTCCTCTCGCCCAGTCCGTATGGTCCTATGATATCTCCTCTCCGTCCTTTTCCATTTTTTGCGGTAAAATCTCCCACAATGATTTTTAATTGTTGTTTTGGCAATTTTTTCAATATGCTACTAATTTGGGAGTATAATTCTTGTACTTCCTCATTACGATGTAGGGCTATTGGTGCATATACCTGGAATATATTTATGTTGGTCGGTGTTGATTTTAACAGTAATACCATAATTATTTCAGATATTGGGGCGAAGTTTGCGACAGATATAGCAACTGATTTGTTCATTAAGATGCTTACTCCATCCTCATATTCTTCATTTGTGCTACCCGAGTAATATATTCGGCGATCATTAATGTCATAGAAGTTGGAGCCTGGGCCAAAGTCCGAATATTCCAAGTACCTATTTTTATTATTGGTCTGACAGTGGGTTTCTTTGTATCATCATTATTCAAAACTGTTTCCCCCGGAGATCCGATCGGGGAACTTGAAACTCCGGATTCTGATTTAGTCTTGAACATAGTCATGCTGATACTATTAGAGACACCTATTGAAGGGCTTCTCCTTGCATTCGCATGCCGTTGACTTTTTGTTAGTTCATCCGCCATTTGTTGTTGTTGTTCTTTAGAAGGTTTATAGCTTTTTCTCCTTCGGCTTCTAAGATTGGGGGCTTTATCAATAGAAAAAAGTTTTTCGCAGTATTGTCTCCATAGTTCTGCTATGTTGTTGGCATCTGTAATTGTTTCTCCGTTGCCATTTTTTATTTGTGTATGTGGCTTAAATTCTCTAGATAGTTATTTAACTGTATCGTACAATTCGTGGGATCTGTTTGTATTCGCATGTTCTTCAAGTTCTTGGCATACTCTTGCAATGTGCTGGTTTTTGTAGTTTTTGCAGCGTTTTTGAATTTCTTGGCCAAGGGCCTTTTTATTCTCCGGAGTAATAGTTTTGGACAGAATTAGTCTTCTCCGGGAGTCTATTAAATCGATTGTTTTTTCCGTCATCCAGTGTTTCTTCTTGATCGATTTTGGATCCGTAGTTTTGTTCACACCGGATACGATCCATGTATTGATCGCTTCCCATGTTTGATTTGAGTTTCCTTCAGTCAACGCAGGACCGGAAGTTCGCAACGTTCCTTGAAAAACTCTTTCATTGGGTATCGGTAATCTTTGACTAGGCTTGAACATAGTCAATGTCTTTATTTTCATGGTATGGCTAGACTTTAGAAGTTAATGGTCAGAACCGCATATCGCACCTGGTTGAGCGACGATATTTGTAACTGATGTCCGCCAACGCGTTCGTATAAAAGTATAGTCTATCTGGTTTTTATATAGGCCTGAAGGTGTTGTCCATGTTCATAGACGTCGAGGATGATGTTTGAATATTGTGTTTGAGATGGTCATATTATTATCTGGATAAGTCCCTCACCACCTTAATTTCTTTCACCCAGTCCATATTTCCCTACACTATTTCTTATATGGTCACCATTCTTGGTATTCCCTATTTTGGCATTAAAATCGCCCGTTACAATTAGGAGGTCCTTTTGCGGTATATTCAAAATGGCTCTTTCTAGTTTTTCATACTCAACTTCCACTTCGTCATCTGAGTGATCCGTTGTTGGTAGATATACCTGGACAATATGAAGTTTAACTGGTTTGGAGTTAAATTATATTCTAATTAGTCTATCGCTGATGGCCTCATAGCTCTATAGATATTTTGTGTACTTCTTGTTAACCAAGAAGGCGACTTCATTTATTCCAGTTTCATCTGCTCCCAATATGTAGACAGTATGGTCAGCTGTGTTGAAATGACCATTTTCTTTCCAGTGTGTCTCCGAGATCCCACACACTGATAAGTTTTCTCTGCAAATCTCTCTTTCCAGAATGTGCAATTTCCCGGTTTGGAGAAGGGCTCGGACGTTCCATGTTCGTAGATGAATCTGATTTCAGATATTACAGTGACTTCTTCCAGTCGCAATTGCTGCCTGGGTTACCTGGTTTCGCAAAGCGTGTTTTTAGCTGATTGATGACATGGTGTGCTCGAGGGAATATAATCAGGTGGTTTCCCATTGCCTGCCTGATCTTCATGCCGTTGACTCATTGTTAAATTGAGTTCGTCCGCCATAAGGACCAGAGGTACCCCTTATGCCACTTGCGCCGGGTCCGCCTTCCCGCCGGTGTGGTCTTCACCCGTATCCCTGGGCAAGGCTAAAGCGATATACCCCGCAATACTGGGTCCTCAACAGAACTTAGCCACCGACTCATAAGCCGGGCCCACCCTCGCGACGTGGACGCGCCTGTTGAGAGTTACCTAAGTGGATTCAGTGAAGGTGTCTCTGGTTTCCCTTTGGCCGGGTTAATGCTCGTGTTTGGGTCCACGAGCAAGGCCTAAGCGTTTTTCTAGAACCTTTAAATTCTTGAAAGTTCTCGATTGCGGCTCCCAATAAACAATCGACTATCTTATAATATCTCATTGAAAAAATACTTAGTCCTTCTCAGACAACCGTGCGCCAAAATTTCAACTTTAGATATCGAACTAGAACAGAATCAGCTTCAGAGACTAATACAGTGTGCAGTTCCGTAACAATATGATTGTTCCGACATGTCTATAACTAAACCCGGAAAACATTCAGAATCGTATTCAACGATCACGTAATCAACCATATCGTATTGAGCAGTTTCCGATAGAGGCTGATTTTCTTTCTAAATATCCCTCACATTTCTGGTTTTTTGTCTACTTGTTGTTTTGCTAATTTTTCCCTTCTTTTTCTCACTACTCCGTCTCTCTTTTCTTTAATTTTCTTCTGTGATATTCCTGCCAGTTCGAGGAAGATACAGCAGCAGGTAATTTTTCCCTTTGTTTCCCGTTATTTCTAGTAGTTGGTTGGTTTCCTGAAGAAGGCCAGAACAAATCTTTCTTGAAAGGAGTGGGGATATTTTTTTCTCCAGATTATTCTCGTTATTGTTGATTTTCCACTAATGCTTTTCTGCATTTCTGTTACTATAACTGGGGTTTCTTCTATTTCATTTCTAATAACCGATTCATTTGGTTTACTGTTTTCATTATTTTGTACTCTCCTTCATTAAGCGTTTGGGTGCCAATTGGATAACTTAGTTTTCGTAATCCTTTTGTCTCAAATTAATGAAGCGAAGACGTCGTCAGAAGCAGGAGAAGTTGAAAGGAAGATTTATTCGACCGTTGATAGTGCAGAATCAGAAAAAAATCTTTTCAAAATAATGATGACAAAACGAGGTCAAAATCAGAAGTAATGCAGAGTGAATCCAACAAATCTATCGAGGACATTGAGCTCTGTGTTGGAGCTGGAACTGCTCTTTATATTGGCGAAGGCACATCGACAGTGAATTTTCTGGAGAAGAAAGAATCAGAATTTTGTGAACTTGAAACAAATGATCCAAGTAAATGGAGCTTTCCGATAAACGATGCACACAGTCATGATTTAGTCCAATGTAGTCCCCAACAAAATTTAGATCATAGCAATAAATATTATTCAGAAAATTAAAATGGACAACACTTTTCAATTTCTATTATACAAGAATATTGGGCAACGATCAAAGTCAGCATCGTAGGTGGTTAGTATATGTTCAACTTCACAAGACGAAAAATATTCTTTCAGTTGCATACTTTGTTCTGGCTTGCAAACATAGCTGATTCTAGGCTGCAATTATTGGAAACATCTAATCACTATTCATGAACGCCATGAGAATAAACATGGTTCAATGGCTATCATTTGAAAAAGGTATTAAGCATGGAAATACTATTGATGAAGAAAAGGAGAGGATGATTCTAGTCAGAAACATTGGTATAGTTTATTCGAAAGATTGGTTGATATAATCAATTACTTAGCTTCACACAACTTGGCTTTTCGAGTCCATACATAATCTCTTGAACCAAATCACATTGGAAATTCCTGAATTGATCTATTCAAATTATTATCTAAATATGATTTGACACTCCTTAATCACTTAAGTAGTTTCAATGAAAAACAGCTAAATACTCACTATTTAAGACCGCAGATACAAAATTACCTTATTTCATTTATGTCACAAGCTATTGTCACTAACGTTATAGGAAAAAAAACATTAGTCAGTCGAACAGCACAGTTTTTAACATACTCAATGAACTTGAAAACATCCATTCAATATTCAAAATTGTGGAGACCAAGGCTACGATAATGGCGCCAATATGGTCAGCATTAACAAAAGAGTGAAATTAAGAATACTAACTATAAATTGAAAAGCTTTCTTCACTCCTTGAGGAATCTCATTAAAGTAGATGTAGCCAACACAGCATCCATCGCAAAAGTGTTCTTTGGTTTCATCTAAAAAATTTGTGATTTTTTCCAAATATAGCAAGAGATGGGAAGTAGTAAAGGATAAATAAAAGATAACCTTAAAATTATACAATATGGCAAAGCCGAATTGCTAAAGCGAAGACATAGAATACTATGAGCTTTACGAAGAGCTACAGCTTTTAGAGCCTAATCTACCAAACTTCATTAGAGACGCCAATCAGGCGATTCAATACATAATTACAAATGAATTAGAAGTCAACTATCCTAATGTTCACATTGCTATTAGAATTATGTTTACTATGCCCTTAAGTACAGCTTCCATAGAAATTAGAATTTCTCAGTTAAACATTATTAAAAACTACTTAAGAAACAGTACGAAGCAGAACCAACTGTCTGGTTTAACAATACTCTCAATCGAAGCAGTTTAGCTGCAGAAATTAATTACAAATCATTATTAGAGGATTTCGGTAAAGCAAAAAGCCGAAGAATATTACTTTTGTTAAAAATTCAATCACTCAAGTTACAAAATATAATATTTTTCCAAATCTATAGGGACCGAGAAAGATGACGCTTATGCCATCTGCCGTGAAAAAACACAAACAAAGTGATGTAAACACTAATATGAGTAGATTCCACGAAGTATGAGTCGAGACAGTTCATTTTACTATTAGTTTTGTATAATCAGCGTATTTAAATGTTAAGTTTTTAAAACTGATATTCAATGTTTGTGATGTCTTCATCAAAAGTATCTTTCTGTATTCATGGCTGTTCAAATGTGCCATATAAAAATACTACGCAGTTGAAATTTTATAGTTTCCCCGAAAGTTTATTGAACACTGCGTCAAACGTCAAAAATGGATAAATGCAGCTCTAATCAAAATTTTTTATTAACTATTATTTTGTGTATAATCAGTATGATACTACAATTGGCAGAAAAGTTCTAAATTTTTTATACATAAATATAAGATTATTATCAAGAGAATAAAATGTTGTTTTCTGTACGATTTCATTGATTATATAAAATAAAAAGCTTGTTATATGTTTGCTGACTTTATTATTATATAATGAGTTTAAATAATTAAATACTATTAAGATAAAGAAAGTAAACATTTGTACAAAACGAATCACTTCCAGTTTCTTGATTACATTACAGAAAACATCGGAAGGATTGGGATTCAAATAAAAATACTAGAATTTGCAGTGCTCATTTTGTCAATAATCAAATTCAGATAATCCCCTACACCCACTTACATACCAACAATTTTTCCTGGCAAAGAAAATGAAAATATCTAAAAATTTTTTGCATTTTGTAGGTTGTTTATTACACTGTTTACATCACAATGTTTTTCTTATTTAACACCAGGGCGCTCTACTTTCGACAGAAGTGCTGCCTCTATAGTTCGGTCTCGATCCCTATATGCTTTTCAATATTCTCCCACCGCACCTTTATAGTTTTTCACATATTAGTCCACGCTACGTCATTGGATTGATCTCACATTTAATAGTTTTTTCAATTTCTTTAGAATAAACGGCTGCTCACGATTTGACAATCAAAACAGCTGATGCCACATGTTCTTTGTTGTTTTTTTTATTTATGGAATTTTTGACAGTATCACTGTATGAGTTCGAAATACATGTTATTGTTGCGAATGTTGATTGATCATTTTTCTTAGGCTGTTGATAACTTAATAATTTTAATAATTTCTCCACATCGAGTATTCCATTGACCTAATGCTTTCTATAATGTTTTACAATCTTAGGATTTGTAATGAACTAGATTAGTGGAGTGGACTGTTGAGTTTGTCGTTCACTACTGCACCTGAGTAGATGTGTTGTTTTTCTTCGATAAGGTTGTAGAAAGAAGGACCAGACGTAATTTTAAGTAACGTTTAATAAAACACTCAAATACGACAATTTTAAACACGTAAATCACTTTACAACCAAATATTTACAAGATAGAGCAACAAGAATGTCCACAGCGAGTTGATAGTTGGTTACTGTTTTCTTAAAGATACTAAATGCTCGTGTGGTAGATACGTATACTTTTCCGCTAATTCACGAGCGAAGTCACAGAAATTTGCACGTTTTTATATTGCGTCGTAACGCGAGAGATATGTTAACACTTCAGGTTGAACCAGATATAGTTGACGCACACTGTATGTATAGAACGCGAGGAACTATCACACTTTTTTATGTCGACCAAGCCATAGTGGATTTAGTTCTGTGCTGCTTCAAGTTGAGAAACTGGCTCCCTTAGTGGTTAATTTCTGTAGATACAAGTTTTTTTTGGGTAGGACTTTCTCTTTCAGACTATAACTCTGTTAGTTGAATGGTGATATTTTTTGACATCAAGTTAATTATCCACTTTACCGTGAAGCGATAAATAGTGTCCTGTTAGTTAATTTATGTCAATCCATAAAACATTCATTTCGAATATTTGATTCCCTATTCATTTGTGAAAGGGTTTAAAATATTGTTCACGCTGCTAATGGGAGGATCGTAGATCACTCAAAGTTATTTGTAGTAACATTTTAATAGTTTTGGAAAGTTCGATAATCTCTATTTTATAAAAAGACTTTTGTTGAACAGGTACTTAAAGCTGAACTTTATTTTATTAATGGGCGTTTAAGACCATTAAAGTGAATAATGAGGGTTTGACGTTACAGTCGTTATTCAAACTTTTCCGACTTACGATTGATTTGTCATCGTGATATATATACAGCATGTCATCTGACAACAATAATGTTTTATATATGGTATTTTTGCATTTTTCAGGAATGTTCACATAAATGTTTTTATTTAATCGCCGTACAATCTTCAATACTAATAAAACAGGAATAGTTTTTAGTCTAAGTTCGCATAGATTTGAAAAATATTGTTTTATTTTTTCCCTTAATTTTGTGTTTAATAATTTTTTGCTCGTCTCTCATTAAAAAATACTGTTGCAAAAGGATACACATCCTAACATCAATATTCTGTACATTGATTAGAGAGAAAATAAGTTTTAATTTATGCTGTATATTTTTAACATTTAATATTGTTTTATCTCTACTAATATCTGAAAATGATAAACAGAATCTAGCGCCGAAGGCACAAAAAACCTGTTAGACGTCGCGAATCATGAACAAGTCAAAAGAAGGCCTTATGATACTGCGCCACCCATCGGATGCGAACCACCACACTCTTACAAAAGGTAATTTTAATTTCAATATTGACTAAAAACTTTTTGGTTCTTCTTCATCTCCTGAGTCTGCCTATCCGTTCTGAATGTTGGCGATACGCAAAGCGATTTGAACTCTACTGACTGCTGCTCTAGATAATCCTTATGTAGTAGGGTGGTTCGAAAAAAAAAACAACTTTTTCCTATAAACATTTAAAAATCACTACTTCAACAGAAAACGCCAGTTTTCGACACCAGTGATATAATATCCCATAACGTTAACTTTAGTCTCTAGTGACGGAAGTGGTTGCAATTTCAGGTATTGAAGTGAAACTTCTAATGCGACTTCCAACAAGGTTGCGTTAAACGTTTAACGCTACCATGGAGGGTGTATGAAAGCACTGCTGTGGCACTCGAACGTATGCGCGTAGTATACCTGTTACAGGCCAGTTAGTTATCATAATCCAATTGTAAATGTTATAGATTTGGATATTTCTCCACTGGAAAATGATAATTAAAAAATGCGATCAATTGTGAATTGTGAGCAATGTTAATAAAGTTTGTCTTAAAGTTACAATATATCACTAAAAATAAATTTCAACCCCTTCCTATTTTCATTTCCACATTACGAGGGACTCCACGCACTAATTCTTTTAAATTTTAAATACCTAACTATTCTAATATAATTATTTATTTATTTATAAAAGTTCTAATAGGTCTTATAACTGTTTCAAGATATTTCCACAATATATTGAAAAAACGTAAAAAATTCTGAGAAATTGACAATTATTTCAATATTAAATATCATCGTCAGAATGAAGAAGTTACATTTCATTTGATGCCTCATCATCATCATCACATAGCTATATGTTCGTCCACTGCTGGACATAAGCCTTCCGTAAATGTTTCCATATTCCCCTATCATGTGCTGCATTTAACAAGTTGGTTTGGATGCGCTTCAGATCATCTGACCAACGAGTGTGCCTCTGCTGCGGAAAGCGTGGTTTCGCAGTCCCCATTCAGTTATTTTTCTAGTTCATCTGCCGTCGTTTATTCTGGCTTAGTGACCCTCTCAGTTCCATTTTAGAGTAGATGTTCTTGTGATGGCATCTGTTACTCCACTTCTCCTTCTCACCTCTGTGTTTAGAGCTATATCTCTCTGGGATAAGCCAAACAATATTCTTTTTCTACGACCGTGCGTTTTTACCCACTTTCCCGCACTCATTTTAGTAGTATTGAAAGTGCCACTTTCCCGCACTATTGCGGGAAAACTCGCTTTCCCGCACTAGTGCGGGGAAGTAAAATGTGTCAATTTATCGTTATTAAATGTACATTTCATTGATTTTACCGGTATATTACTATTAAAACTAATATAGTTTTTAATATTCAATCTAACCCAGACTATTTTTCATTCATTGGAATGAAGAAATTTCCATACTTTTATATATCTACCCTATACATTTCTCAAAATCAATCCACATAACAATTAAACTAAGCTGAGTCAAGTGGTTTGGTGTGGTAACCAAAGATTTGTTACGACAACCAAGTTGTCATCAAAACGTCAAAGTTTCAAGTCGAAGTGTTGTCGAAGTGTCCTATTTTGGAATTTTTCAAATTATTTTCAATAAAAGCAATATTTTAATGCATTCCCAGAAGCAATATTAAAGGCCGCAGATGCGGTAAATTCAGACCTGTTACCAAGTAAATCACGAAAAAGAAACGAACAGCAATACAACCAATTTTTAAACTGGTGTAAGGAAAAAGGAGTGAATAGCTTCAGAGAAGAGGTTTTTTGGCGTATTTTTCCGAGCTGAGTAAGGTACTGAAATCCAATACCCTATGGTCGCGTTACTCGATGGTGAAATGTTTAATTAGAATAAAACAAAACCTGGACATAAGCAAGTTTCATAAATTGACATCGTTCTTAAAAAAGCAAAATGTTTGTTTTCGACCACATACAGCGCAGATTTTTACCAAAGAAGACATATCCAAGTTTATGTTAGCCCCTGATGAGATATATCTTATGATTAAAGTAGGTACCATTTTTGCTTTAGCCGGTACTCTTCGCAGAGCGGAGCTTGTGAAAATCACGCTTGACGATATTCAAGATAAAGGAAACCTAATTATTGTGAAAATTTCCGATTCGAAAAACCATACCTCAAGATCTTTTGATATATCTGAAGACATAAATAATGGAACCTTTTTGAAGCTCTATAGAAAGTATGCAAATTTACGGCCTCCTACCACCACGCACCGTTTTTTTTTATCACATTACAAAAAAGGCAAATGTTCTGTTCAGTGCGTAGGCGTAAACACATTTGGTAAAATGCCGGCAGAGATCGCTACCTACTTAGGCCTACCTAACCCAAAACGTTACACAGGTCACAGTTTTAGACGATCCTCGGCAACGTTTCTAGCAGATTCAGGCGAAGGGATAACCAACATAAAACGTCTTGGAGGCTGGCAGTCAACTGCTGTTGCTGAGAGTTATTTGGAGGACTACGTAGAACAGAAGAAAACTATCTCGAATAAAATTCTTTCATGTACTGGCAACTTGCAACCGATGCCGTCTCCGTCATCTTCATGCACTTTGAAATCTACGAGTGTTACTCTTAACAGCCAGTTACCACCAACTAACTACTCTGGACCGGCTATTCTGACGCATTTGCAGAATGCAACAAATTGTGTTTTCAACATTAATATTAATAATAATTAGTGGATTTTCATGGAATGTTTTCTATGTTGAAATAAAATATATATTTTCAATGTGCTTTTTGAATCTTTATGCGGTCGTAGAAAAAATAATGTTCCTAATTCATGCGTAAAGTGTCTTTCCCGCCCTTGACTGCTTGTCCGAACTCCGCTTCGCGTCGTTCGGGTCAACGGCAGTCGCGTGCGGGAAAGTATCACTTTCCGCACTTGTTAGGAAAATAACTATTTCATGCTTCTTTGCGTTACTCTTATTTTGTTGGCGGTGTTCTTTGTTAGAGTCAGTGTTTCGGCTCCGTAGGTTGGTACTGGTAAAATACATTGGTCGAAGACTTTCTTCTTAAGACATATGGAAATATAAGATGTTAAAATGTAACTCAATCTTGCAAAGGCTGCCCATGTGAGACCTATTCTTCTGCCAATTTCGCAGGTTTGATTATCCCTTCCCAATCGAATCTCGTGGCCTAAGTATTTGTAGGAGTATACTTGCTCAATGTTTAGGTTGTTCACTTTTAGGTTTTCACTGGCAGCTAGATTTGTCATGAACTTTGTTTTGCCTATATTGATTTTCAGTCCAACCTCTGGATGCTAGGTTCAGCTCGCACTTCTTTGAGATCATTTGTCATTAATATCAGATCATCGGCGAAGCGAATGTGACTAAGTTTTTCACCATTAATGTTGATGCCGAGGTTCTTGATGTTTGTGCGTTTGAACATGAACTCTAATAGGTTGGTAAATAATTTGGGGGAGATGCCATCCTCCTGCCGCACACCTCTCTCTATTTGGGAGCTACGAGTATTTTCATGAAGTCTAATGACAGCATTTGCGTTCTTGTATAATTGCTTAATGATGTCGATGTAGCGATGGTCGACTCTGCAATCAGCGAGGGCACTAAGCATATTATGGTAGTCTATTGTGTCAAAAGCTTTTTCATAGTCTACAAAAATGTTATACTCTATGCATTTTTCAATGAGGATTTTAATTGTAATGAAGATGATCATTTGTGACATAACCCTTACGAAATTCTGCCTGCTCAATAGGTTGGTAAACATCGAGTTCAGCTGTCAGCCTTTTGGTGATTATTCTCATAAGCAGCTTATATATCTGCGATAGCAGGCTAATCGGTGTGTAGTTTTCTATTTGGGCTATATCTCCTTTCTTGTGTAAAAGTATTATGATGGACTTATTCCATTGATCAGGTGTTATGGAGTTTCTTAAACAAGCATTGTATAGTTTACACAGTATTTTTAGAAGTGCTGATATTTTTGTTTTTACATTCAATAATTCTGTACTCACATTACTTTCTGTTTAGAAGAAATTGTTGTATTTGTTGCTAAAGATATTATCTTTGAAATATTATTAGAAATATTACCTGCATATGTGATGGTTTTGTAATTTTTTATTTGTTTAGTTTGTTTCGGAAATATTAGTTGAACTGCTACTTTTTCCTCTTCTTTATTAAATATTTTATATATCATATGTAATTGATAAACGTTGGATGTTGCTATTTGTTTAATTGTATTAATTTCTCTATCAAAATTACATTTATTCATAGGAACTGAAAATGCTCTGTGTATCATTGAATTATATGCTGCTAATTTATGAGACATGGGATGATTGGAATTATATGGAATACTCACATTTCTTGTTCGACTAATGTACTTGCAGAATTGGCAATTTTAAGATGCAATAAGGCCCTATTAAAGGATTCACTTGTTTGGTTGATGCGTTGTACCTGCAGTAATTCTAGGGGACCGCTTTGATCAGTTTCAGCACTGCTTTGTTCTTGTTTTTTTTGGAACGGTTCCATTGCCACATAGCTACTTTTAAAGTAAGTCACTGTACTTTTCAACTTTCTCAAAATATTATCCACACATGGTAAAGAGTCTTGTACCACCAAATTGATTACATGTGCAAAGCAAGGCATGTGCCACTTTTGTAAGCGACTACACGTTTTAATCATGTTTGATGCACTGTCTGTCACAATGCAAACTATTTTATTCTCAATATGTCATTCGATAAAAACTGCATTCAAGGCTTTTGACAGATTTTCTGCTGTGTGATTTGTTTCCTTCAATGGTTTTGTATAAAAGACAGCTGATTTTAGACACCATGTTACAGTCAAGTAGGACTCTGTGTAAGTAATGGCTACATACTCTGTTTTTTGAAGTTCTAATTTTAATTTATTGGATATTTCCCTGTAACACTCTTCAAGCATTTTTTTCCTCACTGTAAATATACTTGGTAATTCATACCTAGGGTCTAACAAATTAACAAATTTTCTAAGCCCTTTATCTTATACAATCGAAAAAGGTTGAAGATCTAGAATAATCATCTCTAATAATGCATAATCAATTTGTTTTTTACTTTGGGATGAACTGTCATACAAAATTGACTTTTTAAAGACGCTTGTTGATTGGCCTGAGCTTCCAGTGCTTCCGCCACTTGCAGATAAACTTGAAGTAGGTCGTTGTTGCTCCTCGTCCTCATCACCTATGTTTGCTGGGACAAAGTTGAATGGAACTTATGGAACTTTTTCTGATGACCTGACAGATTTGTTGTGCTCCCACTCGTTTTGTACTCTTTTCCACATGAGGTATATTTGGCAAATTTTCTGTCACTTGACCTGGTAAAATATTTCCAGACTGCGAAATTTTATTTCTTTTAACAGATTTTTTACTCGTCTGGCTTAATTTCCTATCAGAGTCGTCGCTTTTATAATTTGGAGAATGTGGTGATCTTGATCTTTCATGTGATTCCAATTCGTCGTCGTCGAAGCCTACAAATATATTATTGTTTAAATTGTTTTGAAACCATTTATGTATATATATATCGAAATGTAAATACAATTAACCCTTTCAGTACCAACTTTTTTTTCACAAGCGAAAAATTAATTTGTGCTTGAAGCGTACTTAAATGAATTCAAATAATACATTTATGTCATAAAAAAATGTAGTATATATATTTGAAAAAATTGATTGTAGGTACATCTGTACCCAAAAGTACTTAAACAAAATTAGTTTATCTGACGAAACTATCGCTGATGAAACGTACGAAAACAATTTTTGTCCTTTACGGAAGCAACAATGGACATTTCCATCTTGACTTGCCTCCACAACCAGGGTTTTTGCACCTCAAAGGTAAAGATAACTCTTAAAATGTCCTATATTATCCTTTTGCACCTCAGAAAGAGGTCTAACTTCATTGTTTTGACGTTTTGCTGCCACTACCAGACTAGATGTATCGTTTGATGGTCTTCCCCGTTTTCGGTTGTTGTAAGAGTAGACTTTTACGAGAGATTCACCAATTTTCATCCTGAAGTGTAAAAGGTCTATGCCATCTTTTTGAGAAATTCCTAGAGTATGCATGTCTCGTTTATATTCCAACCTGGAGTTTGTTATTATCATGTCAACTGAATTAAATATTAGTCGAACAGTCCACTTTCTACAGCGACTTTTCGTTTTGTAGAAAGCGATAAGAGCATCTGTTTTAGGTATGCCACCCATGGACGTATTTACGTCAATGAACGATTTTGTTTCCCTATCCCAGCGTTTCACAAGGAATTTGGTCCCAACCCAAACGAAGTTGGATACCATCACCACTGGCTTGTTATCTAAACATCTGGTTACCACAATACCATCTGTAGAGATAACTTCTTCCATAGATCCTCTCTCTTTTAAAAAATCCTTTACATCAGTTAGAAGTGGTTTAGAAAACCTATTGAGCCTAGCAGTGCCAGCAAGAAACGTTGATTTTTGATTGAGAATTTGCAGAAGATAATAGCTCGTAAAATAATTGTCACAGTATAACTTATGCTTATTAGGTTCGAGTTCTTTTGATAATTGTAATACGACAGCTGCACCCTATTCATATTTCAAATAGGAAAGCTCTATTTCCGTGGTACTGCCTTGATGATAGATTAGAAAATTGTACGTCAGTCCACTTTCACCACCTACTAAATAGAGCTTTACTCCCTACGGATGGTCCTTGTTTTTGATGTATTGTTTTATCGACAATCTTCCTTTGAAGGGCATGATCTGTTCATCGATGCCGATATTAGTTCATACCCGCAGTTCTTTACATCTCTTTAGGACCGAATGAAAAATTGGTCGCACTTTCCACAGTTTGTCGTTGCCCAGTCTGTGTTCCAGATTGTTAACACAATGTATGTGGGTGCGAAGTTTGAAAAAACGATTAACTGTCATTGTTTCTGTAAAAATGTCAACTTTTAACGATTTATCCCAATACATACGCAGTCTTGGAAATTTTAGACATCCTGTTAGAATACTGAGCCCAAAAAAATCTTTTATTTCTCGCAGGTTATATGGTACTAGTTTTTCTGATCCTGTTTGTAAATCGTACATATTTGTGTATTGAACTAAATCTTCAAATAAACTTTCTGGAACACATCTCAAGAACTACTCGTATGTAACTAGATATTCCTCATAACAGTTTTCATTGGAATTCCGGGATATTTTGGTGGGTAGATGTCTAGTTATATATTGCACATTTTGTAACCATTTTACGTTTTTTTTTTCAAAGTAATGAAGTCATCATAGTTATATTCTTCTTCACACTGTTCTTCTTCATCATCCTCTATTTCTTCCTCAGAATCCCCCTCGTTTAGACGTTCTGGGACATCATCTATCATTTGTCCAATTCTCTGCCTTACTTGTATCTTTTCTTCGATATCACTGTCATCACTACAAACTCCTTCTATGTCAGACAGCCCTTTTTCTAACTCCTCTAGCAACTCTTTCTCCGTTAAACCTCTCTTTGGGCGCATTTTACCATATTTTGGGTACGAGTGTACCCATCAAATTTGAGAGACAATTATCTATTTGAGAAAGTAGAATTTCAATAAAATATATTCACAATTAGTAAGAGCTAACACTATTTTCAACATTACACTGAAATATAAACTGCGATTGACTATTATTCCCACTGATATTTCGAGAAAGAACTATAGTCACCTATTACCAACAAAACAATTGCCACCATATTACTTTTGACATTCATTTTCATTCAGAATGAAATGACCCATGCGCCATCTATGTACAATACACATAAGTATAGTAATTATAGAATATAAATTTCTTTACACTAGTTTCATCTACAGATCTCTGTGTAGTTATTTGAGTATTAGTTTTAATTGGTACAATTATACCGAAGATGACTGAAAGGGTTAATACAATACCTTTTGATATGATTTTACTACTGCCAGGTCTTGATATTAATAATCTATCCATTTTACAAACACTGAAGTTGAAGTTGGCTGTAACTCACCAACAAAAACTAACTAACTAAAACTACTAAAAGTAAAGTGTGAGTGGAACGTAAAACACAGGAACAGTAAAAGTGAAGTACGCAAAAACAAAAACTAACTACTAAAAGTGAGTCGAACGTAAACACATTAAAAGTAACAGTAAAAGTAAAGTTTACTTCAATAAAAAAAGTGAGGTGACATGTGAGAGGACAGACATGTTACGGTTAGTGAGAGGTTGTTAAAATATTAAAACACAAAATATGCCACAAAACGACAAAGTCAGAGATATAACAAGCACAGAGAAAAAAATTCGCTAGCCATTAGCGAATATTCATTTACGGTAGCAAAAAAAATCGATTAAATAGGGGACAAATGACTTATTCATTTACCACAGAAAAAACCTTATTGCTAAAATTAAACATTTACTGTTAATATAGAGATCACTTCTCATAGATATATTTCAAGTAGTCTATTTTATTTACCGTGAATTACGAGTATTTAGTCGCTTATAGTTATCGACCTAGATCCTTAGTGATCTATTCATTTATCTCTAATAACTTTATAAACTATAATAGATAAAATGTATATTTACCTTAGTAATACAGGTTATGAGGACTAATTGAAAAATTTATATACAGTAATCGATTCATTTATTAACCTTAATCTTGACATTTAAGCTTATATTTCCCCTATTTCAACTGCCTATAAATTCTAAACGGTTCAGGAGGGAAATATGCGGTTTTCACGCAATTGTTTCATTTTAGTAGCTACAAGTTTCGTTTGAATAGATTGATTTTTTCTATCGTTTTCGTTTACGAAACAACAGAAATGGCGAATTTTTGACAATTTTTTTTATTGACTTTGTTAATGGAACGACCAGTATATTTTTTGTAGTTTGATAAGTGATCTTCACCTATATAGCGATGGAAACTTTTCAAAATCGGTTAGCAACTGACGGAAATTGTAAAAATCCGCCATTTTTGTTTTGAGGTAATCGGAAGCGATGGAAAAAATCCAATTTATTCGACCAAAACTTGTACTAAAATGAAACATTTCAGTAAAAACCGCATATTTCAATTCTGCACCGTTTAGAATTTATAAGCATTTAAAGTTTATTAGGGAAAAATATAAGTGGGCACCTGGTACTGAAAACTAATCCAAAGTTGATATTTTATATACCAGGTCAAATTATTTTATAAAATATAATTATAAATTAACAGATTTGGAATACAAACTTCAAATTTCATATTTTTTCTATCATTAGTTTTCTATATTTGCGATACACTCAGAAATGGGTTAAAATAAAGCAAATTTATAAAAAACATTTATTTTAAACTTATAAAAAATTAACATGTATTTTTTTAAGTAATTAAAGAATAACTCTTCAAAATATACAATTTTGTCAAAGAAACAAAAATAAAAGTAAGTACAATAATACAAATCATACAGGAACATTTAAGTTTTAAAATGATTAATTTTGCTAAATTAACCAAAAACACGAAAATAAAAGTTAAAAATAGTATAAGGAACGTTTTCAGTCTAAGTACAGTACAAATCATATAGGAACACGTAAGTTTTAAAATTAATAATTTTTTTAAATTATACAAAATAAAAAATAAAAATGATAAGGAACATTTTCATACAAAAAATCCTATACAGGGTGCGGCTGATAAAACCGTCGCTTAGAGAAATCTTGGAATCCAAAAGGATTTCAAATCTGAAAATTGGTTTTAGAGATCTCTCTAATCGACGGCTGCAAACTGTAAGACATTTTAAAATTTTCATTTTTCCTAAACTAAACGAAAAAGTGATTATCAATCAACCTTATATTACGGACATGGTAATTACACGATTTAGACGAGCAGTATCTCGGAACTTGACAGTAGTACAGAATTGTAATTTTGGTGGTATAAAACAAATGCTGCAGCTTTTCTTTTGTTATTATGTTATCCAATGACAATTTTGTTTTGGCTTACGTGACATCAGATTAAAACTTAATGGGACCACCTGCATATTTTCACATTTTTAAGTTTTTCTCGATAACACGATTCCAACAAACTAGCACACTTGTGGTCTAAAACGATTAATTACAGGTACAGCTGCTTAAAAATGCTTGTCCCTCGACAAATAAGACAAGCAATCTCTCAGAACTAGACAGTTCATTTTGAATTTGTAATTAAAATACAATCCTGCAACATTATAATTGTATTGAATTTATAAATTCAAAATAAACTGCCCATTTCCGAGGTATTGCTTATCTTAACAATCAAGGGACAAACATTTTTAATTAGCTGTAGCTCTTAAATTAGTCGTTTTACACCACAAGTGTGATAGTTTGTTGGAATCGTGACAGAGAAATGTAAAATTATACAAGTTGCCCCATTAATAAATTCGAATGTGATATAGGTACAAAAAGATAATTGGTAACATAATAACAAGAAAAGCTGCAGAATCTGTTCTAATATACAGCCCCAAAATTACAATTCTGTACTACTCTTCAGTTCCGAGATATTGCTTGTTTAAATCGTCGTGGGACACCCTGTATAAAGATTTGTTTTAACTTACGTGAAAAATAAGAAAATATTCAAAAAAAAGTAATGTAAGTTCTGCTATTAGAGTGTACATTCAAAGTGACCATCTGAAAATAAAATTGAATCTCTGAAAAGCAAGATCAGTTATCTTAACTTCATATGCAAACATATGTTCATTAAAGGAAATTACATTGCTTGTATTCCATTGTAGGCTTCGCCTAATAGTGAAACCAGAAACCACTCACCGCACAAAGAATTGTTCAGACATTCACTACACTCCACACGTACTGTTTGTTTGCTGTCTTCCCGAATTTTAAAAATTAAATCATGCAATTTCTTGTCTGAAACCAACTTAACAATCAGCCGATCAACCCGAGTGTTATCGGATTGTGTCGAAGACGTGATTCCAAATACTTAGATAACTGAAGATTAATATTGAGCTCACTTACGATAAAGGATAGATAGTTAAGGGTAAATGATTCGATTCTAGAAACTTTTTTTATTAAGTACAAATTACCTGGTGACTAAGGTTTGTCGATCGCTTTAATGGACAAAACTAGCTATCTGTTTTTTTCAACTACTGATGAATAATGTTTCTACCACTAATAAAAATTTATTTGCAGCAAGCGATTTTTTTCTAGAAACTTTTTTATTTGGACGTGTTTTCTCTGTGCGAAAACAGATACTTCGTCTTCTTTTTTCCCCATTTGTTCAATTGTTCGTATCAAAACATGTTTCGATATGGTGTGTGTCCGCGCATATACCACTATCGAATACTATCGATAACTTTTCAATACTATCGATTGTGGATAGTCATAAACATCGATAATTATCGATAGCGCTATCTATAGTTCTCGACCTCTGAACCCGAGTCAGTACTAGATTGTGTTGTGCTTAAGTTAGTATTTTTCTGTCTACTTTTGTGTTCAGTGTTTGTAATTGAATAGTTCTACACGACAGTTATTGATATCATGGGTGTGCCAAAGAAAGTTGGTATACGTATAATAACTACAAGTGCCCTATTTTTGTTCATCCACGAGACTTATTACACAACAAGCTTCCGACTCATGAAGATGTCCTTCGCTGGTTCTTTCAATAGAGATTTAGCCTAGGTGTGACAATTAACAACAAGAGTGTATCTTTTTTAAGAGTAGCCTCAACACTGGTAATTAAAATTATCGGTTTATATAACAAAGCATCGATCCGAACTGTTACGGAGTACAGAGTCACCCAGCTAATTAGTTTTTACTACGAATAATACAGTAAACTCAGCATTCAAACTCAAACTTGACAATTTCAAGGAAAAAGGATTACTCTCTTTTTGATATCGCGACGTGAAAATTTGTAATTGTTGCTAATGATTGTTCATGTAAGAAATCTCCAGATACATGTAGGTATATGTCCTGTAAGTTTGAACTGAATTTGTGAAAGAGGAAAAAAATTCCACCTTTGGAATTGAGGTTTATGTACTTTCAAAGAAAATGCGGAATTAGAAAAATAGGGTCTCTGGATGTTAAGGAAACCAAATGAATAACTAATAGAATAATACGGAAGAACTGTGAAAGAAAACAACCCACTTCTTCCGAAATTTGCAAAAATGTTGAAGTACAGATAGATAATTCAGATTTAGACCCATATCAATATTGAAAATTTTTGTACCACATTCTTCAATTTCTTCAGCCAAGTTGCAGTGGCAGATGAGGATTTCATTAACCACTACTGCTGTAACTAGTGACCGATATGGCGTATTGGATCGCACTACAGCTACTATTGCTTCAGGTGTACTGCAATATGTTGATTATTGGATAAGAATTTTTCAATCTTGTAGACAAGAATAAAGTCCGAAGAGAAAATCTTGTAGTATAGCTAGTGTGCAACGTGATATAAGTTTAGAAATTTTTGGTCTTTACTTTGATGGACGAAAAGACAATACATATTGTCAATTGAAAAAACTGGCAGAAAACATTTTCGCAGAGTTTATGAGAAGGAGAATTATTCTTTAATTCTGGAGCCATGCTCCACTTACATGGGACATACTTATCCTTCGTTATGCTCAGCACCTACGTAGCCAAAAATAACACGTCTTATTTATCAGAAAGTGGCTTTTTACTTGACAAATTGGAAGTTGTTGGATGTGACGGTACTGTTATTAAAACTTGGAAATTTTGCGCATTTTGTATTATGTTGTGCGACCGGAAGATATGAAACAAATGTATAATAAGTGCATATATGTCGATTTTACATACTTTTAGTTGTTAATTCATGGTATAGGAACGCAATTAAAACCATCTGGCGTGCTTAAAAGACTTATGAGAAATTGAAGTTTTTTACTATTTTGTACTAACTTCGATGGTATTGCGCGACCGAACGACAAATTATTAAAAAAATAATAGTTAGTGCTTTTTTCACGTCTATACCAATGGCAACTATTTCCAAAATAGCGATCTGAAATTAAAAAAAAATCGAACCACCCTATTGTGCAGACCAGTGAAAACCAAAATCTAAAGTTCTGCGCCTTCCAGTTCTTATTTCGCCAATGACCTTCCCCTGGAATATCAACTGAATCAGACCGTATCTCTTTTGATTCCTGATTATGTATCCCAGATATTCTAATTTGCGTTTTTTAATAATTCCGTCTAGTTTTGAAATATTTATAAATCTTGTTGGTTACGTGGTCAATCCAGAATTCGTCTATAGAGCCATCTCTTAAAATTCGGCACCATGCAGAAGCAAAGACCAGCCATAGCATTTGCGGTTCATCTATATTGTAATGCATCTTCATCAAATATAATCTAAGAGTTAAGAGCGTCTATATGTTTGGAAATATTTTCAAAAAAATTAGGACCGCTTTTGAAGGAAAAAATAACTGCTTTTCCTCAGGAAACGTTATAGTGTTCGACTTCAATGTTAATTCACGCCATCTCTTATGGCTTGCAATTATAAAGAGAAACGAATAACGTATAGAACCTCGACTTCGATTTATTGGGTCTCGTCAATATAGAAACATACTCTCTCTAATTTTACCTACTACTGAAATTTGGATCGTATAGACATGAAAACATGAAGAAGTCGCTTTTGGTTTGGGATTAGAAATGGAGATGGCGAGTTCCTGGTACCTATAATATACATAGTAAAGTACTTCTTCTTATTCTTGGCTTATCATTATGCCTTTTCAGGCGTCGGATTCTAACTCGTGTCTTCTTCCACCCATTTTTCTATGTATTTCTGTCCCTGGCAAGTATTTCCAGATCTTCCAGAGCTACCCCTTTATTTCTTCCTATTTGTCCAATCCATTATCTTCTTCTTTGCTTTTTTCTTGGCTAACTCACCTAACTCACCTCCATTATTTTCCTATCTGTTCTTTGTAGGCTTATTCAGACTATATGTCCATTCGAATTTAACTAATTCTTATTTTATTAATAACTCATTTTAATGTGGTTTTCTCCTTCATTTAGATAATTTTTCACGGAATAATTTTCATTCTGCTACCTTGTAACCGCTACTGTTATTATTTTTTTGGAGATCAACTGACATTTTTTTATGATGCCATGATAGGTTAGGTACTTTCATGTAAACATTCTCAGCGTTGTGTCAGATTTTTCTTGCACAGAAATAAAATATTCTTATTGACTGTTGTTTTAGGTATGAGATGTAGTCAAATTAAAATGAAAACCTCATTAAGTTAACATTTTTCATATTTATATTTTTTCTCCTTATTTAAACGTTATTATTGTTTTGTAAATACTGTGAACCATATCGTCTTCTGTGTTATATTCTTGTAATCTAGCTCTTCATGACAAATATTATCAAATGCTTGTGCATTAATTCAAGCTTTTTGACAAATTTTCTATTTAGATTTTAAGGATTTGATAATTTAGAAAAAGTTTCTAATCATTTTTTGCTCTTTAAGGGAATCCGGAGTTATTCCTTTCCATGTACCACATAAAAAATTGTTGGAGAAGATTGAATACAGAAGGGTGATGCCCGAACCTTTGGTAAGTAAAGTAGTTTGTTTTATAAACGAATGGACGAAATATTGGAAACCGACCAATTTAATGCTATTAAAATAAGTCAGTTTCTTATTAACCATTTTAATCAAATGAATGTCGAATTATTTTCGTTTTGAAATTAAAATCAGAAACTGCTGCATTTAAAAGTTTAATGAACCTGTGGAAATAAAAAACATATTATATCCCAATTCAAAAGAGACAATCACTGAGCTAAAGCCTAATAACATGATTCAATATATTATTTAGAGACTAATTTGCAACAATATCGAATGGTTAACATCTTCCCAGATACAATACAAACTAGCGGGGAAGCGAAAGAACGTTATATGTCTTTATTAATGCGTGTAAAAAAGTAGACTAAAACCAAAAAGTTTGAAAAGTGCAATGGCCTGGTAACGTACACATAAAGATGTATTTTTGAATTTTTCAATATTGGTTATGTTTGTAACACTACGTTTATGAGGCACATAGAAAAAGGTCATTTTTAAGAAATAAACTTTGTACTTCTATTTCTAATCTTTAAGAACTTTCTTAAATAGTGGCAACGTCTGCCTTAATTGCGACTTGAAAGACGCCTGTCTCGCTTTTGTTCATTCCTTAGACAAGGAAATTCGGACCAAACCGATTGAACACCAGTGGCGGAGCAATATTGTGAACAGAAACTTAATTGAATGCAAATAAAAGTATTAAGAACTTTCAAATATTTTATTTGTTGGAGTTCGATTGTATTATCTGAAATCTATTAAATATTGTTAAGTATCTAAAGTAATCTAAAATATCTGATTAGATACAGACTTGAAAGGTTAAATTGGAGTATCCTATCCTATTGTCCGGAGAACAAAATCATTTTAGTTGAATGGTTTCTAATTGGCGTCTTAATGTCACTTTTCTTCTTAATAACAAAGTGTATTCTGATTTTTAGGTATTTTGTGCATATGGCTATTAAAAAGTAAATGTGATTAACATCATCTTCGAACACAAGCTTAATAAAACCATCCATTGTTAGAGTTTTCATAACTGTGTTAGTTAGTAATTCAAAGGACTTTTTCATCTGCAGATTTTGTTCAAAACTTCTTAAAACACTTCCAGAAATGTTACAAATACATTGACAAATGCTTGTCAATGTATTTCTTATGATTTCAATCGTAGGTAAGTCATTACTTTTGTAACAGTCATATATGGTGGTTTTTAATAATTTTGTTACAGACACATCTAAAGGTTTGATTAATCCCTTATCACATCGCTTCTTGCGTTCGTAAGGCCAATTCTTGGCTATTTTACGTATAGTTCACAAGGGAACTTCTGTTAAATCAGATACTGTTTCTGTTTCTCCATCGAAATCAAACATTTCCCGTAGATTATTACACACATTGAAACATATTTTCTGTGTTTCCAAATTTAAATGACGTCGAATCTTGTTTTCACTTTGATCACAATTATTTAAATTTTCGTTGTTGTTACACACAATATTTTGTACCGAACTCGATATTTTCCAAGGACGCCACATTGTAAATATTTAGTTTTTAACTAAAAATATAATTGCTATATAATAAATATGTATTGGACTAAAATAAAAATTGATAGATTTGAAAGAAAAATTTCAATGAAATTCAATAATTAATAATAAAAATGTTAATTTTAATTTGGAAAAAAATCATTAGATATGAAATTTCAAGGTGTTCAAGAATAGTGCGCGAAGTCCTTACTTAATCTCTAAACGAAATAAAATATTAATCTAGTAGGAAACAAAAATAAATATTGGAGACAGATTGAATTTTTGAAGGAGAGATGTAAAAATAATTATCCTAAGAGATATATCTAGTAAAAGAATACAAAAAGAAGTTATATGAAAGAAAAAAAGCTGAAGCTGTAAGAATACTTTGTAATTATTAAACAAGGTAAATTGTTGAAATTTATGAGAAGGAGAAGTGAAATTTGAATGATGTATGACAGTGAATTGTAATGATAGAAAACGGAGTTCGGCCCTGGCCGAATACAGAGAATCTGTGTTCAATGTGGGCTCTGATTATTTCCAAAGTTGCTAAGTATTAACAAAGTAATAATTGTGAATTTTGTGTAGGGATACCTTTACAACAGTGAGTGCATTTGCTGGTATCTTCAAAATTAAATTATTGACAACAAAGTGTACGATATCTGTGTATTAGACAATTTCAGTTTCATACATTTCATATTGTTATTGATAAGAAACCGGTCTCATTAACTGGATAATTACTATCGCAGGCCCATACACCTGTTTTATCAGGTGACAGGGCCGTATTATTTTTCGGACACATCATCATGAACCCCAACCAAAATGTTTCAACTCTTCCACATTCTCAGTCTACATCAGATATTTCCCGAACCTATCCATCAGCAGCTTCAAGCCCCATCTGCCCTTCAAAAGAACAAGCAATCGTTTTCAGTGCATTAGAAAACACTCGTCTTCAAGATTACCTAATTCCACTGGGTAGTATAATCCAGCCAAAAAACATAATCTTTTCATCCCGGTTATCAAACAACCGGATATGCATGTATTTGTCCAGTAAACAACTAGTAGAAACTTTCATGGATGACTATGGACAAATAGAAGTTAATGGAATGGTAGTCAGTGCTAGAAAACTAATATCACCAGCAGAAAGAATCGTTCTCTCAAATGTGTGCCCATCTATACCTCATAATATACTGATTAATGAATTACAAAAAAATGGTTTAGCTCCTGTTTCACCCATGACATTCCTGAGAATCGGTGCATCTCTACCGGAATACACTCACATATTGATTTTCAGAAGACAAGTATTCGTCAGCCCACACAACTTACAGCTTCCAGATTCATTTATACTTGATTTCGACAACACTTCCTACAGAATATTCATTTCTCAAGACAATATAGTCTGCTATAATTGCAAAAAACAAGGCCACATAGCATCTCAATGTTCTGAACCTATAATACAACCTACAGTACTTCCAAATGAAATTCCTTCAGCACCGTCTCAAACAAATACAGTAACGCAACCAACAAATACAAAAGCTGTCTCTGATAATCCACAAATACTTACAACTATGGAAACTTCTCAAGCAACCGTCGATATAAGCCAATCAAAACGAAATTTTGACGAAATCATTTCACCTGAAGTGAGTCCACCCATCACACAGTGCAATGAATTCCCGGTACCAAAAAATAAGTCAAAAGCAAAAAAGCCAAAGTTCAACTCTAACTCAAAAAATAAAGATAGCAACTTAAACGTAATACAATCACTTGAAGCGGCCAAAACATTTATCGAAAACCAGTCTCCTCCATTTGTGCTCAATTTCGATCAACTAACTCTTTTGTTAAGCAGACTAAGCGGATCTACAGATCCCATTAGTATTATAAAAGAGTACACTACAGATATTTTAGCACTGACTAGAATGCTATGTCTAATATATCCCCACGTAAAAGACAAATCAACGAAGCGCAAATTAACTTTACTTAAAAAGAAAATGTTCGCTCAGCTCGGTGGTAATTTCTCAGATGACGAAAGCGACGCCTCTCAGTTAAGCCAGAACTAACATATACAAATTAATTTCTCAAATTCACATCAATACTACAATGGAATATTCATGGATTTTTCCATCGCCTTGCTATGCTTAAATTCATTATTGCTGAACAAAGTACGGACATAATATGTCTGCAAGAAACCAACTTAAACCCTCAAAAAATATACAACTCTGTATCATTCAAATGCTTTCGAAAAGATAGAGTCGCAACCAACAATATATCGAGTGGTGGCGTAGCACCATTAGTTAAGGTCACATTAGAAGCAAGTTTATTTCCCGTAACAACTAACTTGGAAGCCATAGTTGTTAAAATTAAACAGACAATCTTTATTTTATTTGTAATCTTTATCTACCGTCAAGCACTCCTACAACTTACAACGAACTAAAAAATTTGTTTAGTCAGATACCGGCTCCTCGCATTATAGTAGGAGATTTTAATTAATAGTCACAACATTATATGGGGCTCGTTACATACTTATGCTAGAGGGAATATTGTAGAAAAAATCATATCGGACCTTCAGCTTAACTTTCTTAACGATGGCTCTCCAACAAGATTTAACGTCAACACTGGGAACTCATCGTAATTGATTTAAGTTTGTGCGACCCCCAACTACTCCTCGCCTTTTTTGGGAAGCCCTTCAGTACACATACGGCAGTGATCACCATCCTATCCTTATCAAGAACTCAGCAGCCCTGACTCCTGGAAGCTTTGTTCCGAAATGGAAAATAGGATCTGCAAACTGGACAGAATTTGAATCCCACATCAACCACGAAATGCTGGAATATACGATTACCGATGACGTTGATGAATCCTTAAATAATTTCAACAGCATTATTCTAAGAAGCGCAGAACTCTTCATAGGAAAAACTATGAGGACAAACAAAAAACGCGCCCCTGTACCATGGTGGAATACGGAATGCCATACGTCTATTCGTGCCACCAAAACAGCACTTAATAAGTACAAGAGGCACAAGACAATCGAAAATAAATTAGATTTCAAAAGGCTCAAAGCGAAGGCACAGCTTATCATCAAAACAGCTAAGAAAACATCATGGTCAAAATATGTTTCCGAAATAAACAGCGCCACTCCCATCAGTGAAGTATGGAAAATAATAAGAAAAGTTTCAGGACTAAAGTACACACCAATATTATCTCGACTAAAGATTAATGATGCAGTCACAACCTCTCCTCAGCTAATGGCCGACGCTTTAGCCAATCACTTTAAAAGTTTGTCTTAAAACCGCAATTATGATAATACCTTCCTTGAAAACAGATTAGTGGTGGAAAATTCAGAGCTACTTCAAGACAATGACGAAAACTCTCCACAAAACATACCCTTCTCTATGGAGGAACTTGAATATGCACTTTATAGCATGAAAGATGCTAGTCATGGACCAGATGATATCCCAGTCATATTCTTAAAACACCTTCCTGAATCTGCGAAAACACTCCTTCTTCAACTATTCAACTGTGTCTGGAAACATAATAAATTTTCTTCAATATGGTCAACAGCATACGTCCTACCTTTCCTGAAAAAACAAAAATCAAGTCTGGAACCTGACTCGTATCGACCTATAAGTTTAACCTGTTCAATAAGCAAGTTAATGGAGAAAATGGCTAATTACAGATTAATGTGGACCTTGGAAACATCAAAATGTTTAATATCCGAACAAAATGGTTTTAGACAAAATCGATCCGGCATCGATAATATTCTCGAACTGGAAAGTGATATCCATGAAGCACTGTCGATTAAACAATCATGTATATCTATATTTTTTGATTTGAAAGAGCATTTAACACATGCTGGAGATTCAATATAATAAAAGAACTCCACTCATGGAATATTCGTGGTAATTGCCTCAGATTTATTAGTAATTTTCTCAAAGACAGATCATTTCAAGTAAGAGTCCATAATTCTTATTCCGAAAGTCAAACTGAAGAAAACGGAACTCCTCAAGGCTTCGTATATAGCCCAACACTGTTTCTAATAGCTATAAATAAGATTATCAAAGATATACCAAAGCCTCTCAAGGTTCGCTTATACGCAGATGACCTGGTAGTTTATTGTAAAGGCATAAATACCACTTTAATGACAAATATATTTCAATGACAATGGTCTCAGCACACCGGCTTCAAATTCTCAGTTTCAAAAACAAACGGAGTACTATTTTCTAAAAGGATTCCAGAATCTTATCCAAAATTCATTCTATACGATGAAGTTATTTCATTCAAGCCATCTGTTAAATTTCTCGGAATGTGGTTGGACCAAAAACTTTCTTGGAAAGAACATATAAAGCAAACCATATTATCATGTCATAAAAGGCTAAACATAATGAAGATATTAAGTAACAAACACTGGGGATCTGATTATAATATGCTGCTAACTATTTACAAAAGTTTAATAAGATCTAAAATAGACTATGGATCAATTGCTTACGCCTCTGCATCTAAAACAACATTAAAATTACTTGATACTGTTCACAATCATGGGCTTAGAATTGCTCTTGGAGCTTTTAGAACAGCTCCTGTCGGTAGTATTCATAGTGAAACGGGTGAACCTCCTCTACGTTATCGAAGAATGTATCTAACATTGTCACATGCTACCTCAATTGTAGCGAATAAAAACAAGCCCCGTTATAATAACACCTTCACCAATAAATATCTACATCACTTCAGCAATAAGCCCCAAACAGCTAAACCTCACTACGAAAGGATAAGAATATTCCTAAATAATTTGGACATTCAATTTCCTCCTGTATTTCCTGTAGACTTGGATCATCCTCCACCCTGGACCATCAAAACCCCTAGTGTTAGTACAACACTAAGTATATTTAACAAATACGAAGTAAACTCAGCAACATTAAGGGATAAATTTAATTTAATTTTGGAACAACAATACAGTGACTGCAATAAAATATACACTGATGCATCAAAATGTGAAACAGGGGTAGGGGCTGCCATTGTAAATTCGGGGAAAATTTCCCAATACAGACTTCCTTCCAGCCTCAGTATTTTCTCTGCTGAACTTTTTGCTTTATACAAAGCTCTCCAACTTGCAAACTCGCAGACATTTTCAAACTGCCTCATTCTTAGCGACTCCCTCAGTGCTTTAAAAAGTTTGCAGCGAATATACCAACAAAATCCTATTGGAAAACTAATAAAGGCTGAATTACTGGAAGTCGAGTTGAATTGTAGAAGCGTTAAGTTTATATGGATACCATTACATATTGGTATCGGAGGCAACGAAAAAGCAGACGCTAGTGCGCGTGACGCGATCTTTAATATTAATTTGGAAAGTGAGTGTCGAAGCGTTGCTAGTGATTTAAAAGCATTCTTTAAAATGAAAGTGTATAGTGCGTGGGACCGCGAGTTGTCGAATTCCAGATCAAAACTAAGGGAAGTAAAGAGTAATATATCTCCGTGGCAACCTACTACTAAAAACAGGAAAATACAAGTTGTATTAACGCGGCTTCGACTAGGTCACTCAAGATATACTCATTCCTATTTATTCACAAATAGTGAACCCCCGATGTGTACAACGTGTAATGTCGTAGATAGCATAAAACATGTCCTTATTGTATGTCCAAAATACACAGTCGAACGAGCAACAAATAATTTTCTGAACAGTTTGGAAGTTCTCCTCGGAAAAGACTGTCAATATCAAAGGCGAATCATAAACTATTTAAAATCTATAAACTTATTGTATAAGATCTAATGTTATTATATTATTGTGTTGTCGCTAATAACTTTTTGGTGGATGCGCCATGTTTCAATAAAAAAAATTATAGAAAAATCAAAGATATTAATGAATTAGATTGTAATAAAGGAAAGAATTGTAAATTGAGATGAATACCTACATTATTATACAGGAAGACAAATTGATAGTGATATTATAGGAAGAAGTATAAATTTGAACTACTTGGCCATCCCAGTCAAAACTAGAAGAAGCAGAAATAAGAATATTTTCTGAAGAGTTGAGTTTAAGAGTGACTACGAACTGTAAGGTGAAGCTTTTCTTATATAAACTGTTCTAACGATAACAATATAACCTAAGAAAAGAAACTATTGCGTTAGATAAAGTGAAACCATAATTTCTTATTTGATCACTGATAGAAAAAGTGTATGAAGGATATTTAAAAAAACTCTTATATTAGCAAATTAATATCAAATAATCAGTACTTACCACAATAATATCAAAACATTGTATATCTTGAATACCAAACGATTTATAACTAGTGCCATCATTCTAATTGTGTAGAATATTTGAATTCGATAAATAGTTTCTTAACTTTCAAAACATAACAACAACTGTATTGGTCAATTAAGAAATTATTATTTACAATAATTAAATAACTGCATTTGTAAATAGATTAACATTTATGACAAATAAAACTAAATAACTATAGAGAAAGAGATCTTTCTTATCGACATTAATTGGTTTTATATCGTGCTGCCATCTCTATTTCTATAAGTTAACCAGAAACTAGAGTTTTTCGTCTAGATTCAAACATAAATACAGGGTTGTATTAGGTATTTAATTGTTTTTAAAATTATTGGAAAATAATAATCTGACTGTTTATTATCTTATTCACTAATTATATTATAATTTAAATTATTTCTCGAGTTTTGAATTTAAAAATTAAAAGACGTATCCTCAACCACCATAATTCCTTGTTTATGGTTAAGAGTTTCATCCTTATAGACTGAGTATAGTTGGCTCACTATAATAACACCAAAATTGATAGACTAATCTCAACTGGCGCTCAACAACTAAAATTATAATAATATAAACGTAATAAAAAAATTCAACTTATAAATAAAAAATAAAATATCTTAACAACTGGCGCCCAACGTGGGGCGATCGAAAAAGGAGGATACAGAAATATCAAAAACCGAAAATAAAGGGCTATTAAATTTATTAAACATTCAACAAACTTTGTAAATAAATTATAAGATTGAAATGAAAATTAAAACAGGAAAATTATTAAAGGACTACAACTACAAGATATAAGAAGAGAACTGGAGAAAAGAAATATCGACAAACAAAGAACCAAGCAAACCATAATAGACAGATTAAAAGATGTAATGATCGAAGAGGAAAAAATCCAGAAACCTACATTTTTACAGATTTAGAAGATGTCCAAGCAGAAGAATACAGGGAATCCATCATAGTACAACAAATAGATTATGACAAAGAAAAAAAGAGGATGACGTTGAACAACAAGCTGGAGGAGAACAAAGAAGAAGAAAGAAGACAGATATGATGAATATGTTTGAAACACTAATGAAGAAATTAACGCAAGAACAAAGTACAGAAATCCGTTCGAATATGAATACATTGGCTACTAGAATAGACCAGAAAATCGAGAAACAAAACAAACACATTGATAAA
Organism: Galeruca laticollis; assembly: GCA_963921935.1. NCBI lineage: Eukaryota > Metazoa > Arthropoda > Insecta > Coleoptera > Chrysomelidae > Galeruca > Galeruca laticollis. Next base: position 147,283,294 of record OY998179.1, on the reverse strand, counting down.
CACATACAGGATATGAAATCGAAATTTGAAACACCAGAGAAATAAAGAAAAATAGAGTGGAAATAGAAGAAAATTGGAATGACAAATATAAACTAGACAAAAATATGGGAACAGGAACACAAACAAGTTTAGAAATTGTTGAAGAAGAAAACAAGAAAGCGATACGAACTATAGAAAGATACGTAGAGGGAAAAATACAAGGATTAGAGAATAAAATAAAAAATTCAAACATCGTTACACAATCGCCAATGTTTGGAGTTGATAATGAAATAAAATTTGGAGGCGATATCAAAAAAATACATCCTAGAGTGTTTCTAGGAACGTTAAGAAACAAAATAAAATGCGCAGAAGATTTTGAAGACATGACAAAAATTAGAATAAGGTAACTAAAGAAAAATTTGAAAAGAGAATTGGAGAATCGAGAATTGAGGGAGGAGAAGAAAAAAAGGTTTAGAAAAGGAAGGGAGAATCGAGTAACGAGGGAAGAGAATAAAAACAAGTTTAGAAAACGAAGAGAGAATTGAGTAACGAGGGAGGAGAAGGTTAGAAAAAGTGTTATTTTATAAATCATTACACGATAACGAAATTTATGTAATCACAAAAGAGTTAGAAAAAAGAATTAAAAAAAATACATATAGAATATAATCATATTGGCACAAACATACAATTTTATTTAAACAATGTACCTAATACAATTACAGAATTGGCACCAATATTTTTATTTTAAAATGAACAGCCAGCAAGACATTGGATCTTAGAGAATGGAAAAACCTAAATCAGTTAAGTGAGTAAACAAATGAAAAATTAATAAAGAATACAGAAAAATACATTACAAGAAGAAAGAACAAAATAAAGAAACCAGTTACCTATCAATTCGGTGAACTTGTTATTCTTAAAGCTCTGCGTGTTCCAAATCATAGAAATCACAAGTGTGCTAAACTTCAGTTATTATATGAAGGCCCTTATCTGATTAATACCCAGCATGGAGTAAATTCGTACCAACTACTTCATCCTACAACCAAGAAAATTCGGGGAATTTTTCATGTATCTCAGTTATATACATTTTTTAGTTCTTTATCCTAAGATAAATGATCAGTATTATAGATAAATGTTGAATAAATCCAAAAGAATAGTTTTCGAAAATATCAGGTAATGTTGGACTAAAATAAAAATTGATAGATTTGAAAGGATAAATTCACTGAAAACTCTACTAAAATGAATTATAAAGGTGGTTAAGAGGAAATAAATTTTACTAGTATAATTATTATCAATCCAATAATTAATAATAAAAAAGTTAATTTTAATTTGTATAAAAAATCATTAGATAAGAAAATGTTTAAAGTATTCAAGAGTAGTGCACGAAGTCTTCACTTAATCTCTAAACGAAATAAAATATTAATCTAGTAGGAAAAAGAAATCATGGCTGGTTGCTAAGAAAAATAAACATTGAAGGCAGATTGAATTTTTTTAAGGAGATATGTGAAAATAATTATCCTAAGAGAGAAATCTAATAAAAGAATATAAAAAGAAGTTAAGTTATATGAAAGAAAAGCTGAAGCTGTAGAAAGAATACTTTGTAATTATTAAACAAGGTAAATTGTTGAAATTTATGAGAAGGAGAAGTTGAACTTGAATGATGTATGACAGTGAATTGTAAAGATAACAAAATGGAAATTAAGATATTAATGAATTCGATTGTAATAAAGAAGGAACACAAATTGATAGTGATATTATAGGAAGAAGTTTAAATTTGAACTACTTGGCCATCCTATTCAAAACTAAAAGCAGCAGAAATAAGAATATTTTCTGAAGAGTTGAGTTTAAGAGTGACTGCGAACTGTAAGGTAAAGCTTTTCTTATATAAACTGTTCTAACGACAGAAATATAACCTAAAAAAAAAGAAACTATTGCGTTAGATAAAGTAAAACAATAATTTCTTATTTGATCATTGATAGAAAATGTATACGAAGGATATAAAAAAAACTCTTATATTAGCAAATGAATATCAAATAATCAGTACTTACTTAACTTAATAATATCAAAACATTGTATATCATGAATACCAAACGATTTATAACTTGTGCCATCATTTTATTTGTGTAGAATATTTGAATTCGATTAATAGTTTCTTAAGTTTCAAAACATAACAACAACTGTATTGGTCAATTACGAAATTATTATTTACAACTAAATAATAATCAAATAACTGCATTTGTAAGTAGGTTAACATTTATGACCAATAAAACTAAATAACTATAGAGACAGAGATCTTTCTCATCGACATTAATTGATTTTATATCCTGCTGCCATCTCTATTTCTATCTGTTAACCAGAAACTAGAGCTCTCCGCCTAGATTGACTGTGCGTTTATTATTTTATTTACGAATTATACTACAATTTAAATTATTTCTGGAGTTTATAAATTAAAAGACGTACCCCCAACCACCATAATCCCTTGTTTATGGTTAAGAATTTCATCCTTATAGACTGAGTATAGCTGGCTCACTATAATAACACCAAAATTGATAGACTTATTTCATCTGGCGCTCTACAACTAAAATTATAATAACATAAACGTAATAAAAAAATTAAAATTATAAATAAAAGATAAAATATCTTAACAGTATACTTACCCAAAATCCTCAGAAAAACATTACACTCTTTGTTGATGACAGCCTACCAACTAAAGAGTGATCACCTGTTGTGTTCGAAAAAATTGCCCTCTCAAAATATAGTTATAGTTCAGTAAAAGATGGGAAAAATGATTGCTAATTCTTCTTAATAAAATGAACTATAAGGTAGTGTTAATTGTCTGGTGTTATGTTTAAGATGTTTTTAAATATAAATAGGTTAATATTGTTCAAAGGAATGTATTTTGCTCTATACATTTACGCCAAGTATCTTAAAAAGTAGGCGCTCCATAATTGCGGGTTAAACATAATGTTAGACAGTCGATAAATGTATATAATAATTATAAAGTTATTAATGAAATTAACTGTCTCGACCCTTACTTCGTGGAATATGCTCATATTAGTGTTTTTAAATGAAACTCACGGTCTCTAGTTAATTCCACAATATAATAAAAGTTATTGAAAATTCTAAAAAATTGAAAATTGTTTCGATGATATTGATTTATCGAAACAATTGTCAATTTTTTTGAATTTTCAATAACTTTTATTATATTGTGGAATTAACTAGAGACCGTGAGTTTCATTTAAAAACACTAATAAAGTTATTAAATAAATTTTAACGATTATTAGTAGAAATTATAATATTTAATGAATATATCGTCAAATAAGCATTTTAAATTGACTGGACTATGACGGTATTCAAGTCAAACGAAAAGGCGAAACCTTAGTTCGCACTACATCTCTATATCACTATACTTTAGTTATAGAAGGCTACGCGTGGGTTATCTGTGGGCTACGCTACAGTCAGCAGTTACAGTTTCGGGTCACCTGGGATGCGCGTAAAGGAATAAATATAATATTAAACCGGAATCTAATAGTCAGACAGCCAAATATGGGAACACATAGCGTCAGCGCTACCTCATACTTGTCAAAATAATGTCCTGACCCAAAGTGATTTCTGACAGCTGACAGACACTATTTTAAATAAAAATCACAACTATAAAGTTTATGAAAAACACAGTCAGACACCTTTGTAATAGAACCCCTCAGTCAGCAGTCGATAGAACTGAGAATTGTAACTGATATTTATAAAAAGTGTTTATAAAACTGATTCCTCGAAATAAAAAGTAATAGATTTGCCATCCGTAATTAGTACAATCAACTTTGTTAGCTTATATATATGTAAATAAACCTGTTAAGTTTTATTTTATCACCCTTATAACACCACATTATAAAACAATATTACTATAGCTAATAAAATAAGCATAATGGAGAAATGACGATTACACTTTGTGGTAAAAGCAAATCCTGAGGAACCAAAAAGTAATAGAATCTACATAACCTCTTCCACAGATATTGATGGACATATATTTTTGATACCAGAACAGTATCAAACTATTAAAATACATGATGTGATTCAGACAACTCAAACTTATCAGAAACTAAAAGATACATTACGGTGATGACATGAGAAAAGAGAAGTATGGGTGAAAATTATACCGGAAGTAAGTAAAGGATATATGGATGAAGACGGTAGTATGCAGTTCAAGGGGTATTTACTGGAAGAGATTTCACTAGAAACAAAAAAAGAGATTCATACAGCAGGAATTTCAGAAGAGGCTTTAACTAAGATTCTAGAAAACTTTGCCGAGAAGAAGAACGAATCAAAACAGAAAAATATGAAAAAAATAACTGAAAATTTGGTAAAAACTACAAATGCGTTACAATGGCTGAATACTTTTGAAGCGGAGTGTGTTCGCCTAGATATAAATGAAGATATTGAGAAGGTTGAAGCTCTTAGAATGTTTCTAGATACTTCATGTCAAAACTGGTATAGCTCCATGCTCATGAAACATACCATAAATGCCGAATGGCCAATTTGGAAAAACAGTTTTTGTGAAACGTATGCTGATAAAGGTTGGTCACCGGTCAGGTATGCTTTTTTGTTTAAATATAGACAAGGCTCATTATTAGAATATGCCTTAAGAAAAGAAAACCTTCTGTTAGAAATAAATAAATCAATGGATAAATCGACATTGATTAATCCCATCGCTATAGGGCTACCAAATTTTATTATGGATAAAATAAACAGGGATGATTTAAAAGAAACTGAAGATTTATTTAATAATATCAGAGGTCTAGAAAATTTAGTTAACAAAAAAAATTTTGAGAAAAAAAGTTCATTTGAAAGTAATATGAAAGAAAAGGAACAAAAACGTCCATGTACAATTTGTGAAAAAGAAAATAAAGGAAATTGTTATCACCCTGAATCCTTATGCTGGTATAAAAATAACAATAATGAAAAATTGAAGCGAGATCAGGTTAAAAGTGTTAATAATTCGGAATTAGAAACTGAATTAAATAATATTGATACAAAAAACTTGTAATTACGCCATTGACCAAAATTAAAGTAGTCATAAATGATACTTAGAGAACTGAAGGAATTTATGATTCAGGTTCAAATGTATCCTTAATTAATTCCAAATTACTTTCCTTAAAGAAAACTACAGTTACTGATTCTGAGAATAATGCCAGATTAAAAACGATTAATGGCGTAAAGAAATCAGTGGGAATAATCACCTTAAAGATAAAAAATTTTGAAATGGAGAAATTTATGAATTTTTTTGTTATAGATGAAGAAAATTTTGACTATAATTTAGTAATAGGATTGGATTGCATAAAATAATTTCATTTAATTCAAAATGACAAATTACAAATAACACAAAATCTTCATATTTCTAATGAAAGAAAAGAATTCGAAAGAAATAAATACAAATTATATTCCTAGCTTTTTAGGTAATGAAATAGAAAAAAGAAATGAATCTCATAAAAAAAATACTGATGATGAACGAGATGTTATTATAAATGGTAATGATTGTGAATATACAATTAACTTCAATGAAAACATTGAAGCAGAAAAGTTCAATATTACAGTAGATCATTTAGATGAGCAAAAACAATTGTTGATAGATAGATTGGTTAACAAATATAAATCAATTTTTGCAAAAGATAAATATGATATAGGGACTGTAAAGGACTATGAAGATCATATTGATTTGTCTATAGATAAATACTGTTGTAAAAGACGATATAGATGTACTATTTATGACATGAAAGAAATCAAACATCAAGTATCAAAATTATTAGAGAATAAATTGATAGAGGAGTCATACAGTCCTTTTGCGGCCCCTGTAATATTGACGTATAAAAAAGAAGATGAGAAAAAAATCCGACTATGTATAGATTTTCGTGATTTAAATAGAATCATAATTCCTCAGTTACAACCATTTCCGCTGATTGAGGATTTGATGGTTGAAACAAGAAATTGTAATTTTTTTAAAACATTAGATATAAAATCGTCCTTTTGGTCCATTCCTATGAAAATTGAAGATAAACATAAAACTGCATTTATAACTCAGGAGGGTCATTTTCAGTGGACCATTTGGTTTACAAACTGCCCTTGCAATATTTCAAAGAATACTTAGCAGCATAATTAGAAAACATAAACTGTCAGAATTTACTGTCAATTATATCGACGACATTTTGTTATTTTCAGAAACATATTGAGCATTCAACTTTGTTATTAGAGGCAATTTCAAAACAAGGTTTAAAATTGAAATTTTCAAAATGTAATTTTGCTCAAAATTCGGTAAAGTATTTAGGTCACATTATTCAGAATGGTACAATTACTCCAATAAAAGATATTTTAATAGCTATAAAGGAATTTCCTGCCCCAAAGACAAAAAAATGTTCGTCAGTTTTTAAGAAAAATTAATGTTTATGCAAAATATATCCCAAATATCTCAGTTATATTAGATCCATTACACAATTTATTAAGAAAAGGACAAGCATTCATCTGGTCCCCAGAATGACAAAAATCTTTCGAAAAAATGAAAGATATTCTTTGTGAAAAACCTATCTTCAATCCAGATCTACCAATACACATTTATACGGACGCTAGTATACAGGGTATAGGTGCAGTCCTAAAACAAACACAACAAAATGGAGATGAAAGGCCCTGTGCATATTTTTCAAAATAGCTAAAGGATTCTCAAAAAAGAAAAAAAGGCTATATATTTAGAATGTTTAGCCATTAAAGAAGCTATAAAATATTGGCAACATTGGCTTTTGGGAAAAAAATTTATAGTCTTCTCGGGCTATAAACCACGATAAAAAATGAATATTAAAGCAGTGAGGAATTAGGAGATCTCACATATTATCTATCCCAATTTAATTTCGAAGTCAAATATTCTCCTGGAAAATTTAACATAGAAGCTGATAGTTTAAGTCGAAATCCAGTATTAGAACCAAACGAAGAGCATGTAGAATGTTTAAAAGTCGTGAATTATATTAAATTAGAAGATATTAAAGATGACCAAGAGAAAAACGATGGATTTGAGAAGATATAACTAAATTAATTTTTAAAGATAATATATACTATAAGAAAATAGGGAAAAAATAAAAAAATGTACTTACAGAGGAATTTAGTAAAAGAATTCTTGAAAATATACATTACGTTTACTGTCATATAGGAATACAGCAGACGTAAAAGAAAATAAAACCATTTTACGTAGCAAAAAATTTAACAAAAAATTAAAGGAAAATGTGTGATTATTGTAAAATTTTTATTAAAAATAAAGCAAGAGGAAAATTTAAATTTGGATTAATGTTTCATTTAGGTCCGGCAACTTACCCATTTGAGATAGTGTTAATAGACACAATTGGTGGAGACGGTCTAGAAAAACATATTCACACCTTCTAGTGGCCATTTTACAAGATATGCTCATATCTTAACCTCAAAGACACAAAATTCTAAAGAGTCTATAAACCTTATTGGAAAAGAAACAAATGACTTGGCATTGGCATGATTTTAACCGACCAATATCCGGGTATCAATTCAAAGGCCTTTAAAACTTTTCTAAATGAAAAAAACATATCCATTATTTTCACAGCGGTAAATGCACTGTTTTCTAACGGTTTGAATGAAAGGTTAAACCAGACATTAGTTAATAAAATTAGATGCAAGATAAATGAAGGGAAAAACAAACTAGCATGGACTACTATTGCGCAGGAATGTACAAAAATATATAATGAAACAAAACATACCGTTACCGGTTTTTCGCCTAAATATTTGTTGGAAGGAAAAGATACCATTATTTTACCAGATGAATTAAAACATAAAATTGTTCAGAATAATTTGTCACAAGATAGAAAAATTGCCTTAGAAAATACTATTAAATCTAAATGTAGGAGACTAAGTTTATCTAGAAAATGGTAATCGATTGAACAGAAAAAAATTAGATGAATTATAAATCCCAATGGCACAAGACCAATTGGACGGCTTATTTCAGTAAAGTTTTTGCATCAGATTCAAAACAAAAAAGAAACAAAATTTAAATTTTCTTAAATAAATGTTTTCATGTACGTTTTAGAAAAAAGTGTTTCATACAAAAGTTGTAGAACGTGTTAAGTTCTAAAAAAAATATCAGTAACTTTTTTGCGTTAGATCAAAAACATAAGAAATACGATTTTTTTTCAATTTTGACAGGCCGCCATTTTGTTCATACTGGGCCGATTTGGCCCGTTAACGACCTCGTCCAAGATCTTGGCCGAACCAATTTTTGTAGCGAGTTTGGTTCAGAACCGTCGAAAAATACGCTAAGCCTTAAAATCGGTCCATTTAAAATATTGGAAAAAATTCCAGATTCAATTTATAGAATAGATACCGGACATAAAAAAGTTGAATCCAACCTTTATCATATTACAAAACTAGTCCCATATATGCGAGATTTTTAATAATTTCTTGAGATGGATTAATTTTTTTGGTGGGGGATATGTAAATAAACCTATTAAGGTTTATTTTGTATTTAGGTTGATTTCGTTTTTAGATGGATTGGATGTCATTGTAAAATATTTTGAAAGATCGTGTCATTTAGTTTTATGTAATATTAGCTTTAAATGTTGTTTTTCTATTGATTTTAGAACAACACATGAGCTGTTATTTTGCCACCCTTATAATACCACATTATATATACATTTGTGAAAGTACCCAAATCATAAATATACAATTAAAACTGAAATAAATATCACTACAGGATTGCTGATCCCAAATGGTAAAGTATTATTGATATACGAGAAGCAGTAACAAAAATAATTATATTTAGTTGTAAAATTATTAAAATCGTAGCGAAATTTCACTTTCTTAACCCTGAACTACTATCGTATATCTGTGATCACATAACTACTATCGTGGGGTCATAGAAGACCCAAATTTTAATAAGCTTTAAAAATTACATAAAAATATTTTTATTGTTTTTTTGTATTTTTGATCTGTGTGTGTACATAAAAAACAGATATTTTGTAAATTTAAATTTTATTTCAGGAAAGTTAAGATGCTAAAATAAAAACTATACAATTTTCAAATATTTTATGATCAAAAACATAACACGTTAGTTGAGCACAATAAATATTTAAAAAAATAAAACTAAATGTTTATCCTCCGGATAGTAGTTGATTATATCTTAACCTAATACAAAAAAAATTATAATAGTATAGCATATAAGAAAAATAACAGATATGTTATTTACCTAATGTGAAAATATTGTTACAATAACAATTTGAACGTATTATAAGTGTTGTCTATTCTTGGTACATATACACGTAACTTTCTGAAGTAGATGACAGTTTGAGCAAAAGGTGGAATGTTTGTTATCATTACCTCTGGGACACAAGTGGTATATTTGTCTTACAACCGGCTTTTCTCATCTAGTCTGATCTTCATGAATAATTTCAGTTCCTAATGTTTTGGTACTTATCAAGCGCAATTCTCTGGCAAGTCTCACTTTTAAATGTTCATTTATAAGACTGATTCCAAGCTCTTGGATAAAATCCGAACGCTTTTTTCTAACTTCAGGATTAGCAGCGTGAAAAATAATGTGACTGTTCACTATTGCAATATCCATTATGGTATAACAAATTACTAACGGCCATCGCTGGCATCTTCGGCCTGAACGATAAAGCGCACATTTTTGGTCTAGACTCTAGAGCATCGACCCCGCCTTTCGTCGTATTATAGAAACGTATTATTTCAGGTTTTTTACTCTCCTGATCGACAGATGATGACAACATAATTACACTTCTATTTTTTTTAGGGACGTATGATACAATTGTGTTATCTCGGGTAAAACCAAATACACTTATCAACTTCGTAATTTTTATGTGGTTTTACGCTTTGTGCCTACATACGTAAGTCGAAGTTTCTTCAGTTCATCAAATAGCTCTAATGAGGTAAACCAATTATCACCCGTGACATTCCGGTTACTATTAGTAATTGGTTCCACTAAAGCAAGTACTGATCTTGTAGGTATGGATAGCTTTTTAGGATTAGGGTCATTCGTTTTACCTGTATACACGAAAGCATTCACCAAATAATGTGTCTTTGCGTCACATAAACACATGATCTTGATGCCGTACTTGACTGGTTTGGCTTTCATATACATTCTGAATGGGCATCTACCTCTAAACCCAACCAGCATCTCGTTGACTGTAACATATTCGGAACAGGTGTAGTTAGTTATACTGTTAAAAATAAAAGCATTAAATAAATAGGAGACTGCTGCAAGTCGATCTCCTTATTTCATGATTGTCAAATCTTATTGCTGTGAGAAGAAATAAGAAGCGTTATTTTGACATGGTGGCACGGAAAATTGGCCTACTTACAACACTTGTTGAAAATAATGAATCCACATTCTCATGATTAGGCTTTAGTACACCTGAAAGGTACAAAAGACCCATAAAAGCTTTGAGTTCAGCTTCATTTAGATGATCGACAAATGTACAGGTACATCCCCATAATTTACACACAGCTCGGTAATTTTTTCATTTGTATACTCTAGAATAGTTGCCAACATGTCGGGAGTTATAATAAGTGCCATGATTCAAGTGGACTGGATGGTATCGTTTGTAAGGCAGGTCCACGAAGACCAGGTAGGTGTGTAATAATGTTCTCTGCGCGAATTCTTGATGATGCTGGAGCATTTTTACCCCACTTATATCTGTTGCGTCCATAGTAAAAAAATTTTTCACTATTAGATGCTGTTTCACTTTCGTCACTTGATAAGTCACTTACACTAATTTCTGAATCTGTGTCGTGATCCGAATGTTCACTTTCATTATCAGTATCACTGTTATTATAGTCACTATCAGTGTCAATATTCTCGGTTGGCTCTTCTACAGATTCGAGAAAGTCAAAAACATTGTCACTGTTCACCCTACTTCTGCCAATTCTTACAAAGTCATCAGCCATTCTGATAAAATAAATAAAATAATAATAACGCAACTACTATGGTGGGGTCAACTCAGCCCCAAAATCAACAGCATATGTGAACTATCAGACCGATTGTTTACCACTAAGAAGCATCCTAAAGTATATACATGGAATACGAAGGTCGTGTGCTAAACGGTCTACCAGGGGCGTACTGTAGTTCAAGTGATCGGGTCAAATTTGACCCCACGATAGTAGTTAAGGGTTAATTGAACCTACTCTAATGAAAATTAATTTGATTCTATTATTATTATTTTTAATTAATCATCTTATACGTATTTGAGATTAAAAAACACTTGAAAAAATTTAATATGAGGCTAAGCCTTACCTCATACTGTTTACTACGTTACTATGTTGGACGTAGTTACCATTATCACTTCTATCGACTGCTAATTGCAGTGGCTCTATTACAAAGGAGCCTGGCTGGGTTTTTATTAAACATATAGTTGTTATTATTATTTAAAAAAGCTTCAGCCTTCAGAAATCAGTTTGTGTGAGGACATTATTTTGACAAGTATGGAGTAGCGCTGACGCTATGTGTCCCCACATTTGGCTGCCTGACTATTAGATTCCTGTTTAATATTATATTTGCTCCTTTACTACAAATTTTGAGCTTTAAAAAGGTTTAGAGATACTGATTAAAATTACACCATTGCGCTCGTCCCAGCGCTAGGTGTCCCGGAACTGTAACTGGTACTGTACACTAGCTTTACATTACTAAAGTACAACCTATCTTGAAAATATTAGCCTGCAAGAAAACTCTTGCATATTTTTCTCGCTGTCTTCTGGACTATAAGAACAGGCATGTATTTATAATCGCAAACATATTTCTAAACAATTTCAAATTTATTTTAGACTGGATTCCAACAATTTCAACAGCGTACCATCCAAGGTAGGAAACGAACAGGCGTAGAAGATACTTCAATAATTCATAAACAACATGTCAAGAAAGGTACAGTATTAGATAAAAAAACTGTATAAAAAATTTAATGTAACCAAAATACAATAAAAATTTCACTAACTCACGTACTACGTATTTATACATTTAGATAAAAGTATTCTGCACTTAAAAATATGCATTTATCACCTAACCTAACCTAACCAAATAATCTTCAAATGTATTTAATAGCCTGTCCAAGCGAGCGAGTGGTTATTACCGGCGGTAATGTCAACAAATGTCAAAATACGTCACGGTTATACTAATGCCTTTATCTACTGTCTGTACGGTCTAGAGGATTTGTTTAGGTAAATTTTCGCTGTTTTGATTTGTTTTTCAGTGTTCATAATCGTTTTCCCATCTAGAAACTTAAGAACTTTAGTTTTAATTAATATGCCATAAACAAATGTCAAATATCACACCTGTCAACCGCTCTAACTCTGCTCCCGACAGGGTTACTGGTGGTTTTAACCGTGACGTAATTTGACATCAAACGATGACGTAACGGTAAATACCAATCCTCGCTTGGACGCTACGGTATGTACTTTTGGTATTAACCAACCCTCGCTTGGACAGGCTATTTAATTAGGCAATCCAAACCACGTGACTTGTTAGCTGTCAATATGGCGGCGATGGTCAAACATTGGATTCAGTACCTTCATTTATGTTTAGAAAGCTGCAGAGTTTTATAGTTATAAAACGGTTTACTTTGTATTTTGTTGGGTTTTAAGGTGGTTTGTAGTGTTTGAGAAGGACAATTTTCCTATTTTAAGATGAAGAGTTCATATTTTAAATCGTTATTAGTGTAAAATCCAGATGTTGGAGAAACATAAATAGTTTAGCTAATAGTTATATTATGTGTAGCCTTCTGCAATTAAATCAGTGTTGTATTTTATTTTTTGTAAATAATTGTAGAACTAAGTTAGCCTTTCATTAATTGTAAGGAATTATATATGTATTTGGAGTTATGTAATGATTTTATAAATGATTGTTTTATGTTGATGTTGTCTTGTAAAATTGTTTCTAAGACCCTAGGGGTTTTATTGTCTAGCTTTTTTTGTTTTTATGGAAAAATTAAACTGTTATATAAGGGTTTTATTTCTTTATTGACCCTAGTGTGTGAAATTTAATGCATTAGAAAAACAATTATTTTACACTGCAAAATATAAATTTTATTTCATTTTGACATTTGTACATTACAATACATATTTCTAATATTTACATGAGTAAAATCAATGAACTTCAGCATCATTGTTCAAAGATTTTGATCTTATTGATAAAGCTATGTAAAAATATATTACTATAATAACACTTAGTACATAAACGTTATACATATTATGAAGAGACAAGAATTATTACTAATTCAAGTACACATCAAAATAAAACATTCATTAAATGTTGAGAGATAATAAAAGCTGCAAAGTAATATTTACTAAATGTTTAGCTTCAAAACTAAAAGATGAATAGTTAAGCATCATAGACACCCCAGTCTGCATAAATTCAATTTGATCATCTTGGGACTGTTGAGGCATTTCATAAATATCCATGACTTGTTGACAAAGTAAATAATTATAACAATTTTCAGCAACTATCAATACATAACTTAACATTGCTATTACTAAAAATTAACATTCTTTTTATCAAAATAAAGTGTGCAAAACATGCTCATCAAGTATCTTTTCTTGACCAGGACGATCAGTTAAACATATCCCAATCAATTGTCATTAAGATCTTGAGACAATTTACATAAAAAAGGACAATTATTAATTATTTTTTACCTTAGTGTCCGTCAGTTTTGTCCTTTTATCTCTGCGATTCTTTCGGTCAACATCTGCAGCCCTTTTTTTTACTTCCTGAGACACATGTCCCATATGTGGAGATGGTACCCAGTCAGGGTGTTCTTTATCTTCGAGGACAGCAGGTTCGCCTAAAATGAGTTAATACCTACTTGAGTACAAACTACGAAAACTAGGAGTTGATATAATATTTGATAAGACGCCTACCACTTATAAAGGGTCTGCAGCAAACTTTCTGGTGTTTCAATATAGATTCGGTCAGATCGTCCCTCTTTATTGCTGAAATTTATGCAGCCCTGCGAAGTTTGGTCAAATCGTTTTTCTTCGTTAGAAACCTGTGTTTTGTCCCTGCGGAAACGCGATAAAACGAAACTTCATCACGATTAGAACGGCTTCCACAACCAACTACAATACATATCGAAGACAAACACGACACTATTTAAAAACCACAATTTACAGCCAATAAACAGAAAGAAAATCAATTTAACGTGGGTTAAACAATCACACCCTACAGTAACTTTGTATTTGTTTGACCGTCGCCTCCATATTGAATTTATTTTGACAGGTCGTTGGATTGCCTAATAAATTTTTGATAAATGCTATCCTTTTGATGTGATCTGGTGTTTTTCGCTTCTTATATATTTGTTTTTTATTATATATTCTATTTAGTCTTATTTTATCTTATACTTTGTCAGTTGACTTCCATTTTGTACTTGTTCTTGTTCTTTTGTCCTTGTTCTTGTTCAATCAGTTTAAGTATTTATAAAGCTTGTTTAAAATGCATATCGTAACAAACTGATATTGATTCTACTTTTCAGCCCAAAAGACTGGTATAAAATTTAAAGAACAGAAGTACAAAAGACACACAATAAAAGTGGAGTCTGTTATGGATCAAACAGAATGGATTGAAAAATTTAGACAAACTACAGATGGTTCATTTGTGTATATGACTTACGCTGTACCAAATTCTCACGAGCTATTCTATCCCTATGCTTTAAGGTATTTGAATTTATTCACAGAACTCTATACTAATTTTGTAAATTATAATGTTTTTGATAAAAAAAAACAGAATGAGGTTGAAACTGGACGATGAAAATATAAAAATTTTTTCATCGGAAAGTTGAATTACGTGCAATGAGGAAAAAACAATTTATGAATGAATAATTCGTTTATGGAACGCACAATAGATAGAGAGTTCCGTTTTTCGTTGTAATTAACTTGGGTGCACCCACATTCTTCTCCTTGTTTTATTTTCTTCTTGTGTTAATATTACCTTAGTCGAAAAGTTCGATGACATTTTTTCGCGATAAATATTACAAGCAATATTTTTTACTAATGTCTTTAATATTTTATTAAAATCAAATACTTTTTATTAACTATATTAAGTATTTAAATATTTTTAATTAATTGAATATTACAAGTCAATATTACTATTTACTACGAGATGAATACAACCGATTTCGAATATTGACGGCAATTTTGTGGTGAATTTCAAATCTAAAAACTAAAATGTCATTTTTTCCTACCAAATCTTTATTATTTCTAGAAATATGCTTTTAATTGTGAATAATAGGCACTTTTAGCTTGTCTTCAATTTCTCACGTATCCGTAACGAACTGCGCATGTGTAGATACGTGACCCATCATGTGCGGGTATCAGTCATATATAAATTAGAATGCCAATACGCTTAAAATTAGCTGACGCCTCGAGTTTATGCACTTCTGAGTTTGCGCAGTGAACAAACACATGCAAACAAGGTGTGTTCCACGTCATCTTGTTCTCCACAGTATGGGAATCTTCAGATTCCGCTCTCATGCGGCCAAATAAGTATTTTCTGAAGCAACCATGTCCACTCAGCGCCTGTGTTGTGAAGTAATCGACCTCTCCATATAGCCTGTTAATCCAATCTTGTATATTTGGTATCAACCGGTGAGTCCATTTACCATATTCCCATTTCCTTTGCCAACGTGCCATGATGTTCGATCTGGCAATAGATCCATATTTTTCATTCCTTTCTTCTATAAGAAGTTTAATAGGAGGAACCTCAGCTATTGCTCCAGCTCCCTCTGTTGAGATAGTACGATACGCAGAGCATATCCTAATGCGCATTTTGCGTTGGATACTGGTGAGTTTGGATATAAGTTTCTGGTTGCTTCTAGCTGTATGCCAGGCAGGAGCACCATAGAATATTTGGGAATGGGCCACACTCAAGAGTAACCTTCTTTTGGATGCCTTTGGTCCTTTTACGTTGGGCATAAGTCCAGATAGAGCCGCCACTGTCTTATCCACTTTATGGACAACTTTCTGTACATGTTCCGCGAATGTTAGCTTTGTATCCAACCAAACTCCCAGGTACTTGATTGCTCTCTTGGGTTTTACAGTAACATCCTGCAGATCAAATTCAATCGTGCCAATTTTCCTGTTGGTCGTAAGCAGAGCAGCTTCTGTTTTTTGGCATGCCAGTTGAAGATTATTATCCTCCAGCCAGCCAGTTGGATATGCGATGCAGTGCTGTATTTGCTGCGCACATCAAACCTTCTTCTCTTTTAGATACCACCATCATGGCAATATCGTCAGCAAAGCCTATAAGGGTGGCTGTTGGCTGCTTTATTCTCAAAAGCCCAGCGTAGAATATATTCCACAACGTTGGTCCTAAGACTGAACCCTGTGGTACTCCGCTGTTCGCGTTTCTAGGTTTCACTGTATCTTCTGCTTCCAGAATGATCTCCCTTTCTGACAGGTAGGCTTTTAATACTTTGATCAGGCTGCCATTTATCTCCCTTCTCTGCAGTTCATCTAGGATTCTCTACCAGCTAGCGCTATTAAAGGCATGTCTTATGTCCAATGTGATGATCGCGCAGTTTCTTCGGTGCGCTGTGGAGTATTCTTGTTCTGATTCCCTCAACATCCAGTAGGCATATCGGTCTGTATCCGGATGGACTATCAATGGGCTTGTCTGCTTTCCTCAGAAGTAGCAGTCTTGCCCTTTTCCATTGTATTGGAAATTATCCACGACTGGCCATTTCATTATATACAGCTAGTACGAAAAGAGGGTCGTTTGAAGAAAGGGCTTCAATGATCTCTGGTGGGATATTTCCGGGTCTGGGTGCCTTGTTGTCTTTCAGTTTATAACTTGCTACTCGTAACTCATCTAAGCTAAAATTTAAAAATATCACATTTGTATCACAGTTAAATACCACATCTTGGTGTATAGGGAATAAGTGATCAGCCACTTCTTCCACCATTTGCATAGACATTTGTAGTCTGGGAGGGTAGCCGGTCAGGATTCTCATGACGATTTTATAGCCATCCCCCCAGATTTTACAGTCGATGTTATGACAGATCGTTTTCCATCATTTACGTTTGAAGTCTTTGATGCCATTTTGGAGTAATATTTTGGACTCCGTATAATCTTCATAGGGCCTTTTACTTTCTTCTGGCTGATTCATCATCCTAGATCTCGTATAGAGCCGTCTCTTACGCATACACTCTCCTCGAGCTTGCGCAATCTTCTCATTCCACCAACAAGCTGTTTTTTCCTTGAGCATCTTTTCCTAGGCATAGTTTTGTCACAGATCCGATTCAGTGTGTGCGTTAGTTCTCTTGCCGAATTATGTATGATTCTTTCCGGGTCTTCTACTGTTAATTGAAGACGTTTATCCCTGTCCAGTTTCCTAATCTGCCAGCCTCCATTTTTTATAATTGTCCTAGGTAGGGACGATTTTTCTCCTACGATTTCAAAAAGAAAGAAGTTATGATCACTCAATGATTCAAGATCGCTGACATGCCAGCTCTTGATGTCAGCGGAGGACCTACCTACCTACCTACCTTCAAAAAAATAGATAAAAAAACATGATACAAAATGCCTTAAGGGGCGCCAAAATCCATTTTTGTACACAGGCGCCAGTAGCCCTTACGGGGTCCCTGAAGTGGGCTTCAAATTTATCAATCAGTTTTTGAAGTTTGTTCTTCTCTTCTTCTTCGAACTTTTTATTATGTGCTTTTTATTAATCTCACTGGCTATCAGATAATTCTCGAGCCTGGATCTCCATAGCTTCCAGTTTTTCGGAACGCTACCATCAATGGATATTGGTGCAATCCCTTTGCTGTCTCCCATGATTCTTGTATTTGTTTGAAATTTATTATGAAATTGTATTTACGTAATTCACAAATGAGCCATAAAATAATAGTATATTGCGTAACGTGTGTTGTAAGAAGCATTTTACGCACGAACGGAAAAGTTAATCACGAAGCCGCGTAACGGCGAGAGCGTAATTCCGTGAGTGCGTGAAATGCGTTACCACACGAGTTACGTACTATACTTTACCTACGACCTACTTGTTAAGGGATTTAAAGTACAAATTAAAACGTACATCCTCGATGCCCAGCCAAGTTTGATAAAAGTCGCTCCTCGATGCCCAGCCAAGCATCTTAGAAGTTCACCCTCGATGCCCAGCCAAGTTTCATAAAAGTCCGTCCTAAGTAGTATTTAATTTTATTAAAAATGTATGTAGAATTACCGGAATTGCATAAAATAGCGTATACACCTCTCGACTAAAGTGACATTAATCCCTTAGGTGGATTACTTACCTCAGGAATCAAACACCACCCGCGGGATTAAATGGGCCACTTTAGTCACTTGGTGTATAATATAGTATTGTTTACTAATATGAGATACATTCAGACAGCTAACAATTATCATATAATTCCAAATAACTCTTAGTATTAAATGCAATCTCATATCTAATAAATGTTATCTAGCATTTATATTCAGAATAAAATTCAACGTCTAATATTTAAGTAATAAATTTTGAATAATATGGCTACGTCTATTGGCAGTTGCTAAGTGGTTGCTATGGAAGCCGCGCAATTTACTTTACAGCCGTGCGTTTTGTTTTACCGTGCGTAATAGACTTCTTACATTGATTGCCGACTGTGTCTTTTGACTACTTACAGGGGTGGTCGTAGGTAAAAACAATTTAATTACTACTAAGCTTTGATTAATAATTATCATAATTCTGTGACACTGACTTTGAGTTTTATTCACAGTATCACTGTCAGTCACATTTGTGTTATGGATGATATTCTCCTTTTATGGATGATATTCTCCTTTTAATTATCAATTAATTATGAAGTCACATGACTTATTGCATCATGCTGTAATCGTGATGTCAGTAACTGTCGTCGTGTCACCGTTCTGGAGGTTGACAGATACTGTGGGTGTATCTAAAATTACGACTCTGGCTACGGTATCTGCATACCTCACACCTAGTACTGTTGGGCTGCCAAGTTTCAGCATATAGATAAGAATGTTGGGTATGGCTTGATAAATGTTGCTCTTAAGGTGATCCTGAGCCACGTACGAGAAGTTTGGAGGGACCCTATTAGGACTTCACAAGAGGTGCGAGACGAGACATTTGTGAAGTGAAAACAACTTAGGCGATATCGAGACTACATACAAAATAACATTATTGTGTTCTTTATTATTAATTAAATGAATAAAGAAATAAAAACCATTAGATTTTTTACGAAAATTGGGTTTTTTTTGTACAGACATAATTATTTATGGCTTCAAAAACTATACGGGGAATTCTATAATTTTCCTTTATCATTTTATGTGATGTAAATAGTAAATAGATTCCAAGAGACATAAACTTTCATCTTTACTTCAAATTAATGTCTTTTAAGTGATCCCTTCATAATATTCGTCATTGAGGTTTATTTGTATATAAATTGGAAGTCGGATAGATTTTGTAGATAAAGCGTACAATAAGATAAGGATTGTTAAACGACAACAGCGTTTTTTGGTAGGTTTGGAATACGTTTTTCTTGTACCCACTTCTCATAATTTTCGTACGCCATTTCATTAAGATAATCTCCTGTTTTTGACTGGGAGTTCCACATAATACCAGCATTAGGTACAAAACCATGTTCACTTCCTGCATGTACAATGATGAGCCTATTACCTTTTGAAACGGGTTTTCTTAATCCTTCGTTACTCTTGTCGCTCCATCCTTTAAGGTGCGTGTGACATGAATGAATGTATGTTTCATCCATATAAATGATAGGTTTGTTCTGTTCTCTGCACTTTTTTGTTTTTTAAATATAGTAGACGTACATGTCGGATTTCGTAACGTTCCATTAACAAACTTCTGTTGTTTTTCATGTTGGTCCAACGAAAACCCAAAGAATGTATTTGTTTCCACAGAGATTCGCGACTTCCTGCGAAGCCATAACTATCTGCAAAGGTTTGGTGTACATTTCTTAACGTGGGTACTTTTTTCCCCGGATATGTGATAATTTATTATGCACGTTCTAAGCACAGTTTTGTCGAATTGATTCATACGGATCCTGGACGTTCTTTGCTTTTTAGTAGGCACATCAGTGTCAGCATTACTTCCTGCCAGAGCTTCTTTTTTAATACGGGAAAGCGTTCTTTGGCTAGCTTTCGTAGCAGCAGAAACTCGTTCGGTGACCTGACAATAAAATAAGTCGATATAAATGTTGTTTTAAAAGTTTTGCTCATGTCTATTTTTATACAAATAAAATGAGGAAGTAGTTAAATTTGTTTTCAGTGACCGTTCTTTGAAATAAAAATTTTTGTCGTGGTTTTCGGCCATTTAAAAGAAATATTAAATTCAAAAATACTATTTTACGTTTCAGTTCATTAGTTGTTTTAAGAGATCTTTAGATTTTAGTTCAAACATATTTTAATGTGACTAAACCGCAATTGTAACTGAAATCGGAAGATGAAAATTTACTATCGAGTGCAAATTTGTTAAATAATTACTTTGGTTTAAAAATTTCATTGCAATAATCAAAACTTACCTTTGTTAATGGAATTGTCGACTTGCCATTGTTTGCCTCTTCGGTTATGAAATTTAAAACGTTCAATTATTTCACGACACTGCTCACTCAACTTTTTATGAACAACATTACTTTCTGGAGTCGCCATAATAAGTTAGTATTGCACAACCCCGCTAATCACACTTTTCTCTGAAGTGTACTGTCGAAACGAAGCTTACGAATTCTACCAGCGAAGTGAGCTCTTGCAATTCGCATACGTTTTTGCTACGGCGCATCGGACGTTGCCAAACTTCCGACTGCCAAAATTAATTTGCCAACCTGTACGGTGAGATCCGAGAGTCTCATTTACAGTCTCGTTAAATATTGTTTAGAGAAATAAAATTGTTAGCACTACCGTAACATTTAATTTTTTCACTGATTCGATACATTTTACAAAATATGAAATCTGGTAACCCCCTGTGGCTTAAAATTTATTGTTTCGACCCTTACTCTGTGGAATCTACTCATATTACTTTTCAATATATTGTGGAATTATCTAGAAACAGTTAGTTTAATTTAAAAAAGTAATCTGTGGTATATTTTATTTTATATGTTTGTCTTTATATAATACTTTCGAGGCAAGAGGAAAGCTTTAAGAAACCAAGACCAAAACAGATACATCATTAAATTGAATACGTATGTTATTGCTCAATTAAACTTGGTTTAATGTGAGCAATTGCCTGTAATTCCAATTAAATATTTATATGTGTTTGTAGTTTTTGATGTTGGTGGATTAAACACTATTTGTTAACAACAATAAAGCATTAATTTATTTCATATTGCAAATTTGTATGCCGTTATAAAAATAATTTTGATGAATAAGTTTAAATTTATAGTTTATTTATGAACCCCCTTTTTGTTTTTGTACGCTGCCATCGAGGTTGACAGTACACCCATTTTTTACGAACGACTGGCCTTTTGTTGTTTATAACATGTAGCCGTCGGAATGAATTATTGTCGAGATTCTTTTCGACTATATTCTAATTAAAAAGAGATTTATAAATGCGATAAAATCTGCCAAAACATACCCTGGAGCAGACATCAAGATTGATCACGTCCTTCTTATGAGTGTAATAAGATTGAAGTTGAAAAAGGTGAAGAAACTCAATAACAAAAACAGAATAGCCCTAACGAAATTAGAGAATGGTAAAATGAGACGGGAGATAGAGTAACAGATATATAAAGAGATACACATTATAAAAACTCAGTCAATACGTAATACAGATAAATGGAAACATACTTTGAAAACAATATTACAAGACTCTACTAATGAGAAGATGCAGGTAGACCCGATAATCAAACACCATTAATGGATGACAGACAAGATCATCTCTTTGAGGAGCAATCGTAGAACGTGTAAAAACAAAAACAACAATCGATATAAAGAGCAGGGGCGTAGCTACCGCTGTATCTGCCGTATCAATTATACGTGCGCAAGCAAAAATTAATAAAAACTTCCCAAATTTTTTTTTCAGAAATGACGAAAGTCAAAAAAAGCAATTCTTTTTTCTCCGCGTAATGCGTGCGTTCAAAAGTTGGCAACACTCCACATCGGTTATCGCGGGCTGCGGGATTTCCCCGTTTAAGTCATTTACTTCAACAGGGGAATCCCACAATAATCGATGTACACATGATACGATGATACACGGAGAGCAATGTTTATTAACGCGTTTTATTTACTTGGGCATTACATTGTAACAGAATACAAACAATTGTTCTTCTGGCTTAGTAGTATCAGTAGCGATTTATAAAAAACAATGAGTGAAAGGAAAAGAGATTATCCCAGCGGAGCTACCAAAAGAAAAAGTAAACAGAAAATGGAGGTTATAAAAAAAATGTTTCAAATTTTTTCAGTTTTTCAGACACCAGCTGCTGTGAGTGATTTGGATTGCAAAGGTAAGTACTACCCAACCCATTTATCAGTACTACACAACCCGCGTAGAACCTGCGTATGTCTGAACACTCTCTAACCATAACCTTACGTAATTTATTTAACATATATTTTTGAAATTTATCAAAACATTCGATTTTATTTTTTAACGATTATATTTTCAGATTCTTCTGAAGCACGTTCTTCATCAGAGGTCCATCCGGAAATAGAAGAAACCCAAATCGACGATTCTGAGATATCTGAAGATTGTAATATAGTTTCATCAGATAGAGGAAATTTTGGTGACAGTCCAACTGAATGCAAACCAAAAATAATATTTAAATTGGGTCCATTTGAGCCACAAGGACCGTTTCCAAAAGATTTAGAAAGTAACCGACCTTTTTCGGTCTATTATTATTCATACATCAATAAGGCAGGCATAAAAATTCCAAGACCATGGTTATGTTATTCTAATGTTTTAAACAAACCGTATTGCCACTTCTATTGGTTATTAGCAGATCGTCAAAGCAAATCGTTCTCCTCTGCGTGGGTTAACGGTGTTTCCATTAGAAGCAATTTTACACAAACTATACTTGACCATGATAAGTCACAGCAGCATATTAATGCATCCCTATCTTATAATAATTGGTTACAAAAGGAAATACTATCGATAATCTATTGCAAAGTGAAAGCAATAGTAAAATTACATTCTGGAGAGATGTATTGCATCGTATAATTAATGTTATAATTACTTTAGCATCATGTAATCTACCTTTAAGAGGCCATGATTCTGATTCTGGAAATTTTATGGCAATTTTACGTTTGCTATCTAATTATGATGCAACTTTAAAAGAACTTCTTCTAAAACCATACGGCAACATAAATTATTTAAGCCCTACGATTCAAAATGAAATTATTAATTTGCTTTGTATCGCAGTTAGGAACAATATTATCTCAGTAATTAAAAAAGCTCCATTTCTGACAATAATTCTAGATACAACACAAGACTTGTCAATAATTGACCAACTTTCTGTAGTTTTTCGATACATCTCGATTACAGAAAATCATGATAATATGCCTAAAGAATTAAAAATCTGTGAGTCCTTTGTGGGGTTTATAGCAGTATCCGATTGCAGAGCTAAAGGACTTAAAATTGAAATTTTAAATACGATTAAAGAATATGGAATTGATTTGACTAAATGTAGAGGACAGGGTTACGATGGAGCAAATGTTATGTCGGGTGTTTATGGAGGATTACAAACCCTAATAAGAGAACATGCTCCGAATGCCGATTATGTTCATTGTGCTGCGCACGCATTAAATTAGGTTTAAACGATGCTGAGAAACATGTTCGTGAAGTGTCGACTTTTTTCGATAATTTAGAAAAAATATATACTTTTTTTGGCAATAGTATACAACGCTGGGCAATGTTAAGTGACGATTCATCTGAAAAATATTTAATTACCCTTAAAAAGGTATGTACTACCAGATGGTCTTCAAGGAACGACGCCTTATTAGCGGTAAAGAAAAATTATTTATTAATCATGAAAACTTTGTACCAACTAAATTTGATTTCGAAAAAAAAGATGAACGTGAAGAATGTAAAAATATAATTAACATTTTAGAGAGTTATGATTTCTTAGTGCTTGTCACATTTTTATCTTCACTATTTGAAATCATTAATCCTGTTTTTAAAGCTTTACAGCATGAAAATAATGACTTACAAAAAACTAGTATTTTATTTAGTTACCTTTTGAATAGACTGTGCGAATTAAGAGATCAAAATTCATTCAATAGTTTGCTAAATGAGTCCAAAGATTTAGCAAAAGAGTGGAGGGTGACAACGGTTTTTAAAAACAAAAGGGGAAAGATAGCGAAACGTTTTTTTGATGAGTTGTCTCAAGATGAGAGAATTTCAGACCCGGAATCCTATTTCAAAATCTACTATTGCTGTTTAGATATATTAATTTCTTAAACTAAACAAAGATTTCAGAACCTTTGAAACCTGAGTAGTATGTTCGAAATATTACAACCGGAGAAACTCCTGTCTTCTTCAAACGAAGAGATATTAAACGCTTCCGGAACACTGTCGGCTAAATACAGTAAATACATCTCAGTTAATCTTTATGACCAATTAAAGGCTCTAAAAACATGCTTAAGATCTGAAATTCAAAAAATTCATTTCATTAAGGAACTCATTGAATTATTGCTGATAAAATTCAATAGTCTTGCATCCAGTTTTCCGGAGGTAATAAATAACAGCATGCTTTTTATTCTTGACCCTTCCAGTTACAACCGCAACTGCTGAAAGAAGTTTTCCAAAATGAAAACTGATAAAAACTTACCTAAGAACTTCAATGGGACAGAAACGCTTGTCAGACCTGTCACTATTGTCCATTGAGGGAGGAACTTTAGAAAAACTAAGTCATCATTATAAATGATTTAATAAATCAGTTTGCCGAAAAAAGGCAAGGAGGGTGTATATTTGATTTGAATTGTTTGTAAAAATTTTGAAAAAAGTCACAGATAGATAATTATGATGAATAAATATTTCTTTTAATTTTATGCAAACATTTTTTTTCTTTTGTGAGAATTCTTTACCCTTCCTAAGGGCCCCCAAATAAATTTTTATACGGGGCCCCGTCAAGGCACGCTACGCTTCTGATAAAAAGCTATAGAAAATAATCAGCCGGAAAATAAAAGAAATGGTTAGATGAGAAATGTTTGGACATGGAACAGTTAGAGAAGAATTGTCTGAATATGGTGTACACACTAGATATAAATTGAATGAATGAGATGACGAGTACTTAGTGTGTTGTTTATTATAAAATCCAGCTAAGCGCTTTCAACCACTAGGTCATTATCAAAGCTATCGTCAAAAAAAGTTACTACAAGTGTCTAAAAACATGAAATTGTGCACTTATTCTGCATAAGTATATGAAATTGTTAAAGAGATGTAATAATTCTAATGAATTAGTAAATTAGTTAAAATTAACCCTATAATAAGGGAGTACAATTATATGTTTAAATGTTTTAAACGTTGAAATGAAAATTAACATCTAAATGATATCCCGTCCAAACAATTCTTTTCTTTTGTTTTAGTAATTTAACAAGAATTGATTGGTATATTTTTTTTCATTCACTTTTTCACCAATTTTTCCGACTTCTTCTGTCTTTTTCTTCGTTTATTTCTATCTCCATTTTTTTAAGCACCAACAAAACTTTTCCTTTTGTAACAGCCTCTTTCTTGTTCTCTTTTTCTGATACTCTCTTTATGATTCTTCTCTCTTAATTGCCATTTTTTATCATCCATTTTATTTTCTTGTATACTGCCCATTTTCTTCTAGGAGTTATTCGAAGTACTCCGTCCATGTTTTCATGATTTTATCTCCATTATAAGATTTCCGTTTTTATCTCTGATGTTTGACATCGTTTTTTGTCGCTGGTTTCTAATGATCTCAGTTCTTCTAAGAGTAAATTTTGATAATATTCCTTTACCATAAAAATTTATTACAGGTTGATTATTTTTTTTCACTGTCATGATACTTCATTCGTTATATTTACCAAAACCAATTTACGTTCTAATTGATTTTATTACGTAGTTGTAACAATGTTGATTGAAAAACCAATGCTCAAACAAGTACCGCACAAATTTGATTCTGACAAAGAGAGTGTTTTGAAGCATGAAATGTGTACTTATACGTCTTGTAACTGAATACTTTGTAACCGATGGTTTTCTTTTGTAGTATCGTACCTTACAAGCAAGTAGACAAATCCAACTTTTTCACGATGAGTGCCAAAGGCGTCATGCAGCACGTGGGCAGCGAAATAATTTTCACTACTCTCGACAAATGGGAAAAAGAATACAAAATGTATTGTCGTCTAATGGAAATCAGACTCTTTCACTATTTTAGAACATGGAAAGGATTTTACGTCTGGAGAATAAACGTGAAACGAAAAAAGATTTATAACGCTAAAAGAAGTTTGGAGGAAAACATGCTAAGTCTGAATCCTATTTTGAGACAAGGACTGTTAGATATTCAGGATATGTGTTTTAAGATGATAGACGTTACGTTTACAGATGTTTCGGAAATCGAAAATACGTGGTTGTTTTATTTTATTGAGAATCAGGTAAGGAATTGTATTCATATGGCACAATATAATGAAATGATATGCCAAAAGATAAAAAAAGGAATATTAAACAAAAACTGAAGGAGATCAATTAGATTTTTGAAGATGAAATTAAATAAATGAAAATATATGACATATAATTTTATTAAAAAGATCTAGTATATAAAAAAGTAATAAGAATATACGAGTAATAAGTATAAATAAGAAATAAGTATAAACGTTAGTGACATTTTATTATGTAATGGAAGAAAAAAGAAAGAAAAATTTAGCGATAAAGGAAATTGTAAATTTAAAATAAGGACGGAGAAATTACAAAATTATAATTATATTGCAAATAAAATACAAATAAATTAAAATTTTGGTATGTAGACAATATTTGTTTAAACTCATTAAAATTTTAATGGGGGCGAATTGAAATGGTATGCCAGTGTCTATATAGTTTGGAAGAGAGGATGTTTTGGATACAAGTTTAAATGTTATAATATTTGTTGACAGTTTTCTTATGATTAGAATTATTGTTACAATAACAAAATAATATTCTTAACTTTGTGTTGAACTGGATATATTAGCAAGAGAGTCTTTTGGATCATTTGAGGCACACATTTTAACTTTGTATATCACAGACATTAGTTCAGAAATTATGGTTGAAATTGACTCCAAGATAGTAAATTTATAATCAATAAAATTAATTATTCATAGGAATTTATGACGTGTTAATTATATATGTAGTCGGTAAGCATATTAATTGAAATCATTGTAATGAAATACAGAAATTTCAGGAATAATTTTGAAGAGATAATATAATAGAAATAAGATATTTGTTATTAAATAATTTTGAGATTATCAGAAATGTAAAATTTATATGTGTTGCCAGAGAGCAAAAAAAATGGAGAGCGATCAAATAAACAAATCGGAATTTTGAGAGGAGGGTCATTAGAAACACTCAGTGGTAATAAGAATTGGAACTCTACCCTATTGAATGCAACAGTAGCAAATTGAGATATTTATTATCGACTGAGCAGATATAGCAAGGGAAAATTTTAAAATAAAATAAAAATGATAATTTTATTAAAGGCAGTAAATAATCAGTAATAATATAACAAGAGAGTGAGAATAAATTGAAAATAATTTGACAGATTTTTTAAAAACTTGTTGCCAGGAAATAGTCACGAGAGCCCGCAGGGCTCGAGTGGCTATATTCAAATGGCAACAAGTTTGAACATAATCTGTCAAATTATTTTCTAATTTATGGAACTCGCGAGTTACATTTAACTAGATTATTTTTTGATTCACAAATTTTTACAATAAAAAAGATTGTCTTTCTAACTGCTTCTTTATAATCATTTCCGTCTTTTCTTTTCATGTTATAAGCCCAATCTTTCAAAATCAATGTTAGCTGTTGTAGTAGATTGATCCAGAATATAATGTGTTTCTTTGGTGAAGGTCTTAAATTGTCTCCATATAGACTGATTACTTATTAGAGTATTTTTCGAAGTAGTTTCTAAAATCTTTTTTGTTATTTCTGCATCAGAAAAGCTACTAAACCGATGATTTCCACCCATTTTATATATCGCGTTGACACAATTAGGTAATTATTTTGACAACTATCTGACACTTGCTAGGCAAATAAAAGCCACAGTGATTATTCCCGAGAATAATCACAAGATATTTATTCCCACTATATTAATGACATAATTGGTTGAAACTTACCCTTGTGACAAATAAGGAAGCATTTCATTGGTTTTAACGTCAAAAAATAATCAAAACTATTACAATAAATACCAAAGTACATCATAGCTGAATCGTTTTATCATAATAGGGAAGGTGCAATAAATTATTATAAATATTTTAGACTAAAAAACATAAAAGTAGGTCCACTGCAACGTTTTTATTTTATTCAAATTATTCAAAAAGAATTTTTAACGATAATTACGAAATAATAGTAACGAAACGGAACATGATTTAATCCACCAATCAGCACTCAGTGACGTCACTCCTGTTATGATAGCTTACTTCAGGTTATAGTTGTAAAGCATTCCCAGACCAGTAGCCAAATGTATTCAACTGAGCGGACGAACACGTCAGAACTTGCATAAATAAATACGAAGGAAATTATTCCGGTTATACTGCACGCGATTCCATGGTTACAGGAATCTCGAACAGATTTGATTTTCACATGCGAACTGTTGCAATTTGTATGCGTAAACATAAATGATGGATGTCGAAAAATTCAGCAGTTTAATTTTTGAAAACATATCTTTATGGGATATCAAGCAAAAAACTATCAATATTTATTTCACCAAAATGTTATTGCTTTGTAATCATGTCTTCGATTCCATCTAGAATGTAATTAAATATACCTGGTAACTACTCGAATAATTTGTTTGGTAGATCTAACAGGTATTGAACTGTGATATTTTCCCTTAATTAGCCTTGAAGAAAATAGTTTATTCACGTGTTCCGTTTTGCCAAACATAAGTGTATTTTTAAAAAAGGGCTTTCTAAAAATTATACATAATGTGCCAAATTCTCAGTTTCAGCCATCCTAGAATATTTCGACAATCCAGAATTCTTAAGCCCTATAATCACCGTCATATGACCAACAATTGTGTTGTGTTCATTAGAACACGCATCCGCTATAACCGTAGCCTAAACTTTCTAGGCTTGGGAATGGTTGGCTTTTCTTTGTACAAAAATTGTTCGTTTGTTGTACAAGTCGCATTAAGTACGTGTTGCGATTTGGCGAGCAGTGTATATCACGAAAACAAGCTAACAAAATGTTCTCCCTTAATCTGTGTATTCTCGGACAAGCGTATGACGCCGAAAGAGAAATGTTCTCTACAGGAGTCTGGCACTTAAAAGTTAACTAGTTCTAAAAATCCATTCATAAGAAAGAGTTATGGAGCTTTCTAAAAACATTTGAAATAATGTAACCACATAATTCAGATAATTGATGCTTAAAATTCTGGGAAATCGAAGAAGTCCCAAAATTAAAATCTCTCTCAACCGAAGATTAACTTTCAGAAGCCATCTTCAAATCTACAACTAAGATTCTCTAAAACGGACATTTCCATGTTGATATTCCGTTAAAATCTTTCACAGAACACAAAAAGTGAGGTGACTCTTTCACTGTTGCTAAAAATATATGTTTCTCTTCAGAAAAACGATGCAACAAAATTCCGATCTCTATTCAGAATATAAAAAGTGTATTCATGAATATATTTCTCTCGAACATACGAAATATGTACCTCTATCGTCGCAAAATTGGCTTTCAGAAAATAAATACTTTATTCCCCATTTACCAGTTTATCAACAAGATCAAAATTACGACCAAAATACGTGTCGTATTTGACGCTTCTTGTGAAACCAACTCCGATTTTTCGTTGAACGACATTTGTCTCAAAAGGTATCAAGTTCAGCCTGACCTGTACGATATTTTGTGTAGGTTCAGAACCTTTAAATACACGTTAATTGTTGATTTGGAGACAATGATTAGACAAATTCGAATTAACCCCAAAGACGTGTTCCTTCAAAACATTTTGTTTAGAGACTCATCAAAAGAATCGCTGAATGTATTGAATCACAAACGATATGAATTGTAGTCCGTTCCTCTCAACGAGATAGCAAGTACCAATAAAAATCTCCCACTAGCCTCGGACGCTGTTCTCACACAGACGTACGTAGACGATATTTTAACAGGGTGTGAATCCCATAAGCGATTAATTCCAAATATCCGTAACCACTGAACTCGTCAGTGAGGACAATACCAACAAGAGAAATATTCTATCACATATCTCACAGTGGTATGACCCTCTGGGTTTTGTAAATCCCGCGGTCGTGAAAGGAAAAATGATAATGCAGAAAATCTGGAAACAAAAATGTAACTGGGCTGATAAAATCACCGATAAGGAAACCTTACGAAAATGGGAAGCATTTCTAACCCCCATCTGTCAAATCAAGCATTTAAAAATCACTCGTTTTATTTTGAATCGCAAAGAAATAAACAAAATTGAACTTCAATCCTTTTCAGATGCGAGTACCGAAGCGTACGGTGCATGTATCTACGTCAGAACTATTTAACACTGATAAAACAGTTTAATGTATTCGGATATCTGCAAAATCGCGTGTTGCACCACTGAAAACTATCTCAATTCCCAGACTTGTACACTATGGAATGCTTTCATCCTCAAACCTGAGCCAAAAAGTCAAAAAGTCTTAGAAGCTAAAATCAAAAAATCAACATAATTGATGAACTGACTCTCAAATTGCACTGTGTTGGTGCAAAATCCACCAAGTCGATGGTCGGTATTTGTATCAAATAGAGTATCAAAAATACAAACGTTGATAGCGAATTTCCATTGGCGGTACATACGATCAAGTCCACCCCATGGTTTAATGGACCCGATTTCCTTAATGACTTGAGTTCGGATTTTTCTCAAAACGCGATTACAAAAAACCTTGACAACGTACACGAGGAAAGAAAAGTAGCCTTAACAAATCATTTCTGACCAAAACAACTTTTGGCAAAGCACTTTCTCAAACTTCTCTTCATTTTCCAAAGTGGCTTACATTCTACGATTCGCTCATATTTCAAGGAACGAATCAATTCAAAGGACCTCTGTCAGTTAGTGGTCCGGTCCTGGCATTATTTTCAGTAAGCGTGCTTGAGCTCTGATCCTTAAAATACTCTGATATTTGTGGATTAATGCAATATTTTTAATTTATAAACTAAACGTAATCATTCACCTTAGGGTAATAAGTGCCTGTTGTAAATTGCAGCAAGATTAACTACCAGCCAAGTAAGATTACTTATATATTGTTAGTTTTATGCCACATTAAATTAGTATCCATTATTAAACAGTAATCAGCCGGTAGACAAGAAACCAGTTTTTTAAATTGAGATAACACAAGTAAATTAGTAGGCAGATATATTAGAACTTTTTCAAGAGTGCCAACAGGGCTGGCTTCAGATTATTTTTAGAAGTGCAAAGATTACTGAATATGGAAAATTATGCTAAAGATATTTTAGATAAACTTAAGATCGCGGAAGAAAGAAACATAAGAATTGAAGGTAAAATTGATGATATACAAACTAAATTGTCAAAGTTAGAAGCTGAAAATCAAGCAAGAAAACAGGAGAATGAACGACTCATGGGTTTGTTAAGAATACAAAATGATCAGATCGAGCAATTACAGAGAGAATCTAAGAGAAAAAATATTATTATCTTTGGAATCGATGAAGCTAATAACGAGGATGAAAAAATGCAAGAACATAAAGTAGCTGAAGTGGTGAAAATAACTGGTGTAGAGTTTGATGCAGAAAAAGATATAGTTGAGATTAAAAGAATAGGCAAAAAAGAAGAAAACAAAATCAGACCGATAATGGTAGAACTTCGAAATGGTAATAAAAGAATTGACATCCTGAAAGCCAGTAAACAACTTAAAAGAACTAAATTTAGCATCAATGAAGACTTCCCGAGGGATGTACAGGAACAACGTAAAGTGCTTAGAAAACATTTGATGTCGGCAAGAGAACTAGGAAAGCGTGCAACAATGCGGTACAACAAACTCATAGTGAATGGAACTGTATACACAGTAGAGGAATTGATGAGGAGCCAGGAAATTGAAGACGGGAAGAGGCACCTCGGCGTGACACCACATAGAAAAACAGGCACAAGAACCACAAGTGAGAGATCACCTACCGAAGATGACGAAAATAAAGAAGTAATGAAAACTTCTAAAACAGACCAAAGACTGCCAAAAAACTAGATAGCCACACATCTAATGCGTATCTTGAATTTGCGGAAATGCATCGGTTCGGCCATGCAGCTGAATATAATGATAAATGTAGTCACAATAATTGTATTAGAGTAAGTTGTAGTTGTAATGTAAATTTTAGTTCTAAGTCTGGTCCTAAGAGCGATATTCAAAGTCAGGACATTAATAAAATTAAAAACAAAGGTCATAGCAACCAGGAATATAAAAAAAAATCCAACAAATAAAATTGTGTTTTGGAACTCAGAGGGCATCGGGAATTTCGATGACGTTTTCTCACAAGATGTTGATATATTTTGTTTATGCGAAACATGGGCTACCCATGATAGTGATTACTCTATCCTAAATTTCTTTGATCTCAACATTTACTCTGTTCACGCTATTAAGGAGAAATCGATGGGTAGGGCCAGGGGGGGATCTCTATATCAATAAAAAAACACTACAATGTTCGGTTACTTCACAGTTCTCCTCATTGGCTGTTCTGCTTGATTTCTCTGGAAAGTTTCTCTTTTATATTGTGTGCTGTGTACTTTAAACCTAGTTTTGAACTTAAGTATATCTTAGAAAGCCTTCAAATAACATTGACCGAGCTGCACTCGGCATATCCTGATTTCTTGTATGTAGTTGGAGGAGATTTCAACTGCCGTCTTGGTGCTAAGTGTGAAACTCCTGAGGAGATTTTTGAAAATACAAACCTTTTTTCAAAAGAATTAGTCTTGATTCAATTATTAATAATAGAGGTGTCTTACTCTCTGATTTTATGAATGATAACTCATCCACCATACTTAATAGCAGATCAGTTAAAGATCGGCCGGGTCAATTCACATTTTGTAATTGCAACGGTAAATCTACTGTTCATCAAATTTGGTGCTCTAATGCCTTTCTTTCATTAATTGAAAATTTTGCAGTGCTAAATAATGAACCGGTAACATCATATCACTTCCCTATAATGGTTGAAATAACACGAAACTTTATCATACCTGACACATTCATAAGCAATAAACAGTCCACAACAACTAAATTAATTTGGGATGATTTGCAGCTAGATAGGTATCAGCATATTTTGCGCAACTCTTCCTTAGCAATGTTGTCCAATGGTAATACAGAAAGTTACCACGCTATGCGTGATTCAATCTACCTTGCCGCCGATAGTTGTGTTATGAAGAAAAAATGTGTAACTTTAAACAAACCATTCACTTATAATAACAAACCTTGGTTTGACTTAGAGTGCATTAACTTAAAAAAGTCAGTCAGGTCAAAACTTAAAATCTGTAAAACTCATAATTTTGCTGATGAAGTCAAAAATGACCTATTGGCGAAAAAATCTTTTAAAAGCACATGTACAGCAAAAAAAATGCATTTGAAAATAATATGGTTCAATTGCTCAGTAACTCTAATGACTGTCTCACATTTTGGAGGACTATAAAAAAATTCCGTCCCAATAAGATTATCTCAAGTGTATCGCTTGAAACCTGGGAAACTTATTTTGATATCCTTACCACAGTGAAATGTGATTTTCAATATTTACAGATGGCATCCGTTTCTAGACGCGGAAATCTCCCAATCTGAAGTTTTTGCGGTGCTTAACAGCTGCAAAAGGAACAAAGCCCCGGGATTAGATGGAATTCCCTTCGAGTTTTTCAAATATTTCCCTCAAAACTGGTGTCTTTTTTTGTGTAGTTTGTTTAATAAAGTTTTCGAAAACGAAGCTTTCCCTACTGAATGGTCTACAGTATCGCTCTCAATGGTACACAAGAAGGGCCCCATCGATAACCCCAGTAATTATAGGGGCATCGCCTGCATCAACACTATTATTAAACTTTTTAATATGATCATGTTGAACAGATTGAACTCTTGGGTTGAAAGTAATAATATTCTCCCAGAAATTCAGGCGGGTTTCAGGAAGAACAGAAGTTGTATGAACAACATCTTTGTCTTGAATAGCACCATTCAAACTCACCTACATCGCAAAGGCAGAAGAGTCTTTGCCGCTTTTATTGATTTGAAGCGCGCATTTGACTCTATTAATCATCCCCTCTTATGGCAAAAATTATTTAAGCTGGGTATCAGTTCTAAATTTATTCGCCTAGTGAGAGCTCTGTATGACAAATCCTCTTTTTGTGTAAAAGTTAACAATGAATACTCTAAATTCTTTGAAATAAATGAGGGCGTTCTGCAGGGTGAATGGTGAATTGCTTTTCTCACTATTCATTGCTGATATTGGCGACTTCTTCAGAAAATCTGGTATGGTTGGAATTAATATTGATAACAGGAATGATTTGTTACTTCTGTTGTATGCGGACGATTTGGTTATCCTTGCTGACTCTGAAATAGATCTGGCTAGAAAGCTACGCACCCTTGAACAATATACTTGCCTTAATAAACTTACTGTTAACAATTCTAAATCTAAAATTATGTGTTTCTCGAGAGGCGGCCACAAAATAACAAGAAATTACAAATTTCTGTTCAACAAAGTAGAAATTGAGATGACTAACCACTATACATACTTAGGGGTTACTCTCACTTTTTCTTCATTATTTCGCGAACACGCAATGAATACCTCTTCCAAATGCAAACAAGCCATAGGTGCTGTCATGAATATGCTCTCACGTTCAAAAACAACTTCCTGGCAATCGCGCATAACCCTGTATCATTCCATAGTAATTAATACACTTGCCAATTCGGTCCCTGTCTGGGGTCTGCGTTATCTTAACATTGTTGAAAAAACCCAAGTTGGTTTTTTCAAAAGATTGCTCCTATTACCGCTAAACACTCATGATTATTTAGTACGCCTTGAGGTGGGTATTGTTAGGCTTGATTATACGGTATTTAAGTTGTGCCTCAATTGGTTATTAAAAAGTGCCTCAATTGGTTATTAAAAATGTTTTCTTTTGCATATACTAGATTGCCAAAGATTGTCTTTCTCAGGCTCTTAGAGTTAGAGGACTTTGACAGCCCCTGCTATAACTGGGCCCTACAAATGAAACTGATTTTTATAGATCTCGGGTTGAACGGCATGTGGAATAACCTCTCTTTTGGTTCACTAAAAAGCCATTACGATGCAATTCTTGAGAATTTTAAACAAAAATTGTATAGCTCCGACTTACAACGCCTTGCTAATAGTAATTACTGTGTAATATATAAACATTTAACAGTCACTTCATGTCCTGCAGATTATCTAACTAGTAAACTGCCGATTAAATTAGTTCGAATATTTTGTCAGATCCGTTTATGTTCGAAAACTTTGGTTAGAATAACGTATAAGGGAAGTATTTATACCATTAATCAAGAAGAAATTTTTACTCTGTGCAATTCGCGTCAAAATGAAACGATTGAACATATTGTGCTTCAATGCAGGATGTATGATTGTATTAGAGTGCAAATTATTAAAAATCTGCATAATTTTGATGATTTCATTGCCTTATTAAATACTGCTTCTTTGGCGGATATCAAGCAAATTTCGAATTATTTCATTGGCGTACTCAAAATTCGCTCATTTATTATAAACGAATAGCTTGGGTTTTACACAAATTTTTTATTTTTTTTTCTCGCTCTTTTATTGTTAATTTTCATTGTGATTTTGCTGCATGAACTATGTATTTATTTATAGACACTGTACCGGATTTCTTGCTATATTGATTTGTATCAATTTGAAGCAATAAAGATATTATTATTATTATTATTAGTGAATTGAATTCATCATTAACCTTCGTCATCAAACAAGTTCAAAGTCAGTCCTTTTCAAGGGAAATAGCGGAGCTTTCAAATAACAAAGATCTATCAAACAAACAACTGATATGCTTGAAACCATTTTTTTATTCATCCGGTCATCTCCGCTTCGGAATATTCTTCGAGCAAAAATACCCAATCTTACTACCTTCAAAAAATAATTTAACTTGTCTTATCCTCAAACATCAGCATGTGCGTTTGGGCCATACTGGCGTACAAAATGTCCTACCAAATGTATGATTACGCTACTGGCCTCTCAATATTTTAAGGCGAATCAAGCGTATAATTAGAAACTGCAAAATGTGTTATCGATTAAACGCACAGACGGCTCAACAGATAATGGCCGACTTTCCGAAAGACAGGGTAACACACTAGCGTGCATTCCAAAAAGTTGGTGTCGATTTCGGAGGCCTTTTTTTATAAAAACTTCCACCTTACGACGCGAAATACATAAGTGCTAACTAGAAGTGTTTAGTTCAATAATTATCGGAGAGAAATACTTATTTATCATACGAGCATCTAATATCTATGAACAATTGTAACTAATTATCTAACTATCAACTCGCCGCATCATTTGTTGTATCTACCTTAATATCAGTTTTTTGCAAGATTTGATTTACGTTGTTAATGTTGTAGTCTTTTTATTAAATTTTACTTATAATTACGACTGACCCTTCTTTCCAAAAACCTAACAAAAGTAAAACAAAACAACAACCCTTTTGTGTAGCAGTGAACGACAAATATAACAGTCCACTCTACAGTTCAATACACCAGTATGAATGCAGCATTTTATTTTGTTTCAATAAATTGTGTTTTATGGAGTGTTGCGAAATATCAGGCTTAATATCGTTGATCGTCTTCTAACATGTCAAAAAGAGTTGTCTTTAATCGATGCAGTTTTTCTGTGAGATGAGTAGATATATATATATATATGTATATATATATATATATAAATTCACTTATGTTCTTCAACCTTCCGATAATATTTAGAATTATATCTTCTTGGGTTCAAAGGTTGTGGAATGAAACAAATATATTAGTTAAAATATATTTTCGAATAAAGACTTATCAAACTTCTTGACGTTTCGCTCTTATTTTAGGAGCATTTTCAAAAGAATATGTATAAATATTAAAATTAAATTACATAAAATACAGTTATTGTAAAAATTATTTTGAAAAAGTCAATAAAATGTCATGAATGAAGTGTCAATAGTAATAGAATACCTGCCTTAGATATTTACGCAACGATATTATGTTGGGAGTGATAAAAATAAATTAATTAATTAATTTGTAATAAATT
The DNA here is from genome assembly GCA_963921935.1 of Galeruca laticollis. Lineage (NCBI taxonomy): Eukaryota > Metazoa > Arthropoda > Insecta > Coleoptera > Chrysomelidae > Galeruca > Galeruca laticollis. The sequence continues at coordinate 147,245,957 of OY998179.1, read as the reverse complement.
TGACTCAAGTTTTTTATGTCTTGTTTGTCATTTACTGATAATTTATCTTGTTTTATATATATCATTTCCTTGATTTTGAGTTTTTGATAATTTGTGTCTTGTGTTAAAATTTTTGTGTTTTTGAAATCGAATTCATGATTTTCGTTATGTTCATGTTTGTGTAGCGCTGTGGATGCATTTTTAGTGTATTTATGGCCGTTTATTCGGCTTTCTAGATATTGTGTAGTCATTCCTACATAATTTTTTGAACAGTTTAAGCATGGTATGGAGTATATAACATTTGATTTCTTATTATTTTTAGTTTTGCTTTTTAATTTAGTAAATAGTGATGATAGTGTATTATTTGGTTTATGG